>JAJEJO010000474.1:478902-522499 GCA_020662805.1 Glaucomys volans
AAAAAAAAAAAAAAAAAAAAAAAAAAAATGGTTTAAATGTGTTTGCACCACTTACCTAGCAAAATCTCAACACTCGATCAAGACTTTCAACTACCTTTTCCTCCTATACTGAGACTGCTGAAGAATAGTTAAATAACAATGCAAACTGCTGTCATTATCCGCTCTGAAGATCAGTGCTCCTGAGCACTGCCCAAGGGCAGCCCCTCTCCCATTACCTACTTACAGCAGCTGCTCCATACCGTCCCACCCTAGTCAAGTTCACTGCCCTTCTTGGTTCTTCCCCACCCTCAACAGTTAATTTGGATTATTCTTTGAAAAACAGGGAGACCAGCCAGGCACCGTGGCACACACAGATAACCCCAGAGACTCGAGAGACTTCGGCAGGAGGATTGCAAGTTCAAGACTAGCCTCAGCAACTTAGTGCAGTCCTAGCAATTTAGCAAGACTCTGTCTCAAAATTTAAAAAAAGGGGGGGCGGGGACTGGGGATGTGGCTCAGCGATTAAATGCCCCTGGGTTCAATCCCTAGTACCAATAAATAAATAAACAGCTATTTTTAAAAAGGGAAATCACTCATAAGGACCTATCTTTATTCCTTCTCCCATTTCTTCCCACCCCCCACGTGTAGCTATGTACGCATCCACTCTCCTGTGGTTGCTAGTGCCCCACTCAGACCCCCTTTGCTGGCAGGTGCTCTTATCCCTCAGCTGTTCTGATTGCTGGTTGTTTAAAATCACAGCTTCTTACTTCATGGGAGCATTGCCCTCAGCAGGACAGGCTCCACCTAATCTGAAGGCCATGCCCCAATCCCTGTAGGGCAGGCAAATGCGTGACCAGCACAGGGTGAATGACCGGTCTCTTGCCTCACATTGGGGCTACTCTGTGGTGCAGTTCCTGATGCAGCACCTCCCGCCAGAATGAGACCAAAGTTAGTGTCCAGTCAAGTTCACTCTTAGGTTTGGATTTCTTTTCCTATTTGTCTTACTTCCCCAAAAACCACCTGAACAAGAATCACTGTCCTAGGCTCTGCTCCTAGGAAACCCATTCTGGAACACATTCTGATCCTTATCTCCTTACCTCCTGTCAGTATGGAGAAGATGATTCCTCTTACTCAAGACCTAGATGCTCAGAATCCTACCTCTTCTGATTTATCAGACCTGGTTCTGTCATCTATTCCCCTCTCTTCCTACAGCTTCCAACTAACCTCTTCCCATTGTCTCTGTCCCAAATGACTATATGCAAGACCCCCTTTCCTAAAGTTAGCCAAACAAAAAGTCCCACAAACCTTCTTTTCCCTCTTACCTTCTTTCCAACCTTCATAGATAGGACATACTGAAAAAGCAATTGATAGCTATTGTTTTCCCTTTTTTACCTCCTTAGGGTAGTTAATTCTTCAAGATGCAGTATACCAGGAGAGAAAAAGATTTGGGGAGAGAAATAAATTCAGTTTTTGACATAAGTCTGAGATGCCTATCATTTTAAATTTAAAATGTCTGCTAGGCAGTTGCTAATGAGGGTCTCAAGAAATGACTTGCTGGTAAATATTTAACTGGCTCTCCAGGGGAGGGGGGGAAGCATGCATATATGTATACATAAGTTTTGATACATTTTACTGATATGAAGGATATAATTCACAACAATAATAAAATACACAATATTCTTTATTATGAATTCTGTTCTATCCATCAGGTCCCACAGAATGTTTTGGTTTACTTTTGCCAAGCTCTTGTATCCACAATCGAAACTGATGAATGAGTACAATTACGACTTGAACGTTGGTTGATATTTATGTTAAGGAGTAAGAGAAAGCGAAAGAATGAAGATGTGGGTCAGGATTTCTCTGGTTCATCCATGATAGGAGCATGTTTATTGCTGAAGTGAATAGTAATTCTTTAATATTTGAAGAATATTTCCTTCATTTTTCTTGTTAGTCACAATGTAACATTCATGGATACCACACACTATTCAGCTTAATCGACATTATCAATATTTTTCACATCACTTCCTTAAGTCTAGAAAGTCAATAAAATAATAAATTAAGTCCATATAGGTAGCATTTCCCAAGTTTCATGGTATAAATATTCTCACTGTGACAGTTCTCAAGTTGCCAGCATAACATCATTGAACACATAGTTGGACAAGATAGCAATAGCATCCCACCAGAAATTTTCACCATTCAGATATAATAATAAACATATATAACCTTAAGACCACTGACAATAAGGAAAGGTAGCAAAATAGGAAATAATGTTGTTAAGTACTTACTACCTTCCTAAAATACGATTTAGTCATAAGTTTATATGATTTTTTGAGAAAGGCCAGATTTAGCAACTGACTCACAAAATTCCTGAAAATGTAACAATTGTTCCTCATGAGACCTTGCAACATGCCATTGGTTTAAGGTGAAGTCTGGGAGAGATCTGAGCTGGGACACCAAGTGTAGAGATAGTAGTCAAACCAGCAATATGGAGGAAATTCCTCCAGGGAGAACATATTTAGGAAGAAGGTAAGAAAAGGTAACTGAGGATGAGACCCTGGAGGATACCAACCTTCAAAGGGCAGGCAGTAAAAAGAGCACAAGAGGAGGAGATGACAAATAGCACATAGAGAGGTAGAAATGGGATCCAGAGAGAGGGTGGTCAAAGGAGCCCACAGAGAAAAGCAGTTTGAGTAAAGGAGTGATCCGCAGCATGAAATAACAAGAGGTGATGACACAGAGTGACAAATACCCATCAATACATCAATAAAGATATTTTAAAAAGAAGCCGCACAGTAATATGTAACACACTTAGTATTACTCAATCATTTAAAAAATAAACACAGACTCAGCACCATGTACAGTCAGAGGAATAAAAAGTTATGCTCAATTTGTGTACAATGTGTCAAAATGCATTCTACTGTCATGTATAACCAATTAGAACAAATTAAAAAAATTTTAAAAAGAAAAAAAACAAATGAGATATTTGCATATCTGTCTGAGCCCAGAGAAAATTGTGCAACAATTTGGGAGGATGAGGCAGGAAGATTGCTAGTTCAAGATCAGCCTCAGCAACTTAGCAAAGCGCTAAGCAATTTAGTAAGACTGTCTCAAAATTAAAAATCCCATTGCTATTGGTTATCTCATGGGATTACAAAAGGAGAATTTACATTCTTTATACATTTTAAATATGTTTTAAAACATACTGCTTTAAAAATACTATGTGTTTATTTTTTTAATAACAGAGAAAACTACAGATTAAAACAAAAGGACATCAAGACATTCAGATCTACCAAGAAGCATTAGATATTACACGTAGTGTCAGAGTAATAGGATCAACTGAAAAAGTAGATGGAATTTTTTAAAAAACTCACTTATGTACTCCTTAAACATCAGAACTACAAAATGAACATGCATAGAAGTAGAGACTGTTCTGGTACTTCAAGAAAAGAATTAGTAGTAAGGAATTTTTCTGTATTAAGCTACAAAACTTTCTTGAAAAACCAAAAGCTGACACATATGACCAAACAAAATAAGCATGAGAAGTCAAAATAAAGGGAATGGGAGAGGAGGTTTTCCTTTCTAGATACTCATTCACACATTCAGTACATACTTATTGAGTATACTGGTATGTGCCAGGCACTGGTCTGGGCACGATGATTATAACTATATATAAAGGTAACAAAATCCCTGTCTTCACGAAGCTTACACTCTAGTGAGAGAAACAGGCAATAAACAAACATAAGATATGTGCATGTTTATATGTATGTGACACAAGAAAAAAATATACTATGTGAGTTGATGATAAGAACTTAGGAGAAATTAGAAAAGAGGAAGAGGGACTACCCAGGGGGGAGAGGTTACCATTTTAATATGAGTGGACAGGGAAAACCATAATAATAAGGTGTAGAGATCAGAGAAGCTGAGAATAGAGTAAGCCATGTGGATGTCTACAGGAAAAGACAAAGCAAAGTCCCTAAGAGGGAAATGTGAATGGCATCCTCAGGAAGAATGAGGAGACACATATGACCTCCTTACATTAAAACCTACTTCAGTCCTAAACAGTTAAAGTGGTGGGGTTTAGGGTAAGAATAGAATAAGGGTTTAGGATAGAATAGTGACACAAGATAAATAGCCCAGGGAAAGATTCTAATATGTGACAAAGAAAGCAATAACAAAAACAGAACAACATCATGTAAAATAATTTTTTTAAAAAAAGGAGGAACATCACAATGTTAATAATTGTTATCATTAGATAGTGAACAATTTCACTTTTCTTCTTTCTATGTTTTCATATTTTCTAATTTTCCTGAAATTAGCATTTAATACTTCAAAATATTTTCAAGAGGAATGAATGAATCAGTAAATGTGTTGGTTAGAATGATTTAAAAATATATTCCATTTTCAAATTAAAGATTAATTAGAGCTATATGTTAAAAAAATCTAAACATTGCAAAAGTAAGAAAATACATGTGGGAAAAAAAGAAAATACAGGTGAATGTTAAAAGATTGTCTAAGTTTTTAAGTAATAGGGTAGATATATTTGACTATATTAAATAATCAAACTAATACATTTAAAGGCCAAAATGGGGGAAAGCTGGCTTTTTAAGTGTAATTGACTACAGAATTAATTTATCCAAATAATTATATTATAAAAGTATTTTACCCATTGAATCTATAAGAACCCTGTAAGACTATTAGACAATAGATAAAATGAAAGACATGAATAAATAAGGAAATACAAATGGCTAGCATGCAGAAAACATCCAATTAAAATCCTATCAATAACTGAAGAAATAAGAATTAGAATAAAATGCCATTTTTATCTATAAGATTAATGAGGATTTATTTCTTTAGATGCCAAAAATTGGCAAGGCTGAGATAATATGTACTCAGCCTATTCTAGGAGTATAAATTAATATAATCTGATTGGAAAGAAATGTGGCAGTATTTAAGCAGAATCTTAGGAAGTGCTTATATCCTTTGACAAGTTAATCCCACTTCTAAGAATCTATCCTATTAAAAAAAAAAAGCCCAAATAATAATTGTTCACACTTATGTAGCCCTACTGTGTACCTGGCACTACTGCATTTAAGGCATTAGCCTGCAATAACATTAGAAAGGTGGAGTAATGTATGTATATTACTGATTTATTCCTTACAACAAAGCCAAGCTAAGCACATTTCATAAATAGGAAATATGGAAGAAAGCAAGATTCAAACTCAGGTAATCTAATTCCAAATCCTGTATTTGACTGCTCAATACTACCTCTGTATAGAATAAGCACATGTACAAAGATGTTCACCTCTGCCCTACTAAGAATTTCCTTAAGAAAAGCCAAATAACCTACAATGGCAGAATTGATTAAGCAAAAATTAGATAGATAGATAGATAGATAGATAGATAGATAGACAGACTTTTTAAAATATGGAGTTTTTAATTATAGGTTTTTTATTATTTAGATTATTACAGAATCTAAGAAGAATAATTTCAAGATGGCGGAATAGAAGTCACTTTCCTAACTGCTCCATGGCATGAAACCGAAAGAGCAGACAGCTAGCTTCTGAGCAAAGTGAGTGAACTAAAAAAAAAAAGGAGGGGTGACTTTACTGGAATTTAAAACTGTATATTCAAAGCAGATCAGGGACTCAGGTGATTAGATATAATAAAATAAGGAAGAAATTCCCAGTGCCACAGCCCCTACTGCAGCCCGGTAGAAGCACCAGACAGAGCAGTCCCTTCATGAGCAAAGTGGAGGGATAAGGGAATTAAAGGAACCTGCATTTTTAGGAAGCCTGAGGCACATCTGGGTGTGGAGCATTTAGAGATCAAGGATATTGCCCAACTGAAAGTCATGCTACACAATATCCTTGAGCAGGAAAGAAGCCACCATCTCTCCAGGCAGCATGCAGAGGACAAAGGAAAGAACCATTTTGCAGCCATGGCATGGGGGCCAGCAACTGAGGGAGTCCATTCCTGGCAAACCTGAGTTTGGCCCAAAATACAGGCCCAGTGAACACCCTGTACAATATAGAGTGTGCCTCAGTGACCAGGGGGGAAAAAAATCAAACATGCAGAGAGGTTTACATAGGGGACAACTGGTAATGGAAATGCACTCAGCTCTACCCCTCACCCTCCAATCCTGCTGCTTGCAGGATCAGCTAGGATAGACAAGTCTGGATGGGAAATTGGGCAGGTGGGTGTGAGAGAGATTGAGTTTGGAGACTAATCCCAAGACCAGCAAACATGGGGTCCACAGGTGACTTAGGGGACTAAGAATTGTCTCCTCCACCATACAAGTGGAACCCAGAGGAGATGCCTGGGGTACAGTCTTCCATCATGGACTGGCAATTTCTGGACCCTGGAGGTGTAATGATTTAAAATCTCCAGACCAACTGGCATTCAGTGAAGGACCTGGAGCATACTTAAACCTAAACCCCCCTTCCAGGAGTTCTGCCTATGGGATTAACAAACTTCCTCCAGCAATCCAACCCTGAGGGTGGAGCAAGCATCCCAATCCAGATGACCACACCTAACACTGCTGAGAAGGGAAACTGAGAATCTTTTCAACTCCAACTGAAACAATTCTTTAATTTTTCATCAAGATATCTTATTTCTTTTCTGCTTAACTGTGACCTTAATGGTTCATGGATATTTATACATATTTACATTTGTTTTTTTCCTCTTTTCCAGCATTTTTGAAGCCAGTTATTTTTCATGGATCAGTATGTTGAGGACTAAAGTGTTTGATTAGTATATGTCAGTTTTGCTTTGGATTCTTTCATTTTTATTTTAATTTTTAAAATTTTTACTTTGCATATATTTTTCATCTCACTTATCTATTTCCCTTGATACTGGTTCTTTCTTCTGCTAATAGCCAATCCCTATTATTCTCTTTCATTCTTCCTTTAATTTTTTACTTCTATCTTCTCTCCCACCCCATAATCATTATGTCCTACATCACATCTGTTCTCTCCTTGCCACCATTTGAAATTGTAAACCTTTTTGCAAATTTATGGTTTTTATTGTAGGCAACAACTGATCACATCATTTCTGTTTTGTTTTGTTTTTTTTGAGAATTAACATTGTAGACCTCATAGTAGGAACTATTTGGTTTATTGCTATATATTGTTTGCATTGGCTGTTGTTATTATTTGTCTCCCCTTAAACAGTGAGGTACTGGAAACCTTCAGGGTAAGTTCACAGGGTAAAAACTCTACTGCCTCAGATCCATACTGTTATATGGATAGACACACAATACAAAAAATCAGGGGAACAAATCACCCCAAACAAACCAAGATACTTCAAAAACAGAATCCATCAACACCACAGTGGAAGATATGTCAGAGAAGAAGTTTAGAATATACATAGCTAAACTAATCTGCAAGATAAAGGATTTTGTAAGGAGTGAAATCAAAGAGAAAATACAGGAAGTTAAAGATCACTTTAATAAAGAGATAGAGATTCTGAAAATATCAAGCAGCAATCCTCAAAATGAAGGAATCAGTAAACCAAATTAAAAATTCAATGGAAAGCATCACCAACAGATTAGAGCACTTGGAAGACAGAGTTTCAGGCAATGAAGACAAAATACATCATCTTGAAAACAAAATTGACCATGGAGAAAAGATTTTTAAGAGACCATGAACAGAACTTCCAAGAAATAAAGCATACCAGAAAAGACCAAATTTAAGAATTATTGGGATAGATGAAGGCTAAGAGATACAAACCAAAGGAAAGCACAACCTTTTTAATGAAACCAGAAAATTTCCAAAACCTAAAGAATTAAATGAAAAATCAAATACAGTAGGCTTACAAGACCCCAAATATACAAATTACAAAAGACCCACTAAAAGGCACATTATTATGAAAATGCCTAACAATAAGCATAAAATCTTAAAGGCTGTCATATTAAAACAACAGGTAACATTTAGAGGGAAACCAATCCAGATCTCAGCTGATCTCTCAACCAGACCCTCAAAGCTAGGAGGTCTTGGAATAATATATACCAAGCTTTGAAAGAAAATGGATGCCAGTTGAGAATACTTTACCCAGCAAAATTAAGCTTCAGAATTGATGATGAAAGAAGCTTCCACAATAAACAAAGGTTAAAAGAATTCACAACTAAAAAGCCTGCACTATAAAACATACTCAATAAGATCTCCTTAAGAAGAAATGAAAAATAAAAGTGAAAACCAGCAAATAGAAAAACTACACTGAAAGAACAGTGAATCAATGAAGAAACTAATGCAAATTAAAAATCAGAAATAAATCAAAATGGCATGGAATAAAAATCATATCTTAATAATAACATTGAAAGTGAATGGCCTAAATTCATCAATCAAAACACATAGACTGGCAGATTGCATTAAAAAATGACAGTATGCTGAATCCAAGAAACTTACCTCATAGGCAAAGACATCTACAGACTGAAGGTAAAAGGATGGGAAAAGCATATCATTCACATGGATCTCATAAACAAGCATGGTTTCTATCCTTATATCAGATAGAGTGGACTTCAAACCAAAGTTAATCAGAAGGGACAAAAAAAGACATTTCATGCTGCTAAAGGTAATTATACATCAACAAGGCATAACAATGGAGCATCTGTTTACATAAAAAAAAAAACCCCTTCTCAATTTCAAGAACCAAATGGACCACAACACAATAATACAATAATACTGGGTGGCTTTAATACACTACTCTCCCCACTATATAGATCTTCCAAAGGTAAAGTAAATAAAAAAGCTATATAACTAAAAAACACAATAATTTAGACTTAACAGATATATATGTATATAAAACATTTCATCCATCAGTGACTGAACACAGTTTCTTCTCAGCAACACACAGATGCTTCTCTAAAATAGACCATATCTTAGGCCACAAAGCAAATCTTAGCAAATATAAAAACATAGAGATAATACATTGCATCTTATCAGATTATAATGGAATGAAATTAGAAATCAATGATAAAATAAGCAATAAAAGCTACTCTAACACCTGGAGACTAAATAATATGCTATTGAACAATGAATGCATAGCAGAAGAAATTAGGAATGAAATAAAAAATACTTAGAGGTAAATGAGAATAGTGATAGAACATATCAAAATCTCTGGGACACTAAGAAGGCAGTGCTAAGAGGAAAGTTCATTGCATTGGGCTCATTCATTAAAAAAATAGAAAATCAACAAATAAATAACCTAACATTACATCTCAAAGCCCTAGACAAAGAACAGATTAACACTGAAAGCAGAAAACAGGAAATAATTAAAATCAGAGCTCAATCAATGTAATTGAAACAAAAGAAACAATAAAAAAAATTGGCCAAACTAAAGGCTGGTTTTTTGAAAAAATAAATAAAATTAACAAACTCTTAGTCAAGAAAACAAAGAGAAAGAGAGAGAAAACTCAAATTACTAAAATTAATTATATAAAGGGAAATATCACAGCAGACATTACAGAAATGCAAATGATAATCAGAACCTATTTTGAAAATTTACACTCTAATAAAATAGAAAATCTTGAAGATAGCAACAAATTTCTAGAGGCATGTGATCTACCCAAACTAAATCAAGAAGACAAAGAAAATTGAAGACACTATCAAAAACCTACCAAGAAAGAAAATCCTAGGACCAGATGGATTCTTAGCTGAGTTCTACCAGACCTTCAAAGAAGACTAACACCAATCCTCCTCAAATTAGTCCATAAAGTAGAAAAGGAGGGAATGCTTCCAAACTCATTCTATTAAGCTAGTATCACTCTAATACTAAACCTGACAAGGACCCATCAAGGAAAGAAAACTTCAGACCAATATCCCTGACGAATATAGATACATAAGCTCTTAAGAAAATGCTAGCCAAATCACATACAATAACAAATTAAAAAGATAATGCACTATGATCAAGTGGGGTTCATCCCAGGTATGCAAGGTTGGTTCAATATACAGAAATTAATAAATGTAATTCATCCCATCAATAGACTTAAAGACAAGAATCACATGATTATCTCAATAGATGCAAAAAAAGCATTTGACAAAATATAGCATCCATTCATGTTCAAAATACTAGAAAAACTAGGGATAGTTGGAACATACCTCAATATTGTAAAAGTTATATATGTGAAACCCAAGGCCAAGCAAGTGATTCTAAATGGAGAAAAATTGGAAATACTCCCTCTAAAAACAAACAAGACAGGGATGTTTTCTTTCACCCCTTCTACATAACACAGTCCTGGAAACTCTAGTCAGAATAATTAGAAGAAAGAAATTAAAGGGATACAAATAGGAAAAGAAGAACTCAAACTACCCCTATTTGCTGATGACATGATTCTATAGTTAGAGACCCAAAAACTCCACCAGAAAACTTCTAGAACTCATAAATAAATTAGCAAAGTATTTTATAGCAAAGAATATAAAATTAACACCCCCAAATCAATTGCATTCCTATATATCAGTGATGAATGAACAAAAAGATAAATTAGGAAAATTATCTCATTCACAATAGCATCAAAGAAAATAAAATACTTGGGAATTAATCTAACAAAAGAGGTGAAAGACCTCTACAGGGAAAATTACACTATAGAAAGATATTGAAGAAGACCTTAGAAGATGGAAATATCTCCCATGTTCTTGGATAAGCAGTATTAATATTGTCAAAATGGCCATACTACCAAAAGTACTATTAAGGTTCCAGTGATATTCTTCATAGTAATAGAAAAGCACTCATGAAATTCATTTGGAAAAATAAGAGACCCAGAATAGTCAAAGCAATCCTTAGCAAGAAAAGTGAAGCAGGAGGCACCACAATTCCAGATTCTAAGTTATACTACAGAGCTATAGTAACAAAACAGCATGGTATTGACACCAAAACATGAAGACTGATGGTACAGAAGATACAGAGACAAAGGTGCCATAAACATACGTTGGAGAAAAGGTAGCCTCTTCAACAAATGGTGTTGGGAAAACTGGAAATCCATATGTAATAAAATGAAATTAGACCCCTATCTCTCACCCTGCACAAAACTCAACTCTAAGTGGATCAAGACCTAGACATTTTTTTGGAACCAGGGATTGAACTCAGGGACACTTGGCCACTGAGTCACATCCCCAGCCCTATTTTGTATTTTATTTAGAAACAGGGTCTCACTGAGTTGCTTAGGGCCTCTCTAAATTGCTGAGGCTGGCTTTGAACTCACGATCCTCCTGACTCAGCCTCCCAAGTCGCTTGGATTACAGGTGTGTGCCACCATGCCCGGCAAGACCTAGACATTTGACCAGAGACCCTGCACCTACTAGAAGAATAAATAGGCCCAACTCTCACTCCATCATGTTGGTTTAAGAATCAAATTTCTCAACAAGACTCCTAAAGTCCAGGAAGTGAAATCAAGAATCAATAAATGGGATGGTACCAAACGAAAAAGCTTCTTAACAACAAAGGAAACAATCAAGAGCATGAAGAGAGAGAATATGGAATGAGAGAAAATCTTTGCCACCTGCACCTCAGATTGACCATTAATCTCCAGGATCTGTAAAGAATTCAAAAAACTTAACACCAAAAAACAACAAACAAACAAACAAAAACACATAACCAAATCAATAAATGGGCAAAGGAACTGAACAGTGAACAGACACTTCACAGAAAAAAGAAATACAATCAGTCAACAAATACCTGAAAACGTTCAACATCGCTAGCAATTAGAGAAATGCTAATCAAAACTACACTGAGATTCCATCTCATTCAGTCACAATGGCAATTATCAAGAATACAAGCAACCATAAATGTTGGTGAGAATGTGGAGAAAAAGATACACTCATACATTGTTAGTGGACCACTGCAAATTGGTCTAACCACTCTGGAAAACAGTATGGAGATTCCTCAAAAAACCTGCAATGGAACCACCATTTGACCCAGTTATCCCACTCCTCAGCATATACCAAAAGGACTTAAAATCAGCACACTACAGTGATTCATCCACATCAATGTTCAGAGAAACTCAATTCACAATAACTAAGCTATAGAACCTACCTAGATGTCCTTCAATAGATAAATGGATAAAGAAATTGTGGTACACATACACAATGGAATATTACTCAACCATAAAGAAGAATGAAATTATAGCATTTGCCAGTAAACAGATGGAATTGGAGACTATCACGCTAAGTGAAATAAGCCAATCCCAAAAAACCAAAGACCAAATATTCTCTCTGATATGGGGATGCTGATTCAAAATAGGTAGGGAGTGGAGGTTCACAGGTTAGACATGGGAGAATGGGAGGATGTAAGGGGGGATGGGAATGGGAAGAGAGTAGAATGAATTGGACATAACTTTCCTATGTTCATATATGAATATATGACCAGTGTAACTCCACATCATGTTCAACTACAAGAATGGGAAGTTATACTCCATGAATTATATGTCAAAATACATTCTACTGTCATGTATAATGAAAAAGAGCAATTTTTAAAATAAAAATAAATAAATAACATAAGAAATATTAGCCAAAGAATATGAAAATAATATGGCAAACTTTTCTAAACATTTTTATTGTAATTCATCTAGTCTAAAGCACTATTGACTGTAAAGTAAGATACATTACTATGCATTATAAAGAAAGGGAAAAAACTCCCAATTTCAGATATGTTAAAATGTGAACTAAATAGATCTTAGATTAAATGAAATATAGTATATTCAGTTCAAATTAGGAGGCTTGACCGTATTTCTTTCTGAAGATAATTGTTTAACTAATATCCAAATATGAAGTGATAGAATAAGTGGCTTATCCTTTCAGCCTGAATTTTCATTAGTCATTCTTTTCCCACTTTGGTGTCCTGTGGATGCCTTCACCCAGATGAGTGTACAAATCTCTCACCTGCTTACCAAGGAGCTCTTGCTATTTATTTTGCACAGAAGGGGAGAAATTACTGCAAATAATCACACACCCCAGACCAGAAGCCCTTCACCCCAAATACAGGAAACTGTATACCAGAAGAAACTAGAAGTTCTTAGAAGCTATAAAAGGTTAACAAGGAAACCAGTTTAACAGGTGGCTTGATTGAACATGGTTGAGTGAATATTATGCAGTAAAGAAAGCCATCAGGAGTGTAACAGAACGTTTGGGGAGGATTATATAGAGGGAAATAGAAGAAGCATTGTTAAGGCAGAACTGATCCATAGCCAGGGCTAGGAAAGCCATGTGATGCAGGGAGACAGAAGGAAGTCACCATGGTGAGGCCATTGTATGTATCATGTAGTTGGCTCTGTTGGTGAAAGAGCAAAGTAGCACATGCTTTCTTAGCAAGTAGGATTCCAAGGATTTACCTCTGGCCACAGACTAGAGGATTAGAGACCAAAGAGGAAAGATTGTCATCAAAGTCATCATTCTTCCATCTTCATTCTTGCAACAATATCATCTGCCAAGGAGACTTTTTTATTAACTAGGGGAGTTAGCTATGCTTTTCATTGTATAACCTTAACATTGTTGCAATGCTATAATTCATTAGTGAATCATTGTCATGACCAGGCCACTATTCCTGGCCTACTCCAAACAAAATATAGCCTTCTATTACAGAACTTCAGTATAGACATTTACACAGGTTCACAATTCCTTACGCAAATCTCCAGAAGCCAGATATGTGCAGATATAGTATATCACATGAGACCTCCAGGAGAATCTGAGTTAGATAAAGACAGGTTATAAAATACCCTCCCCAAAGGTCAGGTCGGGTTTTGTAGCAAAATGATCTCAGAGTAGGTTGGTATTTTGCAATTGTGGATCAAACACAGAATATCTGGGTTAAAGTCCTAACTTTTACCTGTAGCCCATCTATTTTACTGTTTAATTCTTAATACAAGAATCATAAGTGTCTATATTCATCCTGATTAATAACCAACATTCCCAACATTTTTTCAACCAGAATTTATGGAACTCCCATTACATACTGGGCATCCATCTCAGCAGTGTGACCAGCTGTACACAGAGAGTCCCTGACACTGACTCCCTTTAGGCATTAAGGAAATTCATAAAAGAGCTATAAATGATCAAAAAATTCAGTGTTGATTCACAAGTCTAGTTATGGCTTCCAAAAGAGCCAGAGACCACAGGGTACATCACAACTATTCATATCTTAAAATATTAACTGAAAATATTAGGTCATGACCATACTTTTCATAAGAGTTCATTTATGTACATATTTAGCAAATATTTAGAATATATAGCACATGTTATGTTTTAGATGTGAGGTGTCACCCAAAAGTTCATGGGTGAGTCAATGCAGGAAGGTGAAATGTTTGGGTTATGAGCATCTTAACCTAATCAGTGAATTAATCCCTAGATGGGGATTGACTGGGTGGTTAACTATAGGCGGGTAGGGTGTAGCTGGGGGACATGGTTCCCTGAGGGCATGCCTTTGGGGTATACATTTTATCTGTGGTGAGGGGAGTCTGCTTCCTGCTTGATGTGTCCTGAACTGTATTCCTCCACCACACTCTTCTGCCATGATGTTCTGCCTCACCTCAGGCCACTAGGAATAGAGTTGGCCACTGAGACCTCTGAAACCCTGAGCCCCCTATAAACTTTTCCTCCTCCAAAATTGTTCTTGTCAGGTCTTTTGGTCGCATCAGTTAAAAAAAACTGAATAAAACAGCACACATATAGTCACACTCTCTTTTCCCTTCCTAAAACTGCTTATTTTAATTGCCACACCTGCAATCCCAGAGTGGTACAGCCATCAGCATTGCAATTCCAGCCCTGGAGAGTCATACGCATCCAACTACAACCCAGCTATAACCCAGGAGAGCTGCAGGTGGCTGCATTCAGTATAATTATGAGGGCAGGGCAGCCAGGAAACTTGGGATGCCAGCCCTTGCCCAGGGTATCCAGAAGGCAAGACTTTTGATTCAAAGATTATTCTGCCCTGTTTGGCTTTAAACTTGCTTGAGATATTTTCCCCCTTGTTTCTTCCCCATTTCTCCCCTTTGGAATGTGAATATCTACCTATGTCTGCCCTAACATTCTATTTTGGAAGCTATAACTTGTTTTTTATTTCACAGGCCTACAGTAATTTGTATCAGGATGATTATAGCTTGGGTCTCACCCACATCTGATTTAGATGATATTTAAATGATCGTTTGGATTTAGATTTCAAAGTTGATGCTGGGTTGAGTTAAGACGTCAGGACTGTTGAGAAAAAGTGAGTGTATTTTGCAAATGAGGACATAAATTTTGAATGGGGCTGGGGAATGGAATGCTATCCTCTGAATGTCCTTCCCCCTGCCACCCCATTCACATGTTGAATTGTAATCACTAGGATGATGGTATTAGAAGGCAGCCTCTGGGAGGTGATGAGGTCCTGAAGACTTTCTCAAGAATGGGAATGAACAGTTTTTATAAAAGAGATCTAGTAGGTTGCTCTTCCCTTCCGTCATATAAGGACACTTGCCGTGACCCAGGAGAAGCACCATCTATGAACCAAGACAGGGACCCTCAACAGACACCAAATCTGCATGCACCATGTCTGGGACTTTCCTGCCTCCAGAACTGTGAGAAATAAATCCTGAGAAAACTTGGAATGGATCCACCATTTGACCCTGCTATCCCACTCCTTGGCCTATACCCAAAGGACTTAAAATCAGATTACTACAGTGATGCAGCCACATCAATGTTCATAGCTGCTCAATTCACAATAGCTAGATTATGGAATCAACCTAGATGCCCTTCAGTAGATGAATGGATAAAGAAACTGTGGTATATATACACAATGGAATATTACTCAGCCATAAAGAAGAATAAAATTATGGCATTTGTAGGTAAATGGATGATGTTGGAGACTGTAATGCTAAGTGAGATCAGCCAATCCCCAAAATCCAAAGGCCGAATGGTCTCTCTGATAAATGAATGATGATGCATAATGTGGGGCGGGGGAGGGTGGCAAGAATGGAGGTAGGATAGATAGCATAGAGGGAAGGGAGGGGTGGGGGCGGGGTGGGGGGTAAAAACAATAACAGAAAGTGTGACAGATACCATTGCCCTGTGTACATGCATGAATGCACAGATGATGTGACTCTACTTTGTGTACAACCAGTGAAACAATAGCTGTACTCCATTTGTGTTCAATGAATCAATAAGTAAATAAAAAAAAATAAATAAATTTCTGTTGTTTCTAAGTCCCCAGTGTTTTCTTCAAAACAAATTTTCTAATATTTTAGTTTTATCTACATTTAACTTTGGCTTATCTACATTCCTGAGTTCAATTTATTTTTTAAATAGACATTTCAAGTCATCAATTTACTTCTAAGAACTACAGTATCTGCATCTCTTTTGTTTCCCTCCCTCTTAAAATTTTAGGTGTGCACTGTTACTGTTGACTAGTTGTGATAGGGAACTTTTATTGTAGTTCATTTGTAAATTTTATAAATTCCTGCTGTGATTTTTCCTTTAACCACAAGTTGTTTAATAAAATTTGGAAGTTCCTAGCACATATGCTATTGTCAGAAAAGTGATTTGCACATAATATTCTTTGAATTTTGATTAAACTTCTTTTGTAAATAAGCAAGAAGTCCATTTTTTAAAAATATCACATGTACTTGAAAAAGACTGTATACTGTCAGGCATAGGTTTCTGTATTTATTTGATTTTCTGCACCTGCGATAGCCAATATGCCTCTTCCACTTGCCACTGCTACCAAGCTCCTGAGATGTTGCTAGTGATATGCTATAAGCATAAAATACAAACCAGATATCTAAGACTCCCTATGAAAAAAAGTAAGTAAATGTCTCATAAATTTACATGTTGAAATAGCATTTTGGATATATTGGGTTAAACAAATATCAAAATAAAATGTCCCTGTTCCTGCATTTTTAAATGTAGTTACTAGAAAATTTAAAATTCCATGAGACTGATATTGTATTTCTATAATTTCAAATGAAATTTCTATAATATAGAAATAATATAGCATTGTTCTGTATCATTAATATTTGACTGTTTTAACTGTTTCTGCTACACACAAATCACTATGACTCCAGTTTTAAATTTTTGCTGGCAATTGTTTTTGCTTTGTATAACCCAAAATTGTATCTTAAATGATTTTTTGTGTAGTACTATTTAGAATTTTTCATTTTAATGTTTTTGCATTAAAGTATAATGCAAAATTAATATACCTGTATCTGTTTTCTGTATTTTTGTTTTATAAATGCCTCTTGTGACTACTAATGTATTTAAATGTAATCTATCATTTTTTGTATTTTTTAACCACCTTCGCTCCCCCTTTCCTTTAATCATTCCTTTCATTGGTAGAGTACTTTTTTTTTTTCTTCAGTACTAGGGAATTAAAACCAGGGGTATTCTATCACTGAGCTACTTCCCCAGACCTTTTTGTTTTGTTGCTTAAATTTTATTTTTAACTGATACATAAAACTGGAAAAGTTGTACATATTAATGGGGTAATGTTTGATACATGTATACAATGAGTAATGATTAAATCAGGTTAAACAGGTATCTCTTCAAACATTTATTATTTCTTAGTTTTATTGGTTCTTTTCAGACCTCTAAAATAATTTTTTTTTTTTTTTTGAGACAGTTTCACCAAGCTGCTGAGGCAGGCCTTGAACTTGTGATGATGCTCTTGCATCTTCCTCAACCTCCAGAGTTCCTGGGATTACAGGCATGGGTCAGCCCCACATACCACCCCTTTTCTTTTCTAATTATACATTTCTGAATTATATTTGTATTCTTTTAATGACGTCTACATTCTTATATTAATAGCTTTAACATTAACCTTGTTATTTTACCTGAAAAATTTCCAAGGAAGTGTTTTGGCTTCCATTTCCTTACCATAAAAAACCCTTAACACATTACAACCTATCTTACTTCCTATCTTGTTATCCCACCTTGTTAATGGATCAGCTCTTTATTACTAAAATCACACTGCATAACAAAGAACACACAAATTGGTGGCTTGTATAATAATAAACATTTATTCAGCCTAAGAGTCTGCAGATTCCAGCTGATCTGAGCTAGGCTTGATTATTCATCTGTGGTCATCTGGACGGTTGGCTGGGTGGCTCTGCTGATTTTGGTTAGGGGTTCTCTAGTCAGCTTTGCCCGATATATTTCCCACATTCCTCCAGTATGTCAGCTGGAGCAGATTGCCAGGGCAAAGTCGAGGAACAAGAGTGGAAGCAGAACTGCCTGAGTACTTTTACAAGCCACAGTCAGTCACATCTGCTACCATCCCATTGGCCACAGCAAATCACATGGCCAACAGCAGACTCAAGGGACTCTTCAATGAGTGGGAACTGCAAAATCTCATGACAATCGGTATGAATTTCTAGGGGTAAAAAATTGAGGTCATTAATGCAATCAAACTACCACATTTAACTTTACCTTTTCTCCCACCTAAAAAAGAGATGTTCCCTCAATTATATTGGACGAATTTTACATAATTTATATTCCTTTTTACATCCTACACCTCCCTTCTGGATTTTTTCCCCCTTAAGTGTCTTCTGTGGATGATAAATTCTCTTGATCTTTGTAAACCTAAAAACATTTTATTTTGACCTCACTTTAAAATTATACTTTAGCTGGATTTCACATTTAAACTGACTTATTTTCCCTCAGTATTTAACAATCCTATCTTTTTTTCTCTATCATGTCTTTTGATGCAAAGAATTCATTTGTCTAAATTTTCTTTTTCATGGGTAATGTGAGTTACCTTTCAGGTAGGTTTTAATGTTGTTGTTTTGTTTTTTTTCTTGAACACTTTGATATGTCTGGGGATGAATTGTACTCATGTATGTATTTGTACTGATTGGACTATTGTGAACTAAAATCTGTGCATTGATACTTTGGTTGTGGGGAAATTGTCAGCTTTTATTAATATTTTGCTTTTCTACCAATACCTCCATTTTTTTCTGGAGATCCCACATTGAACTCTGCACTCACTTTCATCTCTTCATTGTTCCTACACATAAATTTAATGTTTCATGGTGCTCTAGTATGGGAGTTTCTCATACTATTATCTAATTCACAAATTTTCTCTTCAACTGTGTCCAACCTAATTACACCAATTGAGCATATTATAATGGTTCTGTTTTTCATTTATTAGACTTCTAAGTGAACTTTATATGTACCTGTTATTTCATAAGCTTTCTGATTTCGTATCTATTAGAAGATCTATGTTAATGAAGGGATTTCATATGGTGTGAATGTGTATGTTCTAGTAAATGAGTTTACTGACATAATTTTGAAAACTTGGCTCATGGGCTTCAAGGTTTTATTTGTTGCCCCCACCCCATCCCCCCACCCCTTTTCCAGTTTTCCTTTCCTTCTGTACTTCTGGATCCAAAACCAAGTATGGAACAAAATCTTTTGAGAAAACTTCCTATTCCTCTAATGATTTTTAAGAACTTCCTGTTATTCTAATTATACCTAATACAACATTTCAGAATAGCTTGATTCAGTTCTAGATCAAGACTAAATATATCTTCCAGCAACACTATGCTCAGCTCCCCGAAAACAAGGCCAAAAAGTAGCTTTTTCCTTTTTTGAATGCTTCCTGCTAAAAAGGGGAAAAGTGGGAGTCACATTTCAGTCCCTGCCTTGAAACACTTTGCTCTTCCAGTATCTGACTTTGTGTAATATTTTTATTCTCTATTACGCCATAGAAACGAGTTTCTCAAGTGCCACCACTAGCTTCTAAACTAGAACCCAGGAAACCCATGGCTTCAGCTTTACTCACAAGTTTATATTTTTATTACATTTTTGGTCCACAGAGATGCTTAGCTTTTGAGCCTGGTTGTCTCTAGCTTGATTCTCTGTTTTCAGTTTTTTCTATTAGTAGTAGTGGTAGCAGCAACAGTTATATGTTTGGAGAGGGTACATCCAAGCATGAAATAATGCCTTAATAAAAAAGTCTACAAGATATATTCAAATAGACATACACATACCCCAAAACCAATCAAAATACCCATGCACACACTTTCTGGTCTTCAGTGGCTGGCTTTCTTTTTCTAATTTGAAAAAAATACATTAAGTCAAAATGTAACACACATTTTAGTGATACTTATGATTAAAGATAAACTTATTATCTTCCAATGGACTACTGCAAATTATAGTTCAAAGCCATTTAATCACCGGAACATTTAGGTAGATCTTGTTTCACTAAACCAAAAAGAGTTAAGTGCCAATGATTTGTAGCTTGGAACTCAATTCTTCCTTATGAAAATCCAGTTATAACTTATTAAAACTCAAATCGCTTTTTTGGGGGGGGGTGTGGAGGATGAATGACTTTCAGAATAGCCTGAGAGTCGTGAATAAAGAAAAACATTGCTGTGTTTATTTAGAGAGTATTACCCCTTGGAGCCAGCGTTTGCACTAATGCATTTTACATTAGCGTGCCGCATCAGGAAATCCTGACTTTTTGGTGCCAAGGGGGTAATTAATATCAGTTCATGTTTTCAAAATGGTTGTGTTTATGTGGGAATGAGGACTGAGAACTAACATGTAGAGTTTCAAGTATGAAAGCTTGCTGTGAAGTGAGATCTTGGGAAAGAAAGGAATACTGAAATTAATGAACAAGAAATCGAATTTCTTTGGGTAGAATATTAGTACTGAAAAGAAAGCCACAACCACACTTCCTTACTCTTAATTTACTAAGCATTAACAGACATAATTCCCTAGTATAGATGTATTGACAGAAAGTTAAAATTTGTGATAACTATGAACAATATTTTGGTCCACTGATATCAAAGTCCTGAAAAAACAAAAATTGATCAAGTGGATAGAATATGAAATGACACTATTCCAGAATATTCTTCCATTGATAATACTGCTATATCTGTAGACATTACGTTCTTTATATTTGACCCAAGCTGAATAATTAGAGCCACTGTAGGTGTAAAATCAAAATGTTTTTGTTATGTCTTTTTTTCCCCAAAGAAAAGTTGGCACATTATATAGAAGCAAAGTACAGCAACAAAGGCCAGAAAATTAAGCAAACAGCAAGAAACACTCAGGAAAAAACAAAAACAAAAAACACCCAAAGAACAGACTAAAGTCATAGAAAATAGAGTGAAAAACCTAAAAGATTTTATGAAGTCCTATACAATTTTCTACAAGTAAATAGAAAATCATGTTATTTACAAAGTTTGTAACTAGAATGGTGCCAGTAAGATTATGTTAGGTATATTTCACAAATACTTAACAAAACCTATTGTTATTAAACATGGCATCCAATACATTCAAATGATGGAAAGCATGGGATGATCTTAAAATATTAAAAATTTTTTGTTTACAGGGTGGGATTAGAGCTCAGTGGTAAAGCACTTGCCTGGCAAGTATGAGGCACTGGGTTCAATTCTCAGCACCACAAATAAATAAATAAATGTCCATCTACAACTAAAAAAATATTTTTAAAAAAAAATTAGTATACTTCATTAGTCAAGAATATGAATCATTATATACTACAGACATAATATACTTGTCACTTATGAAAAATATGAAAAATAGAGTATTTCATAGGGTAGTGTGTACTGGCCATCTACTTTATGACCCTAAAATTAGAGGTACAGGCTCTGCTGCTATAAAGAATTATTTACTAAGATACAAGTGTTCCCTCTCCAATGTCAAAGTCCAACCTGATAAGCAGAAGACTGGTCTTTATGAGACCATTCTGGTGACTTCTATCTACAAGTAAAGCCATTCTCTAGAGCATGTCTAATCTGTAAGGCCAAAGTTTCCAACATATGCCATGTTCCAGTCCACAGGCAATGGAATACAGCAAATGGATCACACTTTTAAGAATGAGATCTAGAGGCTACACACATCACTTCAGTTTACATAGCTGCTAAAGAAGATAGTAAGGGTCTTGAGGTAGACAGCCATGCCCCTACCCAAAATATAGATAGGGTTATTTTTAAAAGAAGAAAGAATAATATTGGGGGATTAGTATTCCCTAATAGAGACAAGAAATGATTAAAAGAAAAAACCCCCTCTCAGAATATTCAGAATTTTTTATTCACCTATTTTAGCATTGTTTTTAAAAATGTACTGAAAAACCTCTCAGTACAAAGATATGACCTGAACATAAATGTATTACTCCCATATCTTAAGTTCTTAAACCATGAATCTCTCGGGAAAACAAAATTTTTTAAAGTATACACATTTATCCACATATGGAATGGATGTACATCTATATCACAATATATCCACACCTAAGTATGTGTGTTTGTATGTATACATACACAGGTTTATGTGTGTATGAAACACTCCCCCTTTTGTTTTCAAAAGTTCTCCAGATTAAGCAATAAATTACATGGTCACCCTATTTATAGGTTCTTATTGAATTAATGAAAATTACATTGCATTGTCTATTTCAGGGACTTGAATTTGTAAACAATAAAACAAGATTTTCTATTGATTCTTTTCCTCTTATTCATCCAATAAAGATACTTTTGGGCACGTAAAGATAATTAATTAGCAGGGCACAAAAAATTAAAGAACTTCTAAATTTTAAACAAAAATCTCTGAAAGGTTCTAGTCATTCTATATAAAAACACATTTTAATAATTATCTTACTATTAAGAAGCCAGTCATTGTTTAAAAAAAAAAAAAAACACCTTGTTGGGCGGCAACTCACAATTTTATGGCAATTAAGTAGTTATGCTTAAATGAACTTAACTGGTCCTTGAAATGGAATAAGTAAAACATGCTTTAATTTTTTTTTTTTTTTTACATAATGCCATCTCGAATCACTGGAAGAAACATAGCTTTTTCAATAAATGATGTTTAAACAACTGGTTATACAGATAGGAAAACAGTTAATGCTCTAATCATACTATGTACTTAAGTTGTTGCAAAACTAGAAGCAAATATGAGGAATACTTTTGTAAATTTGAAAGGGAGGTTGCAAATACATATTTTTTACTATATAAAATCTTAAAACTTTGATATAGTAAAAGATATGATAACCAGTTTTAAAAATAATGAACAGACAAAAGAAACAAAGGATTAATGTGAGCACACAGAGCCACAAATAGCTTCATAAATGGGTGTTTGTGCATGTGTGTACAAAATTTTTTTCTCATCACAACAGAGAAATGGATAAAGGACTATAAAAGGTACTATAGAACAGAAAGCATCATTAAGCATTTGAAACAATGCTCAACCCCAAATAAATAAAGTGTAGTTAAGTTCAGAGAACATTTTTTAAAAATCTACTAGAATTATAAATAATGACAGTAAGGATGTACTTTTAGGCTGACACTTCTTAAAATGTGCATAGCATTGTACCTAGCATGATATACAGTTTATGAAAACTTTGTTTTTGCAATAGTGAAAAATATGAGGCAAGTCTGGTACAGTGGCACATGCCTGTAATCCAAGCTACTCAGGAGGTTGAGATGGGAGGATAACAAATTTGAGGCGACCATGGGCAATACACAGTAAAACCCTATGTAAAAAAACAGAAAACAGGAAGAAAAAAAAATAGAAGCAATACAGAAACAAGATATTTCTAGGAAAGAAAGAAAAGAAAGAAAGAGGGGGAGAGAGAGAGAAAGAAAGGAGTTACAAAATAGTATGTGGTATAATTCATTTTTTTAAAAAAAGTAATATATGTTGGCTTAAGTGCTTAAAATAAAGTTGGAAAAAATGTACAAATCTTTAATAAATGTAACCCTTAAGGAATGTCATTATGGAAAATGTTCACCCTCTATACAATGTTTCTCTTAATCTAATTTAATATGAATTACTTTTTTAAAATGAAAGAAAAGGCAGTGGTTTATAAGCATGGATTCTCAAGATGGGTTTCTAAATCAAATGTTAACATGGAAAATGCAGAATTTCAGGAGAATAGAGAGTCCTTATGGTCCAAGGAGGTTTTCTGTTTGTTTGTTTTTTAAAGTATTTATCTTTTAGAGATCCTTACTGAAATATTTAGGGACTAAAGAATATAGAGTTTGCCTCAATTGGTAGTTTCTTCTGTAGACAACAGAAAGATTGGCGATAAGTTGCTAATAAGTTGAGTTACTGGAATTTGGGGGTTCATTATACCACTTCATTGTGTTTGAAAACTCCATTTAAAAAACTAAACTTAGTGCTTACTTTGGCAGCACATACATTAATACTAGAGAAGATTATCATAACACCTGTGTATGGATGACAAGCAATTCATGAAGCATTCAATATGAAAAAAAAAATTAAAGTCAAGGTGTGCTACCTGAATAAATGTACAGAATACTAACAGAGTCTAACTGAATTAGAACACAATAGTTGAATGGTTAATCAATAATCACCCCGCTCTTTTCTGAGTAACATTTTGCTTCTACAAATTACCGGGATGGTATGATATTTATTTATTTGATAAAATGAAAGTTTTAGAGTATGTAGTCTGTATGGTAATGTTATACTTTGGTAGAAAGCCACTGGTAAAGTTGTTCGTTCTACTAGGTACCAAAGGAGTAAGGCAATTTTTGTCACCACCAATTAAAAACTTTTACGAAATAGGACTGTTATAAAACAATTAAACCTTGCAAATGCACCAGTCTCCAGGAAGAAAGTCCTGGAGGAAATTCTGCTTATTAAAATTGCAATTTTAGTTTCCATTAAAAGGAGAATAAGACAACAGAAGATGGGTTGGCAAGACAAATTATTTCTTAATGTCAGTTGAGCTTATTTCAAATGAGATAACGTATCTACACCAGGTTGGGTTGAGTACAATTTTGTCTCTTCAACTCATTTATCTAATTCAGTCATCTTGATTATAGCCTCATGGACTTCATTTTCAGAGAAAGAATTCTGCAACAAACAGCCTACACAACATACTGATTACTGAACAGTTAATTCTAATTAACTTGGGCATGGCAAGAGAATTTTGATAAAGTCTTAGAATACAAATATAGTCTGCTTATACTGGACTAACTTATATAAAAACCCACAGCACAGTCTCTAGACAAAACAAGAGAGTCAAAGAGATCTAATTTAAAGAAACAAATGAGAAAATTAAAATCACAAATAATTTATTCTTCTGTTAGAGTTGATACAGTTTTAAATAGCAACAAAGTACACAGTGGTGGAAAATTGGCACAGAACCTATAAGCATTTCAATCACAATAAGGCTGTCCATGCTTTATCTGCTCAAACTTGATGTCCATTTTCTACTGACAAAATTGGAAAAAACCTGTTCTTACCTTAAAACACACACATTCATATTCTTTCTCTCTCTCTCTCTCTCACACACACACACATACACACACACACACACACACACACTGAAATTCCTCCTTTTGATTACAGTAAGTTGAGTGTATTCTGCTTGTTCAAATTTATGGCACCCCTTCTGTTTTGTTTCCAGTTAGAAGTGGGAAAAACCAATTCAATTATAAAGAATACATCTAATTCCCTGGGCACAGGCAACTGTGATGAAAATAGCAACTTACCTTTGGGCTAGATGTTTTCAGATTATGCTTAAATAACTGTGGTTAGAAATTTCTCAATGCATGCTTTCCTGCCCAATGCAATACCTTTGAATTTAGCTAAAAAAATCAGGCACAGGACAATCTCAAATAATGATTAAATATGCCAAGCTTACAAACAGAGATCTAAAATGCAACCTCTATGCTTTTAATATAGATCAGAAAAATCTCATCAATGAGCATTTTCCTAAACATCTCTGTATTATATTAACCAACATAAAAAAGGGGGGAAAACATAAGTGTCCCTTTATAAATGACATTATTTCCAGTTATGAAAGTTAAAATAAAGATTTGGAAAGTGTTCCAAACTATTCTGTTATATAAACCAATTGTCTTTCTAATGTTAAAAAATAAAGTTACAGGATCAATGCTGACTCTTCTTTGATATCATTTATAAAATGTTTTGATATTACTTTCTAAGTTCCCTGATTACTCAAACAAGGTAAAATTAAAACTTTCTGTTATTGCTATTTTAAGAGAGGATTACCACTTCATTAACTTGAAACTATTACCAAAGGCTCTTCAGATTCAACATAAAGTGATTCTTATTGCCTCATATTTTAAAACAGTATTATAAATGATCTTTATAAAAAAGATTTTAATTCACAAAACTGGAAGGCTTTTAAAAAAATGTCTCTTTACTCAAAACTGTATCACAGTGCCCTTGATTATCTGACAGATAAAAGGGATTTGAATTTCCTCTATAAGAACATTAACAGTGGACATATGGTGTGCTTTGTCTTTTCCCTCACCTCTATCTTTGGAGTACACCATTTTGAGACCAGCACAGTCAAGCATCTACCCACACTCTAGTCCACATTAACAGAGGATTTCTGATTCTGTCCAGTGCGTAGTGTACCGCCTTGCATATTCACCACATGAAATAAACATAATATACAAAATATTGCTGCTGTAAAAAGTGTACATTTCCCTCTTCCCCTTACAAAAGAATCTGTGGAAAAGTATTAAATTCCCTTAACCTTCATAAACATACAAAGCTGTTCACACCTTTCAGTCTGTAACAGTCCATTTGAAACACAGTTTGGAAATCACTGCAAATTGGTTATGTCATTGCATTTTCTGTCCAATGTTGCCATCTAGAGTAGAGATGTGAAATTGAATATTTTTGAGCTACTAAAAGCCTTTTACAACTAAACCACAAAGGCTGCTTAATGATGAAACAGCCACTTATCCACAAGGTTTTTCCAAAAACTAGATGGAATGGAAGGAACTCTTCACAGGTAGGTGTCCACAGTGCTGAGGTGACAATATGGCTGCTAGTAGATACTGGCTATTGGAATGTAAGTACTTTTTCACTGCTGGTAATTTCCATACTGTCCCTAAAAGATAAATTAAAAAAAATAATTAGATAATAGTTTGACCTAAGTTCATTTGGCACAGATAATTACAAACAGATAATTTTTATGTTGTCATAGTACATAATACTGCCAACAAACAAAACAGTTATATATTAGGTACACAGTGTCCCTCTAATTTCTTCTGATATTATATTCAATAGCAAATGAATTTCACAGTACAAAACACCCAAGGGATTAGCAAAAGCGACTAGAATAGCAGCTGACGCCCAGTGGGAATTTAAATATTCGGCAAATTCTATTGAATTGAATTGAGTAGTGATACTTGAAAAGTTCTAGTCGTATACTCTGATGTGGCAAATATTAGTGTACAAATCATACACTAATGTGACAACTTGTGAGTGTGCAGCTTCTTATAACTACTATTACAAATCAACACCAAGAGTACTTCAGGTAAATGGCAAGTAAGAATGGAAAGGTATCTCTGAGAGATAAAAGGTAAAGAACCTTCTATCTCAGCGAAAGAATGTGGGCTTTTCCATAAGGCCAACAAAGGGTCAGCAGAGGTATTCAGATAGGCAGCTGTGACATAAAAATCAAGGAAAATTTTGTTTTATTTTTGTAGTTGTTGGGGTTTTTTGTTTTGTTTTGTTTTGTTTTTGTACCAGGGATTGAACTCAGGGGTGCTTAACAACACTGAACCACATTCCCCAGCAACCCTCTGCCTTTCTTTTTTTAAATATTTTTTTAGTTGTAGATGGACACAATATCTTCATTTTTTATCTGTTTTTATGTGGTGCTGAGGATCAAACCCAGTGCCTCACATGTGAGGTGCAACCGCTGTACTAGTGAGCTACAGCTACAGCCCTTAAGTGTTTTTTGAGAAAGGGTCTCATTAAGTTGCTGAGGGACTTGCTAAGCTACTACTGAGGCTGGCTTTGAACCTGTGATCCTTCAGCCTTAGCCTCCCAAGTCGCTAGAATTATAGGCATATGCCATCTTGCTTTTGTAATTTTTAATAAGGTAGACTTGCAGACCTGGAGGTTGGCAGAGGAAAAGAATACAAATGAAAGACATGATGAAGTAGCAAAATTCTGCAAAGGTAAAAATATCCACTAGACACCTGTTAAGGTTAGTTTGAGAAGGAATATCTTTTCGTCGAATAAAACAGGACATAGCCGGTTGAGGTGATGCATGACTGTATTCCCAGCAGCTCGGGAGGCTGAGGCAGGAGGACCATGAGTTCAAAGCCAGCCTCAGCAAGGGCAAGGCGCTAAGCAACTGAGTGAGACCCTGTCTCTAAATAAAATACAAAATAGGGCTGGGGATGTGGCTCAGTGGCCAAGTACCCCTGAGTTCAATCCCCAGTTCCAAAAAAACTCCAAAAAACCCCAAAAAAACAAAAAACAAAAAAAAACCAAGGATCTGGGTTCAATCCCCAACACCGGGAAAAACAAAAAAACAAAAAAACAAAAAACCAGGACATGCTAAAAAATACATATTTTAATAAAAATTTCTTAAATGTGTTTAAAATAGATATTCATAAAAGTGCCTATTTTCCAAAAATAGTACTCACTAGAAGTCTGCATTATTTCACTTGGCTGAACTTCTTCCTACAAGTCACACAGATGTGACTCAAGAAAATACTTGAGTGATGAAATACTTCTGTACCATAACAGTACTCTAAAAATTTGTATTTCTACAGAAGCAGATAAATACTTGATAACTTGATACATGTGTCACCATGTATAAAATGGACTACTTACTCTAACTACTATTAAAGTATTTCAAGTTAATGTACTCTACATAGCTATATTGAGCTAAATTTAAAGTCAATGTTCATACTGAATTGCTTATAGGTAAAATTATATCTGGGATTTGCTTTACTCTGAAAAGAAAAAAAATAATGTGGGGGGTAAGGCAGAAGAGCATTGGCAAATGTTGATGACTGCTGAAGTTGTACAATTGTTATATATATATGGGTATTTATTATTTTACTCATTTTAAATTTAAGATTTCTATATTAAAAAGTTTAAAATAAAAAAATAAAGGTTAAGCTGGGGATGTAGCTCAGTTGGTAGAGTGCTTGCCTCACAAGCACAAGGCCCTGGCTTCAATCCCCAGCACTGTAAAAACATAATATTAAATTAAATTAAAAAAAAAAAAAAAGGTTAAGGGGTTGGGGTTGTGGCTCAGTGGTAGAGCACTTGCCTAGCATGTGTGAGGCACTGGGTTTGATTCTCAACACCACATATAAATAAATGAAATAAAAGTCCACTGACAACTAAAAAAAATTAAAAATAAAATAAAGCTTAAGGGATTGGGATTGTGTCTCAGTGGTAGAGGGCTTGCCTAGCATGTGTGAGGTCTTGGGTTTGATCCTAAGTACCACATAAAAAGATAAATAAATAAAATAGAGGCATTGTGTCCACCTATAACTAAAAAAATATATTTAAAGAAGGTTAATACTTAGCACACTGTAGCTTATTGATCCATTGTCACAGTATCTAAATACTAGAGCTCAAAAGTTCTAACTCTGTTGCTAACTTTATACTTGAGTCTAAAAAATCTTTGAAATTGTTTATTCACCCATGTGATGGGAGAGTATCATCTACCTCTTTAGCTCACAATTTCCTTTGTGTTATGGGCTACATTAATTCCTACCTGATTTGTCTGTTAATGATACATAAATAAGAAAGGACAGATGAGGATCCAAGATGGCGGCCTAGAGGGAGGCTGTGTTCTTTGTTGCTTTGTAACTCAGGATTCAAGCAGAGGAAAATCTGTTTCTCAGTGAGGCAGTCTTTGCTCCTCACAGATCCCCTGCTGTTTACCCCATTTGTCTACCTGGATCACCTACAGTCTGCCAGCATATCAAAGACATTTTGAGTGCAGATTGCTCCCTGACTGCCACCTATCATCTGCCATTTGCCTGTTTGCCTGCCTCTGGCCTGCCCATCACCTGCCTTTCACTTACCCATCACCCACCAACTAAGGTCCACCTGCCAATCCTCCACCAGTAGCCTGCAGACTGACCGCAGACCATCAGTGGATTGCCAGCTGCCTGCTGCTGCCTGGAAGTCTACTGTCACAGTAACCACAGGGTTGATTACACGTGGCTGCTGCCATTTTGGGAAAACTGCCAGGACCTGCAGGACCTCTGCCCTGACTGACTGCACCCCACTCCAGGACCCACCCACCCTCTGCAGCCCACCTAACTGACAATACCCTGCCTCCAGGGGCTCTGGCCTGACCCACCATACCCCCAACACACTTGGAGCCCATGCCCTGTGCAGTAGCTCCCCATTTGCCAACATGTTTGGAAACCAGTGCAGTCATCTTGGATTATCCTAGAAGTGCAAACTGTCATTAGGTGGGGCAAATCCCATCCTGAGATGCCTGCTTGAGACTCACCTCTCATGCATCAGGATATTGAAGACTGGGAGGTTTGAATAGTATATGACTGTTATAGTGTAGATTGTTTTTTTCCTCCTTTTGGAAAAATTTTTTAATTGTTTTTTTAGTTGTTGATGGACCTTTATTTTTTATTCATTTCTTTGCATGTGGTGCTGAGAATCGAATCCAGTGCCTCACACATGAGAAGCAAGCACTCTACCGCTAAGCCACAACCCCAGCTCCTGAAAATTTTTAAGTTTTTATTTCTTTATTTTTCTTGCTCTCTATTTTCCTTTTTTATTTTTTTACCTATTTCCTCAGAGTGTCTTTCCCCCTTTTCTCATGCTAAGCCAACTTCTTTTTTTTTTTTTTTTTTTTTTGGAACCGGGGATTGAACTCAGGGGCATTCAGCCACTGAGCAACATCCCCAGCCCTATTTTGTATTTTATTTAGAGACAGGTCTCACTGAGTTGCTTAGGGTCTCGCTAAGTTGCTGAGGCTGGCTTTGAACTTGCAATCCTCCTGCCTCAGCCTCCCAAGTCACTGGGATTACAGGCGTACGCCACTGTGCCCAGCCCCGCCACTGTGCCCAACCCTAAGTCAACTTCTTTTGACTACATTTTCACTCTTCCTATGATCTAGAACTTCTTTATACTCTTTTCTTATCCCATTAACAGTTACATGCTACAGCTCTCCCCATCTTCTTTGTCCTCCATTAAAAACTGCGGTCCTCACTACAAATCTGTTACACTGTAGATAATAATTGAATTCATCCTCTCTGTTTATTATAACAATATTGTTAACATATTCATAGGGGCTATTTGGTTTATGGCTGCATACTGTCTGTACTGGGTGTTGCCAATATTGATCCCCCTTAAAGAAGAGGTTTGGAAACCTGCAGGGTCACTATAAGCATATAGGGCAGAAACTGCAATACCCTACATCTGCATTGCTAGAGGGAAAGATACATGAACAACATGAAAAAACAAGAGAAGAAAGTGTTCCAAACAAACCAAGATTCTCTACTAATAGAATCCAAAGACAGAATGGTAGAAGAAATGTCAGAAAAGGAGTTCAGAATATACATGATTAAAATGATTTGCAAAGCAAAGGATGAGATAAGAGCAAATGCAGGCAATGATTGATCACTCCAATAAGCAGTTGAAAGAGCAACTACAGGAAGCAAAAGATCACCTCAACAAAAAGATAGAGATTCTGAAAAAGAACCAGAGAAATCCTTGAAATGAAGGAAACAATAAAGCAAATTAAACTCAATACAAAGTATCACCAACAGACTAGATCACTTGGAAGACAGAATCTCAGACAATAAAGACAAAATATTAAATCTTGAAAATAAAGTTGCCCAAACAGAAAATATGGTAAGAAATCATGAACAGAACCTCCAAGAACTATGGGATATCATGAAAAGACCAAATTTAAAGAATTATCAGGATTGAGGAAGGCACAGAGATACAAACCAAAGGAATGAACAACCTATTCAATGAAATAATATCAGGAAATTTCCCAAACGTGAAGAATGAAATGGAAAATCAACAACAAGAGGCTTACAGAACACCAAATGCACAAAATTACAGCAGATCCATACCAAGGCACATTATAATGAAAATGCCTAATATACAAAATAAAGATAGGATTTTAAAGGCTGTGAGAGAAAAGCAGCAGATTACATATAGGAGGAAACCAATACAGATATCAGCAGATTTCTCAGCCCAGACCCTAAAAGCTAGAAGGGCCTGGAACAATATATTTCAAGCTCTGAAAGAACATGGCTGCCAACCAAGACTCCTATATCCAGCAAAGCTAACCTTCAGATTTGAAGACGAAATAAAATCCTTCTATGACAAACAAAAGTTAAAGGAATTTACCCACAGAAAGTCTGCACTACAGAACATTCTCAGCAAGATATTCCATGAGGAAGAAACGAGAAACAATAATATAAGTCATCAAAGGGAGGAACCACCCTAAAGGAAAAGCCAATTAAAGGAGTAACCAAGTCGAGATAAAAACCAAATCTAGCCAGGCGTGGTGGCGCACGCCTGTAATCCAAGCGACTTGGGAGGCTGAGGCAGGAGGATCACAAGTTCAAAGCCAGCCTCAGCAACTTAGCGAGGTCCTTAGCAACTCAGTGAGACCCTGTCTCTAAATAAAATACAATATAGGGCTGGGGATGTGGCTCAGTGGCTGAGTGTCCCTGAGTTCAATCCCTGGTTCCAAAAAAAAAAAAAAAAAAAAAAAAAAAAACAAAATGACTGGGAATACAAATCATATCTCAATAATAACCCTGAACTTTAATGGTCTAAACTTGTCAATCAAAAGACACAGACTGGCAGATTGGATTAAAAAGAAAGACCCAACAATATGCTGCCTTCAAGAGACTCATCTCATAGAAAAGGACATCCAGAGACTAAAGATGAAAGGATGGGAAAAAACCTACCACGCAAATGGACTCAGTAAAAAATTGGGGGTTTCCATTCATATATCAGATAAAGTGGACTTCAAGCCAAAGTTAGTCAGAAGTGATAAAGAAGGTCACTTCATATTGCTTAAGGGAACCATAAATCAACAAGACATAACGATCATAAACATTTATACCCCAAACAATGGCGCATCCACGTACATCAAACAAATCCTTCTCAATTCCAGGAATCAAATATACCACAACACAGTAATTCTGGGTGACTTTAACACACCACTGTCACCTAAACAAAGAAACCACAGAACTCAATAACACAATCAATAACTTAGACTCAACAGACATATATAGAATATTCCATCCAGCAACAAGCGAATACACTTTCTTCTCAGCAGCACATGGCTCCTTCTCTAAAATAGACCACATGTTATGCCATAAAGCAGCCCTTAGTAAATGCAACAAAATAGAGATACTACCTTGTATTCTCTTGGATCATAATAGAATGAAATTAGAAATCAATGACAAAATAAAAAACAGAAACTACTCCAACACCTGGAGACTAAATAATATGCTATTGAATGAAGCATGGATAACAGAAAACATCAGGGAAGAGATAAAAAAAATTCTTAGAGGTAAATGAGAATGACAATACAACATATCAAAATCTCTGGGACACTAGGAAAGCAGTACTAAGAGGAAAATTCATTGCATTGAACGCATTCAAGAAAAGAATAAAAAGTCAACAACTAAACAACCTAACATTACATCTCAAAGCCCTAGAAAAAGAAGAACAGTACAACACCAAAAGTAGTAGAAGACAGGAAATAATTAAAATCAGAGCTGAAATCAATGAAATTGATTGAAACAAAAGATACCATTCAAAAAATTGACAAAACAAAAAGTTGGTTCTTTGAGAAAGTAAACAAAATAGATAAACCCTTAGCCACACTAACAAAGAGGAGAGAGAAAATTCAAATTACTAAAATTTGTAATGAAAAAGGAAACATCACAACAGACACCACTGAAATACAAAACATAATTAGTAGCTACTTTGAAAACCTATACTCCAACAAAATAGAAAATCCCGAAGACACCAAAAAATTTCTAGAGACATATGATCCTCCCAAACTGAACCAGGAGGACATACACAATTTAAACAGATCAATTTCAAGCAATGAAATAGAAGATGTCATCAAAAGTCTACCTACCAAGAAAAGTCCAGGACCAGAGAGATTCTCAGCAGAGTTCTACAAGACCTTCAAAGAAGAACTTATACCAATCCTCCTGAAAGTATTTCATGAAACAGAGAAGGAGGGAACCCTTCCAAATTCTATGAAGCTAGTATCACTCTGCTAGTATCACCAAAACCAGACAAAGACACATCTAGTAAAGAATACTTTAGACCAATATCTCTGATGAATATAGACACAAAAATTCTTAACAAAATTATAGCAAATCGCATACAAAAACATATTAAGAAGATAGTACACCATAATCAAGTGGGGTTTATCCCAGGGATGCAAGGTTGGTTTAACATCTGGAAATCAATAAATGTAATTCATCACATCAATAGACTTAAGGTTAAGAATCATATGATTATTTTAATAGATGCAGAGAAAGCATTTGACAAAATACAATACCCTTTCATGCTCAAAACACTAGAAAACTAGGGATAGTAGGAACATACCTCACCATTGCAAAGGCTATTTATACTAAGCCCACAGCCAACATGATTCTTAATGGAGAAAAACTGAAAGCTTTCCCTTTGAAAACTGGAACAAGACAGGGATGCCCACTGTCACCACTTCTATTCAACATCGTGCTTGAAATACTAGCCAGAACAATTAGACAAACCAAAGAAATTAAAGGAATACGAATAGGAAAAGAAGAACTCAAGCTGTCACTATGTGCCAATGACATGATTCAATATTTAGAGAATCCAAAAAACTCCACCAGGAAACTTCTAAAACTAATTAATGAATTCAGCAAAATAGCAGAATATAAAATACACATAAATCTAATGTATTTATATACATAAGTGATGAATCATCTGAAAGAGAAATGAGGAGAACAACTCCATTCACAATAGCCTCAAAAAAAATAAAATACTTGGGACTCAATCCAACAAAAGAGATGAAAGACCTCTACAATGAAAACTAAAGAACATTAAAGAAAGAAATTGAGGAAGATCTTAGAAAATGGAAAGTTCTCCCTTGTTCTTGGATAGGGAGATTTAATATAATCAAAATGGCCATACCTACAAAGGCACTACACAGATTTAATGCAATTCCAATTAAACTCCCAATGACATTCCTCATAGAAAAAGAGAAAGTATCTTGAAATTCATCTGGAAGAACAAAAGATCCAGAATAGCCAAAGCAATCCTGGGCAGGAAGAATGATGCAGGATGTATCACAATACCAGAACCTTAAACTCTGCTATAGAGCAATAGTAACAAAAATGGCATGGTATTGGCACCAAAATAGACAGGTAGACCAAAGATACAGAATCGAAAACAAAGAGACAAACTCACATAAGTACAGTTATCTCACACTAGACAAAGGTGCCAAACACATAGAATGGAGAAAAGAGAGCCTCTTCAACAAATGGTGCTGGCAAAACTGAAAATCCATATTCAACAAAATGAAATTAAACCCCTATCTCTCACCCTGTACAAAACTCAACTCAAAATGGATCAAGGATCTAGGAATTAGACCTGAGACCTTCACCAAACAGAAGAAAAAGTAGGCCCAAATCTTCATCATGATGGCTTAGGACCGGACTTCCTTAATATCACCCCGAAAGTGCAGGAAATAGAAGCAAGAAGCAATAAATGGGACGGATTTGTGTCATCAAAGGAAACAATCAATAATATGAAAAGAGAGCCTATAGAGTGGGAAAAAATCTTTTCCACACACACTTCAGACAGAGCACTGATCTCTAAAATTTATAAAGAACTTAAAAAACTTAACATCAAAAATACAAAGAACCCAATCAATAAATGGGCTAAGGAACTGGGCAGGCACTTCACAGAAGAAGATATACAGGTGATCAACAAATATATGAAAAAGTGCTCATCATATCTAGTAATTAGAGAAATGCAAATTAAAACCACCCTAAGATTTCATCTAATTCCAATCAGAATGGCTATTATCAGGAACACAAGCAATAATGTGTTGTTGTGGTGTGGGGAAAAAGGCACAGTCATACATTGCTGGTGGAGTTGCAAATTGGTGCAGCCATTCTGGTAAGCAGTATGGAGATTCCTCAGAAAACTTGGAATGGACCCATCATTTGACCCAGCTATCCCACTCCTCGGTTTATACCCAAAGGACTTAAAAACAGCATATTACAGTGATGCAGCCACATCAATGTTCATAGCTGCTCAATTCACAATAGCTAGATTGTGGAACCAACCTAGATGCCCTTCAACTGATGAATGGATAAAGAAAGTGTGGTATATATACACAATGGAACATTTCTCAACCATAAAGAAGAATAAAACTATGGCATTTGCTGGTAAATGGGTGGAGTTGGAGAATATCATGCTAAGTGAAGTAAGCCAATCCCAAAACACCAAAGGCTGAATGTTTTCTCTGATAAGTGGATGATGATACATAAGGAGGGGGAGGCAAAAGAAGAAAGGAGGAACTTTGGATGGTGTGGAGGAAAATGGAATGGAAGTGGATGAGGGAAGAAAAGAAAGTAGACTGAGACATACAGTATTACCCTATGTATATGTAAGATTATATGAATCGTGTGAATCTACATTGTGTACAACCATAGAAATGAAAAGTTGTACCCCATTTGTGTACACACACACACAAAAAAAAAAAAAGAAAGAAAAAAGAAAAAGAAAGGACATGAGAAAGGGCTTTTAGAATTATAAATCAGCAGAATAATGTGACCCATGCCTGTTACTTGGGTGGCTGAGTCAGGAAGATTCCTTGAGCTCAGGAGTTCAAGAACAGTCTGGGTAACAGGATGAAACCCCCATCTTAAAGAGGGGGGAAAAAAATATATATATATACACACACACACATATACATACATATATACACATACATATAAATCAGTGAGTTTCAGTGCTACAGGAAAATGCTTCCTTAGTGAGTATGTGAAATGAGATGTTAATGATGAAAATTAGTTAACCATATAAATGATGTGAAAGCGGAAGAGAGCCTAACAACTGCTATACCACAGAAATATAAGCTACAACTTATCTACTACATTATGAGCTACTTGAGGACAGGAAGCATATCTTATCCATCTTTATGCCCCAAGTATTCTCAAGCGTGCCTCACAAATAAGACATCTTCAATAATATATGTCAAATAAATTATATCTAAGTAATTATAAACATTTACAGAACACATTGTTCATTGCCACAATAAAGTTAAAAATGAAGAAAGAAGACTTAGAAATGAATAACTGAAGTATAATTACAGAACAGAAGACTAGTTCTAGAAAAATTCAGATAGGAAAAGCTTAGCATGAACTAAAACAATTAGAAAAACATTTCAGAGAATGTAGAAGCCTTACAAAAACACTAAGATTTGGAGAGCAGAGAACAGGGAGCAATTCTAATAGAAGGAATAGCTAACACAAAGTCAGGGAGGAAAAAAATATACAGTGTGCTTATGGAATTAGGAAGAAAGAAAGAATACAATAAATGAACAACAGAAACTAACGATTATTTTATAAGACAGAGCTGAGGTAATGGAGAATAAGCAGTCTAGCTAATATTAAGAAGTCAACCCTTCATGTACCTGAATAACCAAGACTGAGTATGTCAGACATGTAGGAAGTCCTTTGTGTCTACCTATCACCTCCATTGCAAATATTATCTCCATATTATAGCTAAAGAAATTGAGGTACTCAAAGTTTAAAAAACTTGACCACACTCAACCATATTGCTAATGCCAAACCAAATCACAACCAAGCCTAAAAAGGTATACTTGGGTATCTGACACCAGTAGCAAATTCTAGGCAGTATAATGGGTTCTAAAAACGGGTTTTAGAGGCAGAAGCCAATTTGTAGTAATAACCTTCACCACTTAAGTTTTCTTGGACCTTGGACAAGAAAGTTCTCTAACTTCCCTTGAGTCTCAATTTTTTTTATCTGACAAGTTAAGGGTGATTATAATCCCTACTTCAAATGTTATCCAACAAAAAACTCCATGAAAATGTTTTGCAAACTATTCAAGTACTCACTAATATTATTAGTGGCAACAGTGGTAGAGGAGTCCCACCCATTGTGCACAGAGGATACATGCCTGAAAATGCAGATAGCACCAAACCCTAAATACATTATTTTCTTCTTACACAGACATATCTATGGAAAAGCTTAATTTATTAATTATGCAGAGCAAGAGATTAATAATAATATGACAATTATAACATATTGTAATAAAAGTTATGAGAATGTGGTCTCTCTCAAAAAAGTTAAGATATAATATTTTCAGACTGTGGCGAACAGCAGGTAATTGAAACTGAAGAAAGCAAGTTTAGGTATAGGAGGACCACAGCATAGTAAACTGAGCATGGTCTTCTGTCACTCACAATTTGTCATCCAGCCTCATCACTTCTTAGCTCTGTTATCTTAAGTAAATCAATCAAATTAGCCAAGCCTCAGTTTCTCTTGCTTTCAGTTTTTTCAAAATTCCATTGACTAGAATGTCAAAAATTGAGAAAGAAAACAAGAAGATAGTATGAAAGATCCTGCCATGATGAATGAAGGTAAGATGATAATGTTCTAAACCAAGATACAGCACAAGATTAGAAGTGGATGAATTCAAGAACTTTTCAGGAAGGAGAATCAGGAAAATTTCACTTATCAGATGCTGGGAGGGAGGGAAGAGCAATGTCATTTTAAAATATGATACTTGGCATTCCAGCTTGGTGACAGTACTCCTCTCTCTGAAAAGCATACTGAAAGAAGAAACACGTTTGGGTGGACAAAAACTATTGAGTTTGTTTTGGTAATAATGAATTAATAGATACATGATACACATAAATGGAGATGTTCAGTAGGCATCAGATTTTCAAAAGAGCAATTCAGATTAGAAATAGAGATTTGGGAGGAGTTAATTGCATAATAAATTGAAACTAAATATGAAAAAAAGAGAAAAGACCGCGCAGTGAGAGGCAATGAATGAGAAAAGTTCCTAAGTTAGAAAACTGAATAATAACCATCTTTAATTTCTTTCATTTAACTTATCTAATTACTTAGAAGTCCAATAGTTCTTCACAATAATTTTTAGAGGACTCCTCTCTATTCTTGTGATCACCATTCAAACCTAGAAAGTAATGGCCTTATGCATTTATTTATACTTTATTCACTAATACGTATTGACTGCGTTCTGTCTACTAGGCAATGGAAGACTTAACAATAATACAAACAAAGCCATGTCTTTAAAGAACTTACATTAAGGGAAATAAAATGTGATAAGGAATAACAACTTAATAATCCATCAAATGGAGACAAATGTTACACTGAAAAATTAAAGTATTTTCTCTGGTCAAGATGGATTTATCCTCTAGCCTGAAATAACAAAAAAAAAAAAAAAAAAAAAAAAACCAACTATATTCAGAACACTGGACAGAAACTGGAAACAAAGAATAAGAATCCTGAGATGTAGAAAACAAATGAAATGAGTAAGCCCTCTGTATCACAGCTTACTGCCTTAAGAATTTCCAGGCTATAGTGGATTAAGGGAAACTGAGGCTGAGTCTGCCAGATGCTCTGAATTAAGGACATAAAGCTTAGAGTCTGGAGAAAAAACAGGTAACCAGAGTTAATAAAGCAGTACTAGAGGAGAAAGATCTGCATAGAAACAGCTGTGGAAAGAATCCTTGAGTATGCAGCAGAGTATTAATAGACAAATTAGTGAGAAAAATACCCAGGGTTACAGAAAGAAAAACGCAAAAGGATTATAAGAAACAACATCTGGCACTTACACAGGACAGAAATGGCACTTATTCTCTTTCACCAGCCAGAGTGAAAAAGCCTCTTTCAAAGGTTACCAGGTAGAGAACTCAAAAGGCTTTTACCTTTAAAGTTGGAAACATTTAGACTAAGACTAGATACTACACTGGTCCTGCCTAAAAAAATTTTAAAAGGAAACCTGAAAAGACCAAAGCAATTCTAACTTCTTAAACCAAATCTCTAACAATGTTCAAAAATATTTCTAGCAATACAAATGTATCTATCCCCCAACAGTGCAATAGTCATAATGTATAGAATTTAATCAAAGATTATCAAACATATAAAGGAGGAAAATGTAACCCACATAGAAGAGGAAACAAAATCAATTCATCAAAACTGACCCAGAAGTGACAAGAATTAACAGAAAGGGTATTAAAACAGATATATTTTTCTTTAATATGTTCAAAAATTTTAAGGAGACATGAAAGATATAAAAAGGACCAATCAAACTTCAAGAGGGGCATATTATTATGACAGATGAAAAAATATCTTGGGAAAGATTAAAAATGGAATAGACAATAAAGAAAAGACCAGAAAACTTCAAGATATATAGCAAAACCCAAAATAAAACAGAAAGAAAAACAATTAAAAACAGGATCAGTGAGAGGATCACAGAGAGAAAGGAGTAAAGCGCACAGATAAGAAAAATATTTCACCCAAAAATTTTTGTGTTTGATAGAAATCAAAAAGTTACACATCCACAAGCTCAACAAATCCCAAGCATTAGAAACATGAAGACAGCTATACAAGGAATTCTCTAGTTACAATGTGCAGAAGAGAAACATTTTTCAAACAATTTGATAAAGGGAAAAAACTTATAAACATCTGGAGAAAGAAAGACGCACTAAAGTAAAGAATGATAGCAAATATCTTCTTGGAAACAATGTAAAGAAGATGACAGTAGAGAACATTTTTAAAGTACTAAAAAAAAAAAAATCTATCAACCTAGAATTCTATACCCACAGATGATACCTTGCAAAAATGAAAGGTAAAACAAAATTTTTAAAATGAAAGCTGCAAAAATTTATCTCGATGATATCTACATCATGAAATGGGAAATGCAGTTCTTCAGGCAAAAGAAAACTGATACCAGGTAGAAATATGGATATATACACAAGAAGGAAGAACACCAGAAACAGGAACAATGTAGGTAAGATGTAGATATAAGATTTTTTACTTTATTCTTTAAATAACTTTAAGCAATGACTAACTTTTAAAAATAAATCCCATATAGTGTAGGGTATATAATATTTGTATATGTAAAATTTGTAACACTAACATGAAGGTTGAGAAAAGAGAGATAAAAGTAAGCTATTCTAGGGCTCTTATACCATAAATAAAGTGGTTTAATTTCACTTCATGTAACTGCCTGGACAAACACTGAAAGTAATATGCTAAATTAAAAAAAAAAAACACTAGTATAAAATACCACATATTGAATGATTCTTTTTATCTTACAGGTATAGATAAGCAAATCCAAAAAGAAAGAAAGCAAATGTTATTGCAGGGTGAGTGTTTAGAGGGAACAAGTGGCTCCTCATAAGTAGTCTCTTTCTTAGGTGGTGAAATGTCTAAACTGAAAATTGTGGTGATGGCTGTACAACTTTGTGGATATACTATAAAACACTTTAAAATGGTGAATTGTATGATATGTGAATATATCTAAATAAAACTCATTCTTTACGAACAGGAAAAACATCAAAATAAGGCATAAAAAGAAAACAAAAATCAGATGTCACAAATATGGGGGGAAATAATAAAGATATTTAGCCATACCCATAATGTTAAATAAAGTCATCAGGAAAACTAAAAATTCTAAAAACTTATGTGCCTTAAAAATGTAGTGCCAAAATTCATGAAGCAAAAATGCACAACACTAAAGGAGAAATATAAAAATGTATCACTACAGACAGATATCTAATACTCCTTTCTCAATAATTAACATAATGTGTAAAAAAGTCAGCTAAGACCTAGAAGACTTAGGTGTGATGCTACATACCTATAATCCCAGCTATGGGACAGTGAGGCAGGGGGATCACAAATTTGATCCTGTCTCAAAAAAAAAAGGTGGGAGTTGAGAGTGGGGATGCCACTCAAAGGTAGTGTCCCTGGATTCAATCCCCCATACCAAAACAAAATGAAACAAACAATATCATCAACCAACCTGATCTAATTGACATTTACAGAATATCCTCATATTCTGCACCATAAAACAGATCTCAATAAATACAAAAGAATTCAAGCTATAACAAGTATGTTCTATTATAATGACAAAATTAAATTAGAAATCAATAATAAAAAACCCGGAAAATCTCCAATTATTTGAAAAGTAAGTCATATACTTCTAAATAACTCAGGTCATAAAAGAAATCACAAGTGAAATCAGAATGTAGTTTAAACTTACTGAAAATGAGAAAGGATCACATAAAAGCTGTAGAATGCAGATTGAGAACTCTTATATAGAAATAAACACTTAGATTGAAAGGTCCTAAATCAATGAAGTTACAGCTCCCATCTTAAGAAAATAGGAAAAAAAGAGCAAATGAAACTTAAGTAAGCAGAAGAAATAATAAAGATCTAGCAGAAAGAAACAGAAAACAATAGGAGTATAAACAGGCAAAAGAAAATAAAACCAAAAGCCAACAGAGAAAAATCAATGAAGTAGATAAAAATGACCCAGATAAATGAGGTAAAAAGAAAAGATCAAAATTACCAATATCAGAAACAGATGTAATATCACTATAGATTCTAAAGCAATATAAAGAAATTATTCAACAGCACAGATAAATGGACAAATTTCTAGAAAAAAGTTACCTGAGGAGAAACAGAATACCTAAACACTCCTATAATTAATAAAGAAATTAAATTTGTAATTTAAAACTTTTTAACAAAGAAACTCCAAGCCCAAGTCATGGGCAACTATCCTAAATATTCTAAAAAGAATATTACCAATTTTGTGCTAATTCTGTAAGAAAAATGCAGGAGAAATTCTTCCCAAATCAATCTATGAGGCTAATACTAGACCTTGATAACAAAACTAGACAAAGACATTATAAGGAAATAAAACTTGAGTATAGTACTCATGAAAACAGAAAAATTCTAAACAGAGTTTTAGCTAATCAAATCCAATATATAAAAGGATAATACTAAATAAGGATAATGACTAAATAGAAGTATATCCCAAATAGGAAAGTTAATTTAAAATCTGAAGATCAAAGAATGTTATTCAATATATTAACAAACTAAAAAATGAAAAGCACAATCCCCTCAATAGGTAAGGAAAAATCATTTGACAAAACTCAAGCATTCATTCCTGATAAAAATTCTCAGCAAACTAGGAATACCATACCTGATAAAAGATATCTACTAAAAAAAAAAAAAAAAAAAAAAAGGCCTTATGAAGAATGAAGGACTGATCAGCTTCCCCCGAGATCAAAAACAAGAAAAAAAATGTCCACTTAAATATCTTTATTTAACATTGTATTGAAGATTGTAGTTGATGCAGGGAATATGGGAGGGTTGGGAGGGGCATCATTCAGATTCGAAAGAAAAAAGTAAGATGGTCTTTTATTTGAAGGCAATATGATTTCTATGTAGAAAATGTGCTATAATCTACAAAAAAACTACTTGATATAATAAATGATACTAATAAGTATCATTTAGTGATACTTATTTAGGTTAGTTTGGAGAAAATATCAATATACAAAAATAAATTTATACTAGCAAACAACTGGAAATTGAAATTTTTTAAAAATTTACAACAGCATCAAAAATATAAAATATGGAATAAATCTGACAAAAGCTGTTATGATCTATACAGTGAAAACAATATAGTTCACTGAAAAACTTTTTTTAAGGAATATATGCCATTTTCATAGGTTGAAAGACTCACTGATGTCCTGTCAATTTTCCCCAAATTATCTACAAATTCAAGGCCAATCAAAATGCAAGTTGGCTTTCATGTACAAATCAACAAACTGATTAAAAAATTTATAAGGAAATCAAAGAATCTACAG
>JAJEJO010000474.1:534739-618668 GCA_020662805.1 Glaucomys volans
AAAATGGGGGGGGGGGCGCGGGGGGGGGGGGGTGCCCGCGAGTACACAAAAAAAAAAAAAAAAAAAAAAAAAAAAAAAAAAAAAAGAGTAAGTTGAGGATCAAATTTGAGTACTTTTTATATACCAGACCAAAAGCCAGGTGGTACAAAGACATGACAGGAATTATCACAGTCTAAGTGACTTACAATTGTATAGACCAAAAAGAAAAAGTTTTTACAGATGTTAAGTTTTAATTAATCTGTGAAGAGTTCTGAATTATTTTTTAAAAAAATATTCTATGTACATATATTCATATTTATAGATGCATACCAACACACTAAAATTCTATAAATTGTTTCATTAATCTAAGAATTATTTCAACAATATGGTTAAAAATGATAGCTAACATTTAATGAGCCATTATTATGAGCCATGAACTAAGCTAAAAACTTTATATGTATTACTTATCCTCCCAAAACCTTATGAAAACAGGTGGTATTATCAACTTAATTTTCCTAAAAGAAATTTCTTCAAATGACCAGTAAGAATCAGCATTGATTCTGCAATGAAACTGTGTTGACAATCACTATTTTCATGTTCATATTTTATCATTTATTATTCACATTTTACTACTTGTTCCTTAACTACTTATTCTCAAAATAAACCATTTATAGCTCTCAAATATAACACTAATAGTTGGTTTGCAAAAGAAAAATTCCTGTATTTTAGCAAGTTACACTACTACATGTTTAAATAGTCATTTAAAATAAAAAACATTCTGTACATAACTAAATTGTCTACCCACATCAAGAATTATAAATAGTTCACTCAGATGTTCAGACACAATATCAAGGATAAAAGAACAAAAGCTGAGTAAGAAAATGTAGAATTATCCCAGAAACTTAGTAATTAGGCACAACTTAGCTGAGTTACCTAAGTAACCAATGAAAAAAAATGAAACCATCATAGATTTTAGCTAGTAAAAAGAACAGCTCATTAAGCAATACAAACTTCTGTGGCTGGGTGCAGTGGGGCATGCAATCCCAGCTATTTGGGAGGCTGAAGCAGGAGGTCATAAATTTGAGAACAGTCTCAGCAACTTAGCCGTAACGTGTCTCAAAATAAAAAATAAAAAGGACCAGGGATGGATGTAGCTCAGTTGTAAAATGCCCCTGGGTTCAATCCATGTTGGGGGCGGGGTAGAAACGAACTTTTTAATAACATGAAATTTTTACAGAAATTCTCAGAAGTATTAAAAGGTATTAGAACAATATCATCAATAAGTTTTGTTACTGTCATTTGTTTCTTTAGTGACACAGATCATCTTTAGATGCAGTTATTCACATTACCATTCCTTAAAGGTGTGATTCTCAGTCTTCAATGACTGTTCTCCAGAGGACATTTAGCAAAATCTGGAGAAATATTTAGTTGTCACAACTGGGGGGGGTTGTGGCACAATTGCCATCTAGTGTTTAGAGTAAAGAAATACTGCTTAACATTCCATAATGCACTGGACGGGCTCCCACAACAAAGAATTATCCACCTCAAAATATCAATAAAGCCAAGTTAAGAAATCCTGAATTTCTCAAAGGCATAATTTTAATTCACAGGCCTCTTTACAAACTGGGCTGGGAGCTAGACTATATATTTAGCTTCCTCATGATTGAGGATTGATGTGCTGTAAATTAATAAATCCAGCAAAATACAAGATTACACTATTTAGACAACTCTTCTTAAAGGATTCCTTTTAAATAGTTTCAACTATATTATGCAATAATAATTCAAAAAAACGTCACTGGTAAACATCTGTTGTTCGTGGAAATAAATTCCAAAAGGTCTACATTTATGTGGCACATGTAAACTCTGTTGTGAAGACCCTAACTTACCCAAACAGATAGCCAAGGAGCTGGGCTACATTAGCAAACCTAGCTTTGTTACTGAGCATGAAAGTCACATAACTGTGAACCATCTGGCACAGAAGAGACTATTCCAATCAGAAACATTCTGAGGGAATGGACTGTAAATGAGCAGGACCTTCAATACTTGTTAAAATGTTTTTTGTAAAACATATACTTAACAACCAAACAACTGCACTCCTGGGTATATATCCTAGAGAAATAAAAATTAATGTCCAAACAAAAAATATGGACGTATATATGATTTTCCATAGCAACTTTATTTTTTAAAAACCCCAAAACTATAAACAGCTAAAATGTTCCTCAATAGATGAAAGGCCAAACTGTAGCACATCCATATCATGGAATACTACTCAGCAATAAAAATAACAATTTGGATAAAACCAAAAGGCATTAATTATGCTCAGTTGAAAAACTCAATCTCAGACAGTCACCACTGTATGATCCCATCTATTCAATGTTCTCAAAATGAAAAAATTAAAAAATGGAGGAAAAAGTAACAGGGCTTTCCAGCAACTGGAGATATCTGGGGCCAAGGTACAAAGACAATCTGTATTTCATCTTTGCAACTTTCTATGAACCCATTTGAAAACTTTTTGTTTTAAAATAACGAATCTAATTCTGCTCAGTTACTGTTTTAAGTCAAACTCATCTGGATTTTGTTTCCCAGACCTAGAAGATTTTGGTATCGCTGACAATTATCCATTTTACCTGACTGTTAACTGACAAGGCCTTCCTTGTTTCATTCCTAGAATGACAGGTGATAGATGACAAGACCAGAAAGAGGAACACTGGTTTTCTAATTTGTTATGACAGGAGAACACATATCTAACTAATCAGTCAGTCAACAAATAGGACAAAGTAGTGAACAAACAAAACAGTTCCTAACTTTCAAGAACTTAGAGTCTAGGGAAAAATATTATTTTATATGTTATATAACAACATAATACTTATTACATACAACATATATAATTATTTTATACATTATATAACATAATACTTATTACTATATTAAATAATAAGATATATGTACACATATACACCACACACACACACACACACACATATATACACACACAACATACACACGCAGTGAAAGATTTACTAAGTTGGAGATTCCTATAGCTCCTGAGTCTGGATTAGAGTATGGGTTCATGGGGCAGGGATCACGACTAGAGACTGATATCAACCACATGGACAATCAATTACATCTACATAATGGAGCCCTAATAAAAAAATCTTTTAATATCAAGGCTCAGATGAACCCCACTGGTTAGCAATACTCTGTGTTTCATCACATACCCATGCCAGGAGAGATGCATCCTGATTGCTTCAGGAAAAAAATAATGTGAACACTGCATCTGCACTTCTGGGGTCTGCACTCTGCACTTCTTCCCCTGGCTAATGTAAAACCGTATACTTTCTCAATAAATTCTATCTATGAGTATAATAGCATTCAGTGAATTCTGTGAGTTCTTCCAAAAAAATTGAACCATAGGATGGGTTTAGGGAGCCCCTGAACTTGCAACTGGTGTCAGAAAAAAGGCCAGTCTAGGGGACCATCCCCTATAATTTCACAATTGACTAAAATTTTGCAGTTACTGTCAGAGATAAGGGTAGTTTTGGGGACTGTGCCATCAAATGCCTCACAACTCAAATGAATGGCTCTTGTAATTGTCCCTTATCTTTCTCCCTTGCATCAATTTCCCCTCTAATGTATCATTCCTATCATATCAAACATGACTTAATATCTTCCCACATTTAAAAAAAATTTCTTAACATAATATCTTCTTCTAGCTATTAATCCTTTTTTCCCCTCCTGTATCGAAAAATAACTGGAAAGAATTGTCTTTACTTGCTGTTACTTTTTTTTTTTTTTTTTTCAATTTTCTCATGAACATGTTAGTCAGGCTTGAAATTGTCCATCTTGGTCAGAAAATCCAAGTTATTTTATAATCCTTACTTCACCTGTTCACAGAATTTTTTCTTTTTAAAAACAGTATCTTAGCTTCTAAGAAACTATAATCTCTTGGCTTCCCTCCCAACTCACCAGCTAGTCCTGCATAGTCTAAGCTTCAATGCTGAAATGTTATAATCCTCAGATTTTTTTCCTTCCTATTAGCTACTTCCTAAATAATCTGCCTTCTAATACATACATAGCTTTTAATACCCTGACCTCTCCCTTAAGTCAACACTCTTATTTTTTATAAGTAAGAATGCTAAAAAGAAAAAGTTTTGTGGTTAATATACTCAGGGTAACCAAAATCAAATTGTTTTCTTTCCAGTAGGACTTCTCAGACCTGTTAATATGCTAATAAGCATGCTGAATCTTTCAAAGCAGTTTACCAATAATTACTAAAATCTGGGCCATAATTTTGCAAGTTATAGATCAACATTTCTCTATAATTAAGAAATAACTATATATTTTTTCCACAAAAGTAGTATTACCATTTTCAGACTCCTACCACAGGAATAAACAAAAAGCTATTAATCACTTATAAATCAACAAAATGTTTTCACTTATGTGAAATTCATATAAATTCAACAGCTTTCATCTATAAAGAACTCCTTCAAATTAGTAATGAACAAACAAACCACAGAATATAGAACATGAACAGGCTATTCATAGAAAACCTACAAATGTCAAATAAATGTAAGAAGTTCAGAATCTTCTCTAATAATCAAAGAAGTAAAAGTTAAGAGGACTGCTGGATCCAGTGGTGCACACCTATAATCCCAGCGATTCATGAGGCTGAAGCAGGAGGCTAGCCTCCGCAACTTAGCAAGACCCTGTTTCAAAACAAAATGTAAATGACTGGGATGTCGTTCAGAAGTAGGATGCTCTTGGGTTTAATCCTCAGTACCAAAAACAAAAAAAAAAAACACCAAAGATTGTATTTTTTTCCTATATGTTCAGCAAAGATTAAAAAGATTAATACCATTGATACATAGTGAATAAGCACATCCACATATGGGATGTGACCTCACACATCTTTTACTGAAAATAACTTCTCTCAAATATCTTAAGTACTCATGTATTTTATCCTGACAATTCTATTTCTAAAATTTATCTTACAAAAATCTTACACAAGTACTTAAACAAAAATGTTTCCTTCAGAATTATTTGTAATGATAAAAGACTACAAACATTTCAAAAGTAGATATAGTTTTGCTAAAATATATTCTGGGTGCATACAAAGAATAATGCCATTTTAGAAATGAGGTAGAGCTCTATATATTAATAGTAAAAAGATTCAAGGAAACATACTATTGCAATAGGTACGCAGAATTAAAATGCTAAACTGTCCTACTATAATGTCAAGCCTCTGAATCAGTCTAACCAAAGAACATACTGAAAAAAAGCATGGTATTTAAAAAACCATTATCATTTGGAACTTACCAGCTAAATGAATCAAGACTTTCTTAATACTATTCAAAACAAAACTAAAACCAGAAATAAACCAGATGCTGTGAATAAAATGACAGCTAATAAAACAATCTCCAACTTATGTGGTCATTTAAAAGGAAACAACTTGAAACTTGATTATTTTAACTGATTTTATAGAAATTATGCAAACAGTTTAAATGCATCATTTTATTTAATCTTACTTCAAGAAAGTAATCAATTTAGTCCAAGGATCCTGCAAAGATTTGAGTCCAAGTCTGAAGAATTATTCACAAGGAACTGGTAAAACACAAATATAACAATTTGTGAAATCTCTTTCTTTTTGAATATGTAATTAGTAAAATTCTTGAAATGAGGAAAGCTACAATTACTAATGCCTGGGAATTAAAAATAAGCTGATTCTATCAAATATAATTGTTGTTCATCTTCAGAAGGCCCTTCTGTTCTAACTTAACTTGTCATACTCCAATGAATAAATCTGTTGCTTTAGTAAATATCTTTTGAGGTACCAACTCTGTCTTTACAGGTTATCACATGACATCTTGTTCCAATTCTTATTCACGGAATACATCTATATCTAACCTCAGTCATTATTCTTGGCACTTATGGAAATAACAGTGAACAAAATACATATTTCCAACCTTTTTGGAGTTTTTTGAATTATGGTGGAGTTTATGCTCTACAAATGAGTAAACTTATATAGGAATCCTGGTTCTCTTAAGGTTCAAAATGATGATCAATGAACTATCTAGATAATAGTTAAAATAACATGGAAAAGTATAGGTTGGATTGCCTATTATATTATAGGAAACTTTGCAGAAAATTTAAGAAAAGAATCATTAAACATTTGCCAAATCTTTCACATGGAAGCAAAAAAAAATTGAGCACATAAAGGAAAATATACTGCTAAAATACTACTTTAGTTGCTGAATAAAAAAAACCTTTCAGTTTTCTAGACTTCTAAGCACATGTATGTCACTACAAATAAATTAATTACACTACCACCATATAACCTCATTTTTTAAAAGTTAAAAACAATAACTGCTGATATTCTTTTTTAAACAACTATGAATACAATAAGTAAACTTAATGGGGTCAACTTTCTATGTTCTAAAGAGATGGGGTCTCACTATGTTGCCCAGGATGGCCCCAGACTCCTGGGGTCAAGTGCTCCTTCTTGCCTCAGCCTTCTCTGAAGTCAGGAATACAGACAAAGCACCACACCTGACTTTGTGCAGCATTTTAAAATGACATACTTTGCATGATAGGTTTCCATGTTGTCATTATATTAGCCCTTTTACTGATTTTCTCCCCAAATGGCTCAGTGGTAGAGCACTTGCCTAGTATGCTTGAGGCCATAGGTTAAATTCCCAGCACCATGACAGGAGGAAAAAAAAAAAAAATCCAGTGAACATTAAAAAGCTCAAAATGGCTTTTAAAATTAATGAAGCACAATGAAATTCCATAATTCTATTACTGGAAATAATACCATTTCTATAACACTAATACTAAGAATACCTTATTAGAGCTACTAGTGTAAATTAGTGGACTATTTCTCTTGTTTTTAAGCAATCGAAATGACAAACTGCAAATGTATAAAAGCTCTCTCCTTTGGACTGATTTCAGTCTACTCCTAAATTATAATGAGAAGATGTTTAGAGTTTGCTTTTTTCTCCTTAATTTCACTTTTTTGAAATTGAGAGAGAAAGAAATGAGGGGAGGCAAGAGACAGAAAAATTAGGGAAAATTTTTTGAATTCTTAGAGCAATTTGAAAGTATGGTTAAAAAACAAAATCACTTAAAAACTACTAGGATGAATACATCTATACTTGCAATGGTTTGCTTACAAGATTAACACTGGGGTCTGGGAATGTAGTTCAGTGGCAGATTCCTCAGCAAAATAAAAAAAAAAGAAAGAAAATAGAAAAGTACTATCATATAATCCACATAATTGGCTAAAGCTACCAAAATACAACTCAATAATTAATACATCAATACTATTAATTTAATATGCTAAATAATTACCACTTAAACAGCCCTTTTAAACAACACAATTCTTCGATTATTCCTTTTTTCCATTTGTTTTGTCACTTAGCACAGGTTTCTGTGTTTTGTTTTGTTTTGTTTTGTTTTGTTTTGTTTTCTGTGCTGGGGATTGAACCTACATGCATATGAAGCACACACTCTTATCACTGAGCTATATCCACAGCCTGATAAATGTAATCTAAGAAATTTCACAAATATATCTTTTCCATGACTCAAAACCCCCTTAATAAAAAATTGTTAAATACTCAAAACATTTTTCTAGTATTTCCTGATACAGAGGGTAAATGTATTGAAATATGGGGCTATTCAAAAGATTTTTAACATTTTTATTTTAACTCAAAGAACACTTAATATTTCAATAAATGTGAAAAAGTATTACAAGATAAACATGTTTCCTTTTACAGAGGTCCCCCCCTCCAATCTGGTTAGGTCTAAACAAAAAACAAAAACAAAATCTATTTTTTTCAATACGGGTGACTGGAACCAGGTTCTCACTGATGCTAGGAAAGTACTCCACCACTGAGCTAACATCCCCAAACATTCAATTGTATTTTATCTTGAAGTAGGGTCTGGCCTAATCACTCAGGCTAGCCATGAACTTGGAATTCTCCTACCTCAGCCTCCAAGTAGCTGGGTTATACGTGTCACCATGCTTGGGTCTGAACAAAAACATGCTTAATATAAAATATGTACTTTATATTCTATAAAAAGTACCTGAGAAAGTGCTTCATAAGGAAATGAGTAGTAAACTTCATTACTAAAACATTCATCATGCTAAACAATTTGATACAATAGGTTCCATATAATTAATTTTTTTTTCCTAAGAATTCTTATGATTAAGAAAATGGCTGGGTGCGGTAGTGCATGCCTGTAATTCCTGTAATTCGAGGGGGGTGCTTGGGAGGCTGAGGCAGGATGATCTCAAGTTCAAAGACAGCCACAGCAACTTAATGAGGTACTAAGCAATTCAGCAAGATCCTGTCTCAAAATAAATAAATAAAAAGGGCTGGGGATATGGCTCAGTGTGTAGGTATCCCAGGGTTCAATCCATGGTACCAAAAACAAAACAACAACAACAAAAAAGAAAGTGGATGCTGAATGTTTTTTTTTTTTGCTTTTAGAATTACAATTTTCTTCAGTGTTTTTAAATTTTGAGATACTGAAATTTAAAAGACAATTTTTTATTTGTACTGAAGACAGACATTTAAAAACAAAATTTCCTCAATTATTTCTATCATATTTTCTCCTTTGAAAAATATTTATTTTTTGAAGTCATACCTCTACATAGTTATTTTTTTGTATAATCTTTTTTTATCCAGAAACTCATAAATGATGAGAACTAAGCAAAAAGTAACATAAGTACTGTAGTAAAACAGAAAAATGATACATTCATATAAAATGTGATTTTTAACTCCTATGAATATCTTGACTCTATTTCTCCAAAAATAGTAACTAATATCTACATGTACACTTAATGCTTTATTTTCTTCTTCAAACCACATCATACTCTATCAAATCAGACTACTGAGGCATCCATTCCTATGTATACCCTAACTTTCCATAACTATATGTTTTTAAAGAAGTGTGCTATCAAAATCACTATAGTTGGTATCAAAATCATCATCAATTTTCTATCTCAGATACATCTGAATGACCTTCCTCTGATCTAGCACTGACTGGATCTTGCTGTTGTTTTGAACCTTTAAGTGAACTAAATAAAAAAATAAAAAAAGAAAGAAAGAAAATATTTCATAATAAGCATTAAATAACTGCGGGGGGGGGGGGGGGAAATGGAGCAAGCTCCAGTTTTGTGAAACTGCAACAGTGTAGTCTATTACCTCTCTGGGTTTTCAGTATATCTCATCAAAATTATACTTTTTCTATACTAATAATTTAAAAATTCAATAGTATTTCATCATAAAAATTTCAGTAGAACATTAAATTTCTTTGAGTACATTTTAATGATCTATTTTTTATAATCAGATCTAGGAAAGTTTATTTCAAATATATTTAATTTTCTTATATTCTTAACCTCACCATGTTTTGCTCTAGGCTGGCAATATGCCAAATGCTTTAATAGGCAATTAGAAGAACAGAGCACCACTTACTGGTTTTGAGTTTTTATTCACAGGATACTTAAAAGAGAAACATGATAACAATTTCACTCTCTGAGATTGGTAATAAACTTTAATGGACTCAGATCACTCTAAGAGTAGAGCAGCACTTCCACTGAACATTCTAATACCAGATCATTTTAGAATTACTTTACAATGCCGAAACACAGCATCAAACACTAAGTGAAGAGAAAGTAGCAAAAACTAATACATCCTTAAGAAGTAAAGTGAATCTTAGAGCAAATTTTTTTTAAGAGGGTATACCTGGCAAAGACAAAAATTGCATTTTCTAATTTTTCCAGCTCTAAACAAAATGTCTGGTTATTCAATGATTAGCTTTAAAAAACAATTCAACAATAGAAAATCCCCTAATAAATTTTTCAAACGACAAATTTTTTAAAACTTAAAAAGATAACTTAAGCAATTTAATTTCTTTTCTATTTTTTTTTTTTTTTTTTTTTTGCAGTGCTAGGGATTAAACCCAGGGCCTTGCGCTTGCAAGGCAAGCACCTACCAACTGAGTTACATCCCCACCCCAAGCAATTTAATTTCTAAATGTAAAAAAAAAAACCAAAAAACCCAGATTTAGATTAGCTTCAAACTCATGAGCATGACTGTTATTTACTTAACACTTAAATTTTTATAAATCAGTTAACAACCTAATATAATTATTCACTTTAAAAGGCTAAAATAGCACTCTAGTATAGAATAAAGTTTAGTACCTTGGTTTGGCTGCATATTCATATTTGGTCGGGGGCCATAGTTTCCCATTGGTTGCCCCTGACTCATTGTCATCTGATTCTGTACTGGCATGCTCTGTGATGATGGCACAGAATGGTTGTAACCTCCCATGGATCCATGGCTACTTGAAGGCATATTCATGGAACTGTTTGTCATATTGAGTTGATTGGGTCCAGGTCCCTGCATAGGCATATGGTTAGGCCCTTTGAAGAAAAATGATCAGAAGCAAAATGTGGAAAGTTAAAGAGATGGTTTATACAAAAGTACCAAAACAGCTACTAGTAGAGTTTTTTTTCGTTATTGTAGTCATAAAACTAAACAATGATTTGAATATTTAATAACAAATAAGTGGTTTGTATGAATAACAGAAAATACTGTGAGGTGAATGTTGTTATTATTCCCATTTTAGAGATTAAGAAACTGATTTTTTGGAAAGCCAAGAATACCCTGAAAAAAGAGAGCAATAATGGAAAACTAGCTTTATAAGACAGCAAAACATAAAGCTGGAGTAATTAAAGTTATGTAGTACTAACAATATGAATGAATAGATTAACAGATCGATTAACCAGAATAAGGTCTAAAAATATACCCAAATACACAGTTCAGTAAAAGATAATAGTATTGATATTAATTTAAGTATCAGAGAGCAACAAAAAATGAATTCAGTAAATGGTATTGTGACAATGGGGTAATCATCTGGATAAAAAACTGGCTGTATCACCTCATTTGTCCCCATAAAATTAATCTAATACGTATTAAAAATTTAAACATTAAAAAAGAAGAAAGAGGGCTTTTCTTGTGGCTCAGTGGTGGAGCTCTTGCCTAGCAAGTGTGAGGCCCTGGGTTCAATTCTCAGCACCGCATATAAAGAAATGAAATAAAGGCCCATTGACAACTAAAAAACCTAAAAAAAAAGAAGAAAGAAAAGAAACCATATTAAAGAATTTCAAAAAGGAGAAATTTTAAAATAATCTTGCGAAGAAAGTTCTTGCTAGAAATTCCAAAGCTTTTAAAAAACAAATTGATAAACAGTGGTGTATACCTGTAATCCCAGGGTCTCAGGAGGCTGAGGCAGGAAGATCCACAAGTTAAAAGCTAGCCTCACCAATTTAGCAAAGCCCTAAGTAACTTTGCAAGACCCTGTCTCAAAATAGAAAATAAAAGGGGCCAGGGATGTGGCTGAGTGGTTAAGCATCTGTGGGTTTAATCCCTGGTACCAAAAATAAATAAATAAATAAAAAATTTGAGCCAGGCATGGTGGCACATGCCTATAATCCCAGTAGCCCAGAAGGCCGAGGCAGGAGGATCGAAAATTCAAAGCCAAATTCAGAAACTTAGCGAGGTCCTAAGCAACTTAGTGAGACCCTCTCTTAAAATAAAAAAATAAATAGGGTTGGGGATGGGGATGTGGTTCAGTGGTTAAGCAAGTTCCCCTGGGTTCAATCCACATTACCAATAAAAACAAAACAAAAAAAGAACATGACAACAAAATAATCAAAAGATAAACTGAAAAAAATTACTCAGAAGACATGTCATAGATTAAATTAATTACCTAACATACTAAGTAAAAGACCATCAGTTTTAAAAAAAATGGGGGAAAGACGTGAATAAAAGCTAAAAAGAAAAAAAAAACTAGTTTCATAAACAAGTAAAACTTGATTGCTTTACTTAATAAAAAGCAAATTAAAACTCTAACATACAATTTTCATCTTTTAAATTCTCAAAACTCAAGTTTGATACAACTATATTTTAAAGAAAGAAGCACTTTCAGATACTGCTGAGAAAATAAATGTAAATATGTATTCTTTTTATAAAGCAACTTGACAATAAGTATCAAATTTTAAAATGCACATACTTTGAACCTAGCAATTTTAGTTCTATGAATTTATTCTAGATAGATAAAGATTTTGTGCATGTATGCAAGAAATGTCTGTATGTTTTATAAATATATTCACGGCAGCACAACTTATCAACACACAAGAAACAACATTTATTTCTATCATAAGGAAACTGTTCAGGTAAGTTAGGGTATAGCAGTAAGAAAGAATATCATATAGTCACCAAAAAGAATGAGGCAACTCTTTATACACTGAATACAGTAATGGTCTCCAAGATAAATCTTTAAGAGGGAAAGAAGACATAAGACTATTCAATACGTGCTATCATTTTCTTTTAAAAAAGATTAATACTGAAAAAGAAATACACATTTTTTTGGCAGAGACAGAGAGAAGAAAAACTCTTAAAGGATAACCAATGCCTCTCTAGTAATGTATTATCTAATTTTTTTTGGTTTTTGCTTTTTGGTTTTGGTACCAGGGATGCTCAACCACTGAGCCACATCCCTAGCCCTTTCTTTTAAATTTTGAGACAGGGTCTCCTTAAGTTCCTTAGGGCTTCACTAAGTTGCTGAGGCTTGGCTTTGAACTTGTGATGCTCCTGCCTCAACCTCCTGGGCCACTAGGATTATAGGCATGTGCCACTGTGCCCAGCCTAGTTTTATTTTATTTTATTTATTTATTTATTTATTTATTTATTTATTTTTAATTAATACTCTTTAAAAAGGAACTGAGACTGAGAAGTTATCTGACCAAGATCAAATGGCCTAAGTATCTCTGAAACTTAAATTGGCATAAGTATCTCTGAAACTTAAATTATCAAATAACTTATTAAGACTAAAATAGGAAATTAAGAACCAAGATAAAATTTGAGTTCATTAAAAAGGGTGACCAGATGCTGTGAAGAAATAAAGAAAATATAAGTTGCTAACGCTCCAATTTCTCCTACACCAAACTATAACCCTGACAATTACTGTTAGGAGAATCTATCATTTTAGATACGCTACTGTATTCTAGACAATAGATGTCTTAAATGGTGGATAATCTCTGGCTTATAAAAAGAATGTAACTATTTCAGATGGCCTTATACAAAAAACAAAATGTGAGGTTAATATTAATTGTGCATTTCTCGAATGATTCCTTGGTCTTGGCTTCAATGTTAGGTGGAGATATGTTATATACCTAATATAATTATATATAATTATATATACTAATATTAATTATATATATAATTATATATACCTATATGTTATATACCTGATCAAAGGCACAACCATCAAAGGTCACAGAATTCCTAACTAACTTACTAACCTGTACTAGCCCTGCCCTTGTAGTTCTAAAAACAGTGTGTCCAAGTAAACTAAATGTGGACTGGCAACCTACTACAACCTAACTGCAAACTAAAAAGTAGTTCTGTCTTTATTCTTACTTCCATACTGCGTGGGGGCCATCAATGCTAAGAGTCTTAGCAGGAAATAAGGGGGCCACTGAAATAGCATTTACCTCCCACATGATTAGTGTCACATCAATCTCCTAAACTAGGCTACCTTGCCTCTTTTGCTCTGTACTCCCCCTTTGTTTCTTTTACTATATTTGTTGTCCTTGGAATCAATGCTACCAACAACACAATCAGCTAGAGAAGATACTATACTAAGGATGATAATTTTAATAAATTGTTTTATGATTTCAATTTACTACCCTTATTGCTAGTCATGTTTGTTTTTGCTAATGAAAATAACCTTTGTCTTTAGAAAGTAAAAATATTCTCATATTAAAGGTAGAGAATACTATGCCAAAAATGACAGCTATGGTTCATTAGTGTTGTTACAAAAACAAACCAAAGATATTTTCAGCAAAAGATAACTAAATAAGCACTCAATGGCCTAAATGATACCATTCTAGTTAGTGACTCTAAAGTTAAAATGGATAAAGAGAAAAAGAATGTCTAACTATATGAGGAAGCTTACACTATTTCTTAGCTTTTAATTTTGCTTCAAAATCAATTTCCATATTTGTTATGCTAAAAACATGTGTACGTAAAAATCCCAATTCAGCATCAGTGATATCTATGAAGAAATACTAAATACACCAGCACTTTGAGTTTGTTTTGTTTCTTTTTCCCCTGTGTTTTTCTCAGTGATATTGTTTAAAGATCAATAAATTTTTAAGTAAATAAAAACTCAGGGACATTAGAATACCTTTTTGTAAACAGATTTTAATTCTGTTTAATTCACAATGACTTTTTTCCCAAAAAATCTTCTAAAGCCAACTATGTTGCATAGTTTCAGACAGACTAAATTTAGCCAGTTCTGTTCATCAGAGGAATGCTGTGTGTCAGCTACATCAAAGCCCAAGGGCAGCCTGATAAACACTGAATACAGGTCACGTAGCTCTGTAGCTAACAAACTCTAAGAGAGCTTGTACTCGGGGGCATTCAAAGCAGTTTTGTCATCAACAATCTAGTATCCCTTGAGCCCCCATGTCGTTTCAGTTGCTAAGCAACTCTGGTGTTAATGTCTTAGAGGAGAAAAACTTACCAGGCATCTGGCCGTTCATCTGGTTCTGCATGTGTGGTGCAGGAGGACCCCCACCTACCATTCCATCTGAAGGCATGTTGTGAGAGCGTGGAGGTGGGGGAGGGCCGCTCTGATTCATCACTCCAGGACCCATAGGCATATTCTGTGTGGGTGGCTGAAAGAAGACAGTTTAGTAAAATAAGAGAAACAGTTACACTTAATGTATTAAAGATGCATTTGGAATAACAGTTGACTATGTTATTAAATTGGACAGAAACAAAACAACAAATGCATTTCAATTTCTAATGTATTTTAATCATGGACTTATTAATATTATATTTAATACCCCCCAAAACTTCAGAAGATGCTTAGCATCTGAGCACCTTAGGACAAAATTAGACCACAATTAAAGTGTATTTTAATTTATAAAATCTCAATGGTGCAAATATTAACATTCTATACAAGTAATTCTCATTTATTTATTAAGAATTTCTAATGTAGTTATTGTTATTTAAATTACATTAAAATTAAATCTCCTTTCAGTACATATTTGAATGTATTTACTAATGATTGATTTTACTTGAAAAGGTAAAATAACAAAAACTATCAAAGGACCAGGGGTCCCAAAATGTGACATGTTTTATACTGTTCGAGGTACAGAAAAGTGGTAGCAATGGAATAATGTTTTAAAACACAAATATAATAGTTCAGTTCAACATTTTTGTGTCGACTACTGCTATAGATTAAAAACATTACTGATGGCCTCCAAGGGTACAGAGACAGCTGCCTCAAAAGGATGCCTTTGGCAAATTTCCTAATGAAATTTTCAAGAAAACCATTGACTAACCTTGACAGTTCACAAAAGGGCAAAAGGAAAAACATAGATACAAGACAGTCTACAACACTGGGCTCCCATCTTGGGAACATTTTGGTGGAGAAAGCAAATGGTTAGTTTCTTTCTGAATATCCACTTTTAACCCTGCAGGTTAGAAGAACTTATTCTTTATAGATCTACTTTTCTGCCTTTTTTTTCTCCATGACCTAAACATAGTTTCCAATCCAGTAACTGCATCACGTATTTTTTATTTTTGCTTAATTTTTAAAGTTTTTCTTCCACAGTATTTGATAATCAGTTAGTTACTATTATCTTTCCAGATTCTGTCAGCACAGTTGTCTCCGAAACACGTAACAGATATTTGTTATTCTTTAGTCAACACACGTACTCAAACCTCCTCCAATCATTTAACGAATAGCTCAAAGTATAGAAATAACAAGTGCTGGGCTGGGGCTGTAGCTCAGTGGTAGAGCACTAGCCTAGCATGTGTGAGGCACTGGGTTCAATCCTTAGCATCACATTAAAAAACAAAGGCATGCTGTTCAACTACAACTACAACAAAATTTTTTTAAAAAAAGAAATAACAAGTACTGTTCGTATAGCACCTACAAAAGTTAGAATTTTGATTTATTCACTACTAAATCCAGATAATTGGTCTTTATTAAGTACATTCTTTTCAATTCTCATCTTAAATTTTTTATCCAACTTGTGTCTTAAAACACTTATAGCCTTGTTCAGTTTTCACAAAAAAATTACCACACATCATCATATCTATCACATATCTTTGTTTTTTTATACTGGGGATTGAACCCAGGGGCACTCCACCACTGAGCCACATCCCCAGCCCTATTTTGTATTTTGTTTAGAGACAGGGTCTCACTGAGTTGCTTAGAGCCTCGCTAAGTTGCTGAGGCTGGCTTTGAACTTGCGATCCTCTTGCCTCAGCCTCCCAAGTGCTGGGATTACAGGCATCCGCCACCATGCCCGGCTTCACATATCTTATTTTTAATTATACTTTACTTATCATGCTTCGAACCTGGTTAATTTTTTGTATTTCAACTCATAAAACATCACTAGTTGCTATTTACCATCATAAGAGTAATAACTAACCCTCCTGCTAATAAAAGTCATAAAATTCTGACAAAATGTAAAAACTGTCTAAAAGCACTAACGCACAATATAATCAAAGAAGAACAGAAGTTACACCTTTTGAAAGAAGGGAAGAATGTTCAGACCAGCTTCACAATTTCTATAGTTTTTTTCTGTGAGTGTGCAGTGCATAGGGTAAAAGAGCCAAACACAAAGCAGCAATCCTTCTGGACTGAGGAGGGAAGAGTCAGTTTTTTTACGATCAGCAGAAAATTAAATGAAGTTCCCAAAAGGAACAACTACACAGAGGGAAAAAATTCAAGATAACTACTCAAAAACAGCAGTTAGGAGGCCAAAGAGGCAAGCAGAGATTCCAGCTACTGCCCATTGCTAGGGAGATAAAGAATGGAGTACAAGCCCACCCAGTTAGAAGGGGCCTTCATAAACAAGTACAACTCCCCAGACTTCAGAAGAGCCTCTCCTCAGACTAAGGTCAAAACTGAAATAGATTAGCCCAACAAATCTTTTAATGAACCCTCAATACTCAAGGTGATCTCCTAGTACTTCTTATACCAAAGGAAAACTTAATTCTCTTTAGAAGAAAAGAACACAACCTTCACTTTCTAGACTTGTTCATCCACAATGTCTGCCCCCTTTTTTTTTTAAAATACTGGAATGGATCCCGAGGATACTCTACCACTAAGGTACATGATATCCCCAGTCCTTTTTGTTAAAAAAATGTTTTGAGACACAGTCTCACTAAATTGCCCAGGCTGGCCTCAAACTGGCAATCCTCCTGCAACAGCCTCCCAAGATACTGGGATTTCAGATATACAATCTCATCTAGTCACAATGTCTGACGTTTTATTATAAATTATAAGGCATCCTAAAAAACAAACAAATGGCTAAAAACCAATAGGATGGCTATAATAATAACATTTTAAAACTACCAAACATAATAGATGTTGGCAAAAATGTGGAGAAACGGGAATTCTCACATGTACTAGGAAAAATACAAAAAGGCATCAAAAACAGTTGGCAGTTCCTCAAAAAGTTAAACATATGTCTACCATATCATCAAGCAATTCCATTCCTGTTATATATTCAAAGGATATAAAACACATTCAGGCAAAAGTTGTACATAAATGTTAACAATAGCATTATTCATAGTCAAAAAATGGAAAAAACCCAAATGTCTACCAACTAATGAATGGCTAAATGAAATGTGGTAAATATACACAACAATGGAGTTTTATACATCCATGAACAAGAATGAACTTGTGTCAGCTGCAGGAGAACAGAACTTAAGAACTTATGTTAAGCAAAATAAGCTAAACTCAGAAAGTCAAGGATGCTATGCTTTCTCTCATATGTGGAAGCTAAACAAGAAGTAGTTAAAAAAAAGGTGGTGGGGGTGGGTCCTATGAAAACTGAAAGTTCTACAGAGTAGAGTAAAGGGACCAGGGGAAGGTGGAAGAGGAGGGAATGGGGAAATTCTGGGGAATGATACAGGCAGAATTATATTGTTACATTGTCTGCATGTACAAATATGTAACAACAAATCCCACCATTATGTACAACTCCGGTACAATTTTAAAAATGGGGAAAAAAGAAATCAATAATTGGTAACAGCAAAACAGAGGATCAGAGAAGAAATTTATAAAAATTATACCAAGCTATAAAAGAAAATACAAAAGAGAGTATACAGACATGAAAAACATGGTTAAGAAGTCTAGCACACATCTAACTGATGTTACAATAAAGAGGATACAGAATAAAACACAACACTATTTGCAGAATACTGTAAGAATTTTCCAAAGCTAAAAAAGAAAAAAAGAGAGAAAAAAAAATAGAAGCCTCTAGCTTATGAACTATGAAGCCCTACAAATCTCAGGAGGATATAAAGAAAACCCTACCCTAAATACATCAGAATCAAAGTACTGAAAACCAAAGTCAGAGAAAATTTAAAAGCAGTCAAGGAAAATGGGGCAGCAATAAGACTACCATTGAATTTTTTATGAGAAATAATGGAAATAAATGATAATAAAATGACATCTCTAAAGAGCTAAGAAAAAGAAAAAAGAAAACAAACCAATCAATTTAGAATTCTATAATGAGGAAATATCCCCTCTGACATGAAAAAGAAAAATATTTTTGATGAACAAAAGCTGTAAGAATTTGTTACATGAAAGGGATTCATCATGAAATGACTTTACATAGAAGCACAGAACTAGAGGAGTTATGAGAATGATTTGTTCATATGTAGATGCATATAAACTAATGCTGACATTTAAAATAACGGTTAATGATGACTTGCACAATTTAAATGTATGAAGAAATAAAAATATAGAGTAAGACTAATACAAAAGACAGGTTAAATGAAGTTAAATTGCTAAGGATCTTCCATTTTTTTCTGCAAGTTTTAAAAGCACAGATCTACCCAAGAATCTAATAAACTAGTGATGAATAGACTCTCAAAGGAAATCACTTAAAATCACACATTAAAAGCAGATAGCTAAGAATTTAATAGGAAAAAATAATGCTTGATTAATTCAAAGATTAAAAAGGGACAAACAAAATGTCTGGTCGATAAGACTCAATTCCTACTATATCACCTTCTATATTGAATATATATGGACTCATCATTCCAATATTTAATTGCCATTTAAGCAAAGATTATATTGGATTTAAAAACACACAACTATGTACTATTTACAAGAGACCCACTCTAAATTCAAGGGCACAGATTATTTAAAAGAAAAAGACATACCATGTAAATACTAATCAAAAGCATGACAATGTTATGTTGCCATTGTACAACTGACTGATTCACTGGAAATAGAGTGCTGTACATTATTATGATTAAAGGTTAAATAAAATCAGAATGGTTAACAATCATAAATTTATATACATCTTGTAATACGGCTTCAAAGATTTGAAATAATCCATAATAAAGGTTGGAGATTTTAATATACTTCACACAGTAATTCCACAAGATCAAAAATGCAGGTCAACCAATACAAAAGACTGAAATCATAGGGAGTGTTTTCTGAACACAGTAGAATTAAACTAGTAATCAATAACAGAAAATTATTAGTCAAAGAAGGAATCACAATAGAAATCAGAAATGATTTTTAACTGAATCAACATCAAAACTTATAAGATCCAGTTTAAGGTATGATTACAGGATAAATTATATGTTTAAAATGTATATTTAAGAAAAGAAATTGAAAAAAAAAAAAGCTCTCTACAGCAGCTAGGAAAAGATAGCAAACCAAAATATGAAAAAAAAAAAAAAAAGAAATACCAGACAAAAACAAAACTCAATGAAATAAAAAGCAATTATGAGAAACTGAAGATATTAAGAGGACACAGAGAACAACTTTAGACAATGCATTTAATAATTTACATGAAATGGACAAATTCTTTTGAAAAATATAGCTTTTGGAAATTGATAAAAAAAATCTTAATAATCCTGTTTTTAAAAAAATGAATCCATAATTTGAAATCATCCCTGAAGAAATCTATTGACCTAGATAGATAGCTTTACTAAGGCTTCACTTCTAAACTGTTAATAATTTCTAATATTAATAATTTGCAATCTTCCAAAGAACAAAAATAAGGGGATCCCCAAATCTTTATTGAGGCCACCAAAATCTGACAAAGATACTATAAGAAGAAATATTACAGGTCATGTTCTCATGCCATAAATAACAAAAATGCTAAACAAAATTTTAAAAAATCATATCCAGATCTATAAAAAAGATAATACATAGAAACCAATGGGCTTTACTCCAGTATACAAGCTGATTTAATTTTTGAGATTTCATCAATATAATGCACCAAATTATCAAAATAAAATCTATATAATCACCAATAAATAAAGAAAAATAATTTGATAAAATTCAGTACCACTCCAAAATTAAGAAAAGAAAGAGCATTCTTGGGGGTTGGGGGCGGGGGAAGTCCAGTGGTAAAGCGCTTGTCTAGCATGCACTAGGCCCTGGATTCCAATCTGTGTGTGACAAAAACAAAAACAGTAGTGTTCTTCTATTATAGCCAATATCTTAAAATGAAATATTAAACTCTTGCCCTTTGAGGAACAGGGTAAGAATATTCATTAATGACACTTTTATTCAAAAAAATAAATCAATAAGTTAATCAATATTATAAAGCACAGAAATTAAGTAGAATAATAAAAAAGAAATAAAGAGTGGAAAAGAAAATTTTATCTTCACTGATGCATGAGTAAGTGCACATTTAAAATAAGTGAATATAGCATAATTGGATACAAGCTCAATATATAAAAATCAACTTATTCCTATATATTTCTAACAATTACAAAATGAAATTTAAAAAGTGACATCATATATAACATCATCCAAAAATTTGAATCACTAGGCCTCAGAAAACTTGAAATGGAACCACCAGTTGACCCAGTTATACCACTCCTCAGCCTATACCCAAAGCACTTAAAATCAGCATACTATAGTGACACAACCACAACAATGTTTACAGCAGCTCAATCCACAATAGCTAAGCTATGGAACCAACCTAGGTGCCCTTCAACAGATGAATGAATAAAGAAAATGTGCTATACATACACAATGGAATATTACTCAGTCATATAGACAGATGAAATTCTGGCATTTACCAATAAATGGATGGAATTGGAGACTATCGTAAGTGAAATAAGCCAATCCCCAAAAAACGAAGTCTGAATATTCTCTCTGATATGTGGATGCCAACACACAGTGGAGGAGGGGAGACAGAAGTTCAGTGGATTAGACAAAGGGGAATGAAGGGCAGGGAATGGGGATGGGTATGGGAAAGATAGTAGAATGAATTGGACATAACTTTCCTATGTTCATATATGAATACACGACGAGTGTAACTCCACATCATATATAACCCACAAGAATGGGATCCTAATTAGACTAAGTTATACTCCATGTATGATATGTCAAAATACACTCTACTGCCATGTATATCTAAAAAAGAAATAAAAAATTTAAAGGATATTATAGGGTCACTTGAAGGCAACTATATTTAAAAATATAATAAAACCTTTTTAAATTTTTTTAATCACTAGGATTAAACCTAAAAGGAGATATGCAATACCTCTACATTGAAACAATGTTCAAAATTCAATATTATGAAGATATCAGCTTCCTTGATGTTGACCCACAGATTCTATGCAACCTCTATCAAAATTGCAGCAGGCTTTCCCCAGAAATTCACAAGCTGACTCTAAAATGTACATGGAAATTCAAAGGACACAGAATAGGCAGGACAGTCTTAAGAAAGAACAATACTACCATAGATAGAGACATATTATAAGCTACAGTAACTGAGATACACGGTCAGTGCAAGGATAAATAGACCAAAAAAATGGTTGAGAAACAGTCCACACATATAATAACAACAAAACAACTTAACATTCAATGGTGAAAAAATTATCTTTACAATAAACGGTGTTAGATCAACTGAAGATAATAGAAATAAAAATGAACCTTAAGGGGGCTGGGGTTGTGGCTCAGTGGTAGAACACTTGCCTGGCATATGTGAGGCAGTGGATTTAATTCTCAGCACTGCATATAAAGAAAGGTTCACTGAAAACTTAAAAAAAAAAAAAAAAAAGAACCTTTATTCCTGACTCAGGTCATACACAAATTTAATTTGCAATGGAATATGGATAAACTTTAAGAATAGGAGTATCATTATGACATTGATAGAGGAAAATACTTCTTAAACAGGATACAGAAATTATCCATAAAAACAAGTGATAAATTAAACTTCATTTTAACTAGAAACTGTTAAACACCATTAGAAGCATAAAAACAGAAATTCCAAAGTAGAAAAACCTAACTGTAATATATATAGACAACAAAGACTTATTCTAGAATATATACAAAAGTCCTACAAATCAATGTTTTTAAAAGTTCAATTAAAAGAATAGAAAGAAAGGGACATTAGAAAACTTTTTTGGGATGTCAGCATTGTTCCATAACTTGATTACAGTGATAGCTACATGGATTTGTGGAAACTCGTATATCTACACACATTAAATGAAAGGATTTAATTTTATGTGAATTATGTTACTTCCTACTCTGTCCACCAAAAAAATCTTCTTGTCATAACATCAGAATAATCAGGTTCCCACTGTCTCTTCCCAAAGTCCCAGGTGCCCTTTCTTCACAGAATCTACTATAGCTATAATTTCAAATTATGTCTGTGTGATTGTCTTCCCTATGAGTTAAGTTCAAAATCAAATAATGATTTGATATATAAACAACATTTCAAGATCAAAAAAGGGGCCAGTATATTTCTAGCAACTTAAGTTGCTTTTATTATTTTTCTAACATTTATATGTATGTATATTTATTAGTGGCAGGTGGACACAATACCTTCTTTGTTTTATTTTTATGTGGTACAGAGGATTGAAGCCAGGACCTCAACTCATGTGAGGTGAGTACTCTACCACTGAGCTACAGCCACAGCCTGTTACATTGCTTTTGACTTTCAAAATTGCCCATTCCATCTTCACATCTCCATTTGGTAGTCTATCAGACCTTAATCCGTGTTGTACTACACCTTTAAATTGTCTTATCCCTAGACTCAGTGACAGTAATTTTATCCTTACAGTTGCTCAGCTAAAAACCATGGATTCATCTGTAATTCCTCTTTCTCAATCCCTGGCCCCACATTAAATTCTCAGCATGTCCTTGACCTCTACTTCTAAGACATAAATCTGACCACTTCTACCACCACCTGCATCCCAAGCAGCCACCATCACATCTCATATGTTGATTATTATTGTAGTCTCCTAATTGAACTACCTGCTTCAGTCTATGCTCTTCTTTTCTTTTCTTTTTTTTTTTTGGTACTGGGGATTGAACCCAGGGGCTCTCTCCACCACTGAGCCACATCCCCAGTCTTATTTTGTATTTTATTTAGAAACATGGTCTCACTGAGTTGCTTAGGGCCTCGCTAAGTTGCTGACGCTGGCTTTGAACTCGCGATCCTCTTGCCTCGGCCTCCCAAGTGCTGGGATTGCAGGAATGTGCCACCGTGCCCAGCACAATCTATGCTCTTCTATATACTGAATTCTCTACACAGTAGTTGAGCTTGCTAAAACATATCAATTCACTCTTTGCTCAAAATCCTCCAATAGTTTTCAATTTCAGAGTAAATGCCAAAGTCCTCATGACAGCCTACAAAACTCTTTATCTGCTGGGCGTGGTGGCGCACGCCTGTAATCCAAGCGACTTGGGAGACTGAGTCAGGAGGATCGCGAGTTCAAAGCCAGCCTCAGCAACTTAGAGAGGCCCTAAGCAACTCAGGGAGACCCTGTCTCTAAATAAAATACAAAATAGGGCTGGGGATGTGGCTCAGTGGCTGAGTGCCCCTGAGTTCAATCCCTGGTTCCAAAACAAAACAAACAAACAAAAAAAAACCTCTATCATCTGCCCACACCCTCCTTACTGTATTTATTCCATTCCAGTCACAACAACCTTCATGCCGTTCCTTTAACAAGTCGGATAGCTTTACCTCAGAACCATTCTTCCTACTTGTTTCCTCTGCCTAACACTCTTCCTCAAGTTTTTATCAGATGTCACCTTCTCGATGAGATCTAACCTGACCACTCTATTTCATACTGCAAATCCCATACCCCACCCCCAGTATTCCTAATACACCTTTCCTGTTCTATTTTTCCCTTTCCATAGCTCTTATCTTCCAACGTGCTAATGATCTAATTTATTATTATGATTGCCTTACTTGACAGAATACAAAATCCAAGACAGAAATACTGATTTGTTTGCTAATGTTTCAAAAGTACCTAATGACTATCAACTGACACAACTGAACGCTTAATATTTAGTAAATAAATTGAGTTCTCAAATTTAAAAGATTTGCCATAATACTACAAATGATTTCAACTATAAAATTATCTTCAATTAATGTGACTATATCATGCACAACCTAATTTTTAGTTTAATAATCCTCCATATGTATATCTTTAATTGTCATGAATATAGTTCTCCACAAGGAGGCACTAAAATAGCACAAAAATAAACAAGATTGAAAAATAAATTATTTGAAATACAAAATACAATAAAAATTTTTCTATATCTAATAACTTCTAGACACATAAATGATGGAACCAACCAAGACAGGCTCCCAAAACCCCATCAGCATCATACTTGTCTTACATCTTGGTCCTAAGAAAATCTCCTAAAAATGAACTCTACACATACCTGAAACAGTTAAGGAAGGTCCCCTCGAATCCTCACTCATTCTCACAAGAAATTTCAGGATGTCATCATGGGTAACCCTGAATCTAAGCTGGCTTTTTAAACTTAATGAATTCAGTTCCTTCATTTAATAATCTTACCAAATGCTGCCGTTGTCATCTTGTCTCCCAAAAAAGGGTAGCTAATGAAGAACTCAGTCAAACCATAAAACCTTACCAGATGAATTTTCACAATAATATTTCCCAGCTGGGCGTGGTGGCGCACGCCTGTAATCCAAGCGACTTGGGAGGCTGAGTCAGGAGGATCATGAGTTCAAAGCCAGCCTCAGCAACTTAGCGAGGCCCTAAGCAACTCAGTGAGACCCTGTCTCTAAATAAGATACAAAATAGGGCTGGGGATGTGGCTCAGTGGCGGAGTGCCCCTGAGTTCAATCCCCAGAACCAAAAAAAATAAAAATAAAAAAAAATAATAATAATATTTCCCAATTATTTTTAAAAGATGATGATTATATAAATTTCCTGAGGGCTCAGGCCCCAGAAACTGATTCACTCACCAACTATACTTTCTCCAATTTTAATACCAGGTTTCCACTAAATTCAACCTTTCTCTTTTTTATGAAACAGAAAACATTCCCAACACATCAAATCCAGCACTATTTTTTATCTCAGCTCTGAAAACCTAAGTCTAACCAACCCCAAGGATGTTAATTACTAAACAGTCACTACAAATTCATTTAATCTTAAATAATAAAAAGTAAAAGCCCTACCGTTCCCAGAACTAAAGAATTCTCTAGAACATACTTGAATAATGTAAACAAAAATAAAGGACTGAGGATGTACCTAAGTGGAGAGCATGTGCATAGCATGATGAGATCTTGGGTTATGTTCCCAGAACCAAGAAAAATAAAAAAAATAAAAATAAAAACAGAAATAATCCACTCTTAAGCTTCGGCAAGACAGGACTCTAGGACTTTGGTTTTTGGTACTGGAGACTGAATCCAGGGCACTTAACCACTAAGCTACATTCCCAGTCCTTTTTGTTTTTTGAGACAGGATTTCACTAAATTGCCTAAGTTGCTGAGGCTGGCCTCAACCTGTGATCCTCCTCCCTCAGCCTCCAGAGTCCCTGGGATTACAACCTTGCACCACACGTGGTGCCAGATGACTAAGCTTTTCTTAAAGTTGTAAAAATACCACACATTAAGAAACAGCCTGTAATTCCAGCAAGTCTGGAAGTTGAGCCAGGAGTATGGCAAATTGAAAGCCAGCCTCAGAAATTTAGCAAGGCCCTAAGCAATTTAGTGAGATCCAATCTCAAAATAAAAAATAATTTAAAAAAGGGGGAGACTGGAGCTATGGTCCATAGCTAAGTGCCCCCAGATTCAACCTCTGACATCAAAAACAAACAAACAAAACAAGAAACAGACAGATATACTTGCTTAATCTTTCATTTTTTATATTATTCTCACATCTATGCCAATTTGCTTAAATTACAAAATATATGATCATTATAAAATGAAGAAATAATACAAATGGGAACCACTCAACACATGGTATGAATATTTCCAGAAACTTTTTAAAATTCAGACATAAACTGTTACTTTTTTGAAAATAGGGTAACGCTATTTTGTGATTGTATTCTAACGCAGACATTACTTTTCACCAGTATATATTGACCTCATTCAAAAGTAGAATTTGCTGGGCGTGGTGGCGCAAGCCTGTAATGCAGTAGCTTGGGGGCTGAGGCAGGAGAATGGAGAGTTCAAAGCCAGCCTCAGCAAAAGCAAGGTGCTAAGCAACTTAGTAAGATCCTGTCTCTAAATAAAATACAAAAAAACAGGGCTGGGGATGTGGCTCAGTGGTCAAGTGCCCCAGAGTTTGATCCCTGGTAACCCCCATTACAAAAGTGTAGAATTTAACTGAATAGTCATATCACTTTTTAATTCATCCTCACACTGACACTTATTTCAGTTGGTTGGTTTTGCTAATAAAAACAACGTTTCAATAAATAATTTTTTACAACTATTTTGAGGGGAGGTGCTGGGGATTGAACCCAGGGGCACTTAACCACTGAGCCACATCCCCAGTCCTTTTTATTTTGACACAGAGTCTCGCTAAATTGCTTAGGGCCTCCCTAAATTGCTGATCCTTGCAATCCTCCTGCCTCAGCCCTCCTAGCCACTGAGATTACAGGTGCAGGCCAACACACCTGGCTGTACAAATACTTGTGCAAATAATAGTGCATTACTTAATTTCTGGTTTCTAGTTGTTTTTTCTTTCTTAGCTATACATCCCTATGGGAATGAACTAGATTTATTATTTTCAATTACTGTCAAAGGGATAATCTTTAGGTTTCCTAGTACATTTAGAAACTACTCTGGTTGGTTTTAATATAGTTCTGGAAAAAAAAAATTCACACACACGCACCAACATTTCTATTCTACACAGTAAGACCTATCAATATCTTTGCATACCTAGGTTCAATTAGACATTCTTCTGAATTATATATATACTACTCAGCAAATAATTCACACGATCTTTTTCTAGGCTATCTGAAAGATAAGCAAGGTTGTTGGTAAAACACTCCCTATAATTCTCTACAAAATACTTTTGTGGACCTTTCCCTAATCCTCAATAGCACCTCATCAGAGAATTTATAATTTCTTCTACTATTTCAAATATATTTTAAATACACAGTATTTCTAAAATAGCACATATTACACTGTAGAATAACTATTTGTTGTCTTTTACTTACAGAATATGTGGCACATAAAAAAGTTGTCTTGATGCTGGGCATGATGGCACACACCTGTAATCCAAGCGACTTGGGAGGCTGAGTCAGGAGGATCGCAAGTTCAAAGCCAGCCTCAGCAACTTAGCGAGGCCCTAAGCAACTCAGTGAGACCCTGTCTCTAAATAAAATACAAATAGGGCTGGGGATGTGGCTCAGTGGCCGAGTGCCCCTGAGTTCAATCCCTGGTTCCAAAAAAATAAAGTTGTCTTGCATATGTAAGGAATCAAGATTCTTCTTCAGTTTTCTCCTTTGCTTGTGTTCTCACCTCAAAAATCACATAAATATTGTTGCCTTAATTTGTTTATATTGGATCTCATAAATACTTCAAAGACATTTCACCTGTAGACCTGCTTCCTATTTTTAGTATCAAATGCTGCAACTAGATATCTTTTATTTTGCAGCTCTATGCCAAGTACAAGACAAAGAAAAAGACCTGAAGACCAAGTTGTGGGCAGGTGAAAGAGAGGAGATGACTGAGACAATGACCATGTTTCTGACATACTCACTTGTAATAGGAAATATGAAAATGGAGGCTGTGAACTTTTCATAGCAGAAAACAACACAGAGTGGGCTGAGGAGAAATGAGTTTTGTGTGTGCAATATCCAAATGCATACATCTAATAGAAGTTGGATTCATGTCTCATTCAGGCAAAAAAAGTCCATATTTGAGAACCATCTATGTATCAACAGAAATTGAAATCAAGAATAAAGGAAACAGTATGGATGAAATCTCCCAGGAAGAGTATGTACAGCGAGAAAATGTTCAAGAATGGAACGCATGTTAAAAAGGTGAACAGTTGGAGAAGAAAACAGAAAACTATCATGTAAGTCAAAGAATAAAAGTGAAATTTCATAGGAGAAATTTGTCAACATTATCATTTTTACCAAAAAGGAATATGAATTATATTTGTCTTGTTTCTGAGAGTTTTGTGTACTCTCAGAACATCATTACCATACACAATGACTTAAAATGATGTCAACACTTAAGCCACAAGTTGAAATGAGAATATAAATCCTATCAATTAAAAAAAAATGTAGTAGAGGATCCAAGATGGCGAACTAGAGGGAGGCTGCATTCCCTGTCGCTCCATGACTCGGTATTCAAGCAGATGAAATACTGTTCTCTGCAAGACAGCCCTCGCTGACCACCGATTCCCTGCTGTTCCCCCCGTTTATCTGCTGTGATCACCAGCCCTTTGCCAGTATATCGCCAGCCTTCAACGTGCACATGGCTCCTGACTGCCACCAATCACCTCCCAGTTGCCTGTTTGCTTGCCTTCTGCCTGCTTATTGCCCACCTTTAGTCTGCCCATCACCCAATGTCCACCGAGGAAGCACCTACCATTTGCTCACAGACCACTGGCAGACCACCAGCTGGCAGTTGCTGCCTGGAAGTCCATTGTCAGAGTATCCACAGGTTTGCTTACACACGGCTGCTGCCATCTTTGGACACCGGCCAGGCCTGGGAGTCCAGGGTGAAGAGGCCTACAGGTTTGATGCCACCACCACTGCCATCTCTGGGCTTAGTCTGGGGACACCACCCAGGGCCTGGAGATATACTGTCAGGATACCTGCAGATCTGGTTGCACCTGAGGTCTTCCTTATAATGTAAAAAGCTGCAATGGCAGCACCTGTCAGGTGGACGTAACCAAGTTCACAGCTGTCAGAGCAGCGCTCTGTCCTCACCACGTCTCCGTCGGCTTACGATGGCAGGCAGCAGGTGGGTGCTGGGTTTACCCTGCAGTCCGGCTCTTGCCTCAGGCCTCGGGCTGCCTACCAGCCCACCATTTGACCACGCAGGGCTCCCTACCTGACAGTCAGGTGCAGGAAACACCTGCGGGGAAGGCAAGGGGGATGACAGCTCCCCTGCCTCTATTCATCAGCCTGTCCTTGCCAGCCATCGGCTGATCCCTAGCTCGCCAAAATTCAGCTTTCAACAACTGGCCCTATCGTTGTTTTGCCCGCAAAGTTTGAGAGCGAAAAGAAGCTCCCCGGCCATGTTCTCTCTTTCTTTCTCTTTCTCTTCAGGGGAGACAGGGTTAGTCTGCCTAATAAAATCTCTTGTGTGAGTTCCCGCGTCCGGAGTTATTTTTCTGGGCACTTTTTCACCTTTCATTCCTCCTGGATGTGCTAGTGGCCACCATCTGGCTGCCTTTTTGCAGGGTCACTCCTTTGTGTGAGCACATCCCTGGTAGTCTCTCTACAAGTTGTAATGGCATTGAGATCATGATACTGCAGCAAGGCAGAGACTGGGTAATCTGAACCCTGGTCCATCAGATTGCATGGGCGTTTGTGGGAGCCAGTCTGGGTCTGGCAAGCCTGTGCAAAGCTGGAGACTGGGGCAGTTCTGGAGGAGGGGAGGAGGGGGACAGGTTGGAGAAACTGGAGAAAACCAGGCTCTCTCCAGCTCAGTGAGTCCTGAAGTGTGCAGGGATGGAAGGGGCTGGCTACCATGGGTGGGAAGACTGGAAGAGAGTGTGAGGGCATCTTGCTATCAGCTTGCCCAGCCAATTAGTCTAGCATCCACCAGACTGGAGCTACCATCAAACTTCAGACACCACCACCTACTGGCACAGAAGGGAAGCTGAGAAAATTTCTGAAAGCCAGTGGAAGCAATCTTTTAATTTTCCATAAAGACCTTCCCTTTTTCTTTGTTTTTTCTCGCTCTCACATCTCTACCATCTTTGAATCCAAATATTTTTCAATTTATTGAGGAACGGGATGTCTGAATAGTGTATTGCAGTTTTGTTGCATATTCTTATATTTTTACTTTTTAAAAAAATCTGTATATATTTTTCTTTCTCACTTGATCATTCTCCCTGCACTGTCTTTCTCACTTCTCTCATGCTAACAGCCAACCTCTATTAATCCCTCCCTCACTCAATATAAATTTTTACCTCTACTTTCTCTCCTCCCTCATAAACACCACATCCTATACTACTTTTGTTTCCTCTTTCTCCATCAGTTGAAATGATAAACCCTTTTAGCAAACTTACTGCTTATATTGAAGAAAATAAATGAAAACATCATTTCTGTTTATTGCAACAAAACTGTAGACGCCTTAATTGGAGCTGTTTGGTTTAAGGTGGTATATTGTTTGCATTGGTGCTGTTAATATTGGTCTCCCCCTTTAAGGTGAGGTATTAGAAGCCTTCAGGGACACTATAAGACTACAGGGTAGAATAGATACTTCCTCAGATCCATACCACTAGATGGAAAGATACACAAACAACAGGAAAAAACAAGGGAACAAAATGCCTCAAACAAATGAAGATTTTCCAACAACAGAATCCATAAACAACACAGTAGAAGAAATGTCAAAGAAGGAGTTTAGAAGGTACATAGTTAGACTGATCTTTGAAATAAAGGATGGTAACAGAAAATACAAGAACCAAAAGATCACTTCAATAAAGAGACAGAGATTATAAAAAGGAATCAAGTAGAAATCCTCAAAATGAAGGAAACAACCAAATCAAAAATTCAGTGGAAAGTATTACCAACAGACTAGACTAGTTGGAAGATAGACCTCAGGCAATGAAGACAAAATATATACTCTTGAAAAAGTCAACTGTACAGAGAAGATGGTAAGAAACCATGAACAGAACTTTGAAGAAACATGGGATAACATGAAAAGACCAAATTTATGATTTATCAGAATAGATGAAAGCATGGGGATACAAACCAAAGGAATGCACAATCTTTTCAATGACATGATATCAGAAAATTTCCCAAATCTAAAGAATGAAATGGAAAATCAACTACAAGAGGCTTTCAGGACCCCAAATGTACAAAATTACAGCAGACCCACACCAAGGTACATTATAATGAGAACTACTAACATACAGAATGAGGATAGAATTTGAAAAGTTGTGAGAGAAAAAAAATGAAATTACATATAGACAGACACTAATTAGGATCTCAGCTGATTTCTCAGCCCAGATCCTTGAGGTCAGGAGGTCCTGAAATAATGTATATCAAGTTCTGAAAAAAAATGGATGCCAGCTGAGAATTTTATATCCACCAAAACTAAGCTTCAGATTTAAATATGAAATAAAAACCTTCCATTATAAACAAAAGTTAAAAGAATTCACAACTAGGACTGGGGTTATAGTGGTAGAGCACCTATGTGTGAGGCACTGGGTTCAATCCCCAGCACCACATAAAAAGTACTGTGTCCATCTACAACTAAAAATATTAAGAAAAAAAAAAAAGAATTCACAACAGAACATTCTTATTAGCAAAAATTCCTTGAGGAGGAATTGGGAAAAAAAGAAAAATGAAAACGAGGGAGGAACTATACTGAAGGAAAAGTCAACCAAAGGAGAAACTAAAAGTCAAGTTAAAAACCAAAACTAAACCAAAAATGACTGGGAATACAAATCACATCTCACGAATAATCCTGCACATTAATGGCCTAAACTCATCAATCAAAAGATAAAGACTAGAAGATTGGATTTTAAAAAAAGACCCAACAAAATGCTGTCTTCAAGAAACCCACCTCCTAGGAAAAGACATCCACACACTGAAGCCGAAAGGATGGGGAAAAAACATTTCATGAACTGTGTAAACAAGCAGATGTTTCCACCCTCATATCAGATAAGGTGGACTTTAAGTCAAAGTTACTCAGAAGGGATAGAGAAGGATATTTCATATTGCTTAACAAGGTCAACAAGACATAATAAACATAAATATATATATGTCCCAAACAATGGAGCATCTACGTACATCACACCCTTCTCAATTTCAAAAATCAAATAGAACACAACACAATAATACTGGGGGCCTTTAACACATCTCTCTCACCAATGGATAGAACTTCTAAACAAAGAAACTATAGAATTAATTTGTACACTCAATAATTGAGACTTAATGGACATATATAGATTATTTCATCCATCATCGAGCAAATACACTTTCTTCTCAGCAACACACGGATACTTCTCTAAAACAGACATATGTTATACCACAAAGCAACTCTCAGCAAACACAAAAATATACAAATACTACCCTGCATTCTATCAGATCGTAATGGAATGAAACTAGGAATCAACGATAAGATAAAAAATAGAAGCTACTCCAACACCTGAAGACTAAATAGTATGGTAGTGAAGGATGAATGGATAGCAGAGAAAACAGGGAGGAAATAAAAAAGCAGTTAGAGGTAAATGAGAACACCAATACAACATACCAAAATCTCTGGGGCACTATGAAGGCAGTGCTAAGAAGAAAGTTCACTGCATTGAGCTCATTCATTAAAAGAATAAAAAATCAACAAATAAATGACCTAACATTACACCTCAAAGCCCAAGAAAAAGAACAAATCAACATCAGAAGTATAAGACAGAAAATAATTTAAATCAGTGCTAAAAACAATGAAATTGAAACAAATCAAACAATTTTAAAAACTGACAAAACAAAAAGTTGGTTCTTTGAAAAAAATAAATAAAATTGATAAATCCTAAGCTATACAAACAGAGAAAGAGAAAACTCAAACTACTAAAATTCTTGATGAAAAAAGAAATATCACGATGGACACCACTAAAATACAGAAGATAATTAGAAACTATTTTGAAAACTTATACTCCAATATTTTGAAGACATCAATAAATTTCTAGAGACATATGATCTTTCCAAAATGAATCAGGAAGACATACACAACATAAAGAGATCAATTTCAAGCAATGAAATAAAAGAAGCCATCAAAAGCCAGCAACCAAGAAAAGTCCAGGAACAGATGGATTCTCAGCAGAGTGCTACAAGACCTTCAAAGAATTAACAACAATATTCCTCAAATTATTCCATGAAATAGAAAAGGAGGGAATCCTCCAAACTCACTCTATGAGGCTAGTATCACCCTGACACCAAAACCAGACAAAGATATATCAAGGAAAGAAAACTTCAGACCAACATCCCCGATGAACATAGACACAAAAATTCTCAATAAAATTCTGGCAAACAGCATACAAAAACATATTAAGAAGAGAGTGCACCATAATCAAGTGGGGTCATCTCAGGGATACAAGGTTAGTTCAACATACAGAAATCAATAAACGTAATTCATCACATCAGTGGATTTAAAGACAAGAATCATATGATGATCTCAATAGATGCAGAAAAAGCATTTGACAAAATATAGTACCTCTTCATGTTCAAAACACTAGCAAAGGGGCTGGGGATTAAGTCAGTGGCAGAGCACTTACCTAGCACATACAAGGTCCTGGGGGTGAGGGGAACACTAGTACAAACATACCTCAACATTGTAACATGCTAACTAAGCTCAAGGCCAACATCATTCTAAATGGAGAAAAACTGGAAGCATTTGCCCTAAAACCTGGAACAAGACAGGGATGCCCTCTTTCATCAGCTCTATTCAACATGGTCTTTGAAACTCTAGACAGAGCAACAGACAAAAAAAATTAAAGGGATATGAGCAGGAAAGGAAGAACTCAAACTCCCTATTTGCTGAATACATGATCCTGTATTTAGAAAATCCAAAAAACTCCACCAGAAAACTTCTAGAACTAATAAATGAATTCAGCAAAGCAGCAGGATATAAAATCAATACCCATAAATCAAATGCATTTCTATACATCAGTGATAAATTCACTGCAAGAGAAATTAGGAAAATTACCCAATTCACAACAGCCTCAAAGAAAAAATAAACTATTTGGGAATCAATCCAACAAAAGAGGTGAAAGACCTCTACAATGAAAACTACAGAACACTAAAGAAAAAAACTGAAGAAGACCTTAGAAGATGGAAAGATGTCCCATGCTCTTGACAGGTTGAATTAATACTGTCAAAATGGCCATACTACCAAAACTATTATACAGATTTAATACAATTCCCCATTAAAATCCCAAAGACATTCTTCATAGAATGAAAAAAAGCAATCATGAAATTCATTTGGAAAAATAAGAGACCCAGAATAGACAAAGCAATTCTTAGCAAGAAGAGTGAAGCAGGAGACATCACAATACCAGACCTTAAATTATACTACAGAGCAATAGTAACAAAAACAGCATGGTATTGGTACCAAAATAGACATGTAGATCAGATGAATGGTACAGAATAGAAGACACAGAAACAAACCCACATAAATACAATTATCTCATACTAGACAAAGGTGCCATAAACATACATTGGAGAAAAGATAGCCTCTTCAACAAGTGGTACTAGGGAAACTGGAAATCAATTTGTAATGAAATCAAAGTAGACCCCTATCTCTCACCCTGCACAAAAAATCAACTCAAAGTGGATCAAAGACTGAGGCACTAGAACAAAGACCCTGCACCTAATAGAAGAAAAAGTAGGAGCAAATCTCCACCATGTCGGCTTAGGAACTGACTTCCTTAACAAGACTCCTAAAGCCCAAGAAGTAAAATCAAGAATCGATAAATGGGATAGATTAAAACTAAAAAGCTGCTTCTCAGCAAAGGAAACAATCAATAACGTGAAGACAGAGCCTACAGAATGGGAGAAAAATCTCTACCACATGCACCTCAGAGAGAGCACTAATCGCCAGCATATATAAAGAACTCAAAAACCTTAACACCAAAAAAAAAAAAAAAAAAAAAAAAAAAACCACAACCCAATCAATAAATGGGCTAAGGAACTGAACAGAAACTTCACAAAAGAAGAAATACAATCGATTAAACAAATATAAAAAAAGTTCATCGTGTCTAGCAATCAGAGAAATGCAAATCAAAACTATTATAAGATTTCATCTCACTCCAGTCAGAATGACAATTATCAAGAATACAAGTAACAGTAAATGTTGGAGAGGATATGGGGAAAAAGGTACATTCATACATTGCTGGTGGGGCTGCAAACTGGTACAACCACTATGGAAAGCAGAATGGAGATTCTTCAGAAAACCTGGAATGGAACCACCATTTGACCAAGTTATCCTCTTCCTCAGTTTATACCCAAAGAACTTAAAATCAGCATACTATAGTGACACAGCCATACCAATGTTTATAGCAGCTCAATTCACAATAGCTAAATGATGGAACCAACCTAGATGCCCTTCAACAGATGAATGAATACAGAAAATGTGAGACATATACACAATGGAATATTTCTCAGTCCAAAAGAAGAACGAAACTATGGCATTTCCAGGTAAATGGATGGTGCTGGAGAATATCATGTTAAGTGAAATAAGCCAAACCCAAAAACCAAGGCCTAATGTTTTCTGTAATAAGCAGATTCTAATCCATGATGGGGGTGGTGGGGTGGGTAGGGAAGAATGAGGAAGTTTGGACTGTGCAGAGAGGAACAGAGGGGAGAGGAAGGGAGGAGAGGATGGGAAAGACATACATTATTGACATACAATGAGACATACATTATTACCCTATATACATATATGATTACAGTACCAGTGTGACTACACCATGTTCTGCCAGAGGAAGAAGTTGCGCTCCATCTGTGTACAATGTATCAAAATACATTCTACTGTCATGTATAACTAATTAGAACAAATTAAAAAATAAAATGAAAAAAAATATATATATATCGTAAAAAAAAAAACCAAGGTACAGATCAGTATGTACAGCAAGATTCTACTTGTATAAAAAGGGAAAAGCTGTGATCATCGGCACATGCCTATAACTCCAGCCACTTGTGAGGCTAAGGCAGGATTCAACGTTCAAGGCCAAAATTGGCAACTCCTCATGATTCTGTCCCAAACTAAAACGGGCTAAGGATAAAGTTCAGTGGGAGAGCACACCTGGGTCCAATTCCTAGTATTGGGAAGGGGAAGAACAGGAAGAGGAGGGAAAATAAGGAATGAAAGTATTTATATTGGCTTTTATTTGCATCAAAAGCAGGTAGATGAAAGTAGGTTTTAAATGAGTATTTTTCTCTGTATAGAACACTTATTAAAAACACTGTTAAGTATCTTTATAAATTTAAATTTCAAGGAATATAATTGGTTAAATTGGGGATATTTTAAATTTAGTGCTCACAATGAATAAAAAGGTAAATAAACAATTCCAATCAACTTTCAGTCTTCTGATTAAGACATGCTTCTTCTACATGCTCCATCTTAGCAAACTGCATAATTATCTGTCTAAACTCCAAATACTCTCCCTTAACCATTACCAAGTCCTGCCTGTCCTACTTCAAATACACTGGAATTCAATGCGTTTTCATTTATACTCTCTAACTGTGCACACTGCCTTCATTTTCATTATCACCAACTATCAAGATTTACCACGGTCGGGCACAGTGGTGCACGCCTGTAATCCCAGCACTTGGGAGGCTGAGGCAGGAGGATTGCGAGTTCAAAGCCAGCCTCAGCAATTTAGCGAGGTCCTACGCAACTCAGTAAGACCCTGTCTCTAAATAAAAAATACAAAATAGGGCTGGGGATGTGGCTCAGTGGTCAAGTGCCCCTGGGTTCAATCCCCAGTACCATAAAAAAAAAAAAAAAAAAAAAAAGATTTACTGAGGACCTCCTATACACTTGAACACCACAGGTTATTTTTATTTAATCCTCATAACATTAAGTATTATCTTTCTTATGTTGTATAGGTGATTAATGTTATGCCACAAATGAAGGTGATATCACAGGAGTTATGAGAATTATACTTTTCTAAAGCCTTTTGTATTCTCAGAGTATCACTAGATACCCCATTTGAAAAATGAGGTAATTTAAGGTTCTCAATCCCTCACTTCACTGTAGAATATGAAACACTTTTAAAACACTGTGAGAGATAATCCCCAAGTAATTTAGTTATTAGTAGTTTAAATTATCCAGATGAATCTAAAATGTGACCAAAGTTGAAAAATACTAGACTATATGATTAACCAGGTTCTTCCCAATTCTAAAATTTTTGATTATATAGGAATATTTCCAGACTGTGTACATTCAAATGAACTACTATAACAGAAAAACTACAGCTTTCTCAAATTCATCTTTCCTCCTATCAATGCCAATCAAACTGTTTACCTTCTGGTTGATTTTTATTTCCTCTTTATTCCACTTTTCTTTATTGGCACAACCTACTCTATGAGGACATATTTATTTCCGTTCTTTCTAAATCTCCTCCTCCTTTGTTAACTCAGATTCCTCCTATTTTTTGGAAAAACTTTACCTCATACTTTAAACTTAGATCTATATGGAGACAAAAATTTTATTATGTAATATATCAAGTGGTAGTGTTTATATTGATTAGTAAAATATGATATAAAATGGTAAATTCATGTTAAAAGAATCTGAAAAAATGGTAGGTATGCAATAAAATTTATGATGATTTTTAACCATTTGATGGTGAAATAATACATTGCTTGCAAATAGGTGGTTATATATTTTACTGTACTATATGCACTATAAGGAAAAATACAAATTCCATAAAAGACAAATGCAAACAACTTATTAAGGGCCCACAGGTTATTTTGTTTGTTTTTATTTTGTTGTTGTTGTTACCAAGGATTGAACCCAGGGGTGCTTAACCACTGAGCCATATTCCCAGTCCTTTTTATATTTCACTTTGAGACAGGGTCTCACTAGGTTGCTGAGGGCCTTGCTAAATTACTGAAGCTGGCTTTGAACTCACAATCCTCCCACCTTGGCCTCAAGAGCCCTTGGGATTACAGGCATGCGCCCCTGCATCCGGCAAGGGCTTACAATTCTGCAACAGGCTGAGATCCTGAATTGAGAGATTTGATGCACCAGAATGAATTTTTATACTAAGATCAATTTTACACACCAGCTTCTCAAGAATTATAACCTTCCTGAGGAAGTACAAGAGAGACGAGTAATTAAATCCCAATGTGACCAAAAATGCTTGTGATGTATATAAAAGTAAAAGAGAATGTAGGACATATTGGAAAAGCTATACTGGCTTAGGATTTTAAGACACTTCCACATTTTATGGGAATGATATTTAAAATCAAAACAGGTAGACAAAATCTAGAATTATCCCAAATCATAAGTTACACAAAGAATCTCAACTCATTGGCAGGAGAAAGACTACAGAAGGAGTATGTCAGAATCACTTGAGGACATATGACAAACTACATCCCCTTCTTCAACCACCTACAGATTCTGATGAGAGTACCTAGAGGGAAAGAAACATCCCCTTCACCACCTTCACGTGAGAATCCTTTTCATAATGAGTTACTTGAACTGATGAGAACACCCTTTGTATTTTTCAGACATGTTAGAACAGGAAAAAAATGGTTAAAAAATAGCTGAGGTACAGGTCACCATAGCAATAATAAACTAAGTTCTTAATCTGCCACTAAAACCTATCATCCCCAAATATAAGCAGAAGCATTCTTCTTTTTTTCTTTAATGTAACATAGGCATACATAATGCCAGAATTTGAGGAAACAAAAGTAAGTAAAGCATTCATTTCCACAACAGTACAACAAGAAAACCAAGATATCACCTATAATATTTCATTTCAAATTCTGTGACGATCTAGCCAAGTCCTAGACTGATGCACAAATTTAAGAGTAAACGGGTCAGGTTTTTATTTCCATTTCATCCTTGTAGCAACACAACATAAAGCACAAACTTTGCCTTCAATAACGTCTGTGCTCAAATCTCAGTGCTACCGCTTGTCAACTACAAGTTCCTATTCAAGTTAATTAACCTAAGACTCAGTTTCCTCAACCACAGAATGGGTCTAATGTCTTAAAGGGTTATGAGGATCAAATATTGTATTTAAAGGACTTAATATATACTAGTCATTTTTCAAGTGTTAGTTCTTGCTCCAAAGAAATGGTTGTATTTGAGAAGCCAAAAAGTAACTAATATTCTATAGACAGGAAATGGAATTCAATTCTAATACTTATAAGAATTACCTACATCAAAGGCAGACCAGGTCATTCAAACAACCATCCAGGAAGGACAAAGAAAAAAAAAAAAGATGGACAAAATATTTTTTAAATTTCTTACAGATATGAAAGCACAGGCCAAGTAGTGAAAAATGATCAATCCAAAATCCTGGAGAAGGAAAAAAACTCAGCGAGGTGGGTCAAACAGATGTATAAAAAACTTTGCTTGAGCGGGGCATGGTGGCGCACGCCTGTAATCCAAGCAACTTGGGAAGCAGAGGCAGGAGGATCATGAGTTCAAAGCCAGCCTCAGCAACTCAGCGAGGCCCTAAGCAACTCAATGAGACCCTGTCTCTAAATAAAATACAAAATAGGGCTGGGGATGTGGCTCAGTGCCGAGTGTCCCTGAGTTCAATCCCTGGTTTAAAAAAATAAAAAAATAAAAAAAATAAAACCTGTTTGAGCCAGCTCAAGGGTCATGGTTCAATGGTACAGCACTTTCCTAACCTATGAGGCTCTCACTGGGTTTGATTCTCAGCACCACATAAAAAATAAATACGATAAAAGTCCATCAACAACTAAAAAAAATTTTAAATAATTAAAAAAATAAAAACTTTGCTTGGTCTGTATATCCAATTCAATTCATCTAGAGACACCTATAAGACTCAATCTCTGAAATGCAATTAAAGTGATCCTAGACAGTTTATGTCCCCAGATACTTAGCAAAAGAAAATGACAATGATGCTTAGAGGAAGATAGTATCACCCTACTCAGCCAATTATTTCTACAATGACTATCCCAAATAATTCCTAATTCACAATCAAGAAAACTAAATATAAATGAAAAGTCAACATAACATGAACGATAACCAGCAGAGACAGAAGACAAAACAGACTCACAAGAATCTCAAATATTATAATTTTTGGACAGACATTAATAACAATGCTATCCCAAAAAATGAAAAACAGATTAATGGAAGGATGAGCAAGCGTGTGTGTTTGTGTGTGCATGTGTGTGTGTATGATAAAACAAACATACTAAAATGTTAACTGTAGAATCTACTGGTTGGGTATGTGACTCATCTCTAAAATGTTTAAAATTTTCCCAATACTGGAAAAAAACTGTTGAGAGTGCTCAAAATTTCAGCAGAGAACAGAAAATACTTTTAAAATGGCAGAGAAGATTTGAAAACTAGAAATTCTAGAACTAAAAAATATATGAATAGATATTAATAATTTCAATCAATAAGTGTAAGTATCAGATTATGCCCAGTGACACTAGACTGGAAACTAGAAGAAAAAAATATATACCTAGAACAACAGAATGTTGGAAAAATCTGGAGGTATCAAGAGACATAAAATTTCAGTTATAATATCTAACATTAATTGGATTTTTACAGAAAAGATTTGTGTGGAAAGATAATAACTGAAAAGTTCACAAAACTGTTGAAAAACATCAACCTACAGACTTCCAAATTTCCAATAAATATCAAATAGGATAAATAAAAAGAAATTCACACCTAGGCATACCAGAGTAAAACTGCAGAAAACCCAAGACAAAACAAATATCATTAAGTGCAGTTTGAAAAAAAAAAAGATTACCTTCAAATGTATTAACAATTAGGTTGACAGCTATACTTTCAATAGATACAAAGTCAGAAAACAATAGAAGAATGAAGTCAACATGCTGAGAGAAAACAAATGCCAACCCAGAATCTATCCTTGGCAAAAAAAAAATGTTTTAAGAGTGATATTGACCAAGCACCAAGGGGGAAAAAGTTAAAAAATAAAAAGAATGAAATTAAAGGAATTTTCAAACACATACCTTCCCCATCCACCATGCCACTGGGCAAAAACAAAAACCCTGAAGCTATCTGTCACTGGCAAACCTGTGCTCCCACAATACTACAGAAAGTTCTTCTAGGAGGGAAAAAGAGAAACTGATCTAAACTAGGTTATAAAGGAAGTAAGAATTGAAATGCATCAGGAATGGTTAACTATTGAGATGAGTCTAAGGAAAGGTGACTTCAAAAAAGAAACAAAAATCATTTGTAAGCAAACATACAGATTTAAAATACATGATAACAAAAGGTCACTGAAGTAGCCAAGTGGTCCTTGCAAAGAAAAAAAAAAGATAATAAAAACAAACTACAAAGAAAGCAAAAAAGAACAGTGAAAGGAATACATAACACATGTGACAAAGGGAATGCATTATATAATGGTAGGTTTAAACTTAGATATATGGATAATTGCGTTTGATAGGAATAAATTTAATTTAAAAGACAAAGATCTACATTGAATTTTTTTTAAAGCCTACACGCTGTACATAAAACACACATTTCTAAAACCAGGGAGAAGAAAGATGGCTATCTACCATGCAAATACTAAAAAAATGTCATTCAGTACTACTAACATTAGACAAAGAAGATTTAAAGACAAAATGCATCATTAGAAGCAAAAGAGTGTTTCATGAAAAGAACCAAAAATATGCAACATTTCTAAATGTATACACGCAAACAGTATTTCAAAAACATATTAAGCAAAAACTTGGAAGAGCTGTAAGGAAAACCAGTTAATCCACAATTATACCTGTATATTTTAAACTTGCATCAGTCAGCTCAGTACATGATACAACAGACAAAACATCAGAAAAGCTGAAAACAAAAAAATCAGTGAGGCTACAGAAGATCACACATTTGACTTGACAGACATATTTAGAACTCGCTACTTCAATAGCTTAAGTATACACAATCTATGAAAATACACAGAAAACATTTTAAAAATTGTTTACAAGCAATAATCTAAAATAACTCTCAAAGAATTACAAATCACTAAAGCCATACAAAATAATATCTAATAATGCAATGAAGCCAAAAATTTGAAAATAAGAAAATTCCCATAAGTCTGGAAATTATGAATTAATTTCATCAACTCTTGAATAAAAAATAAAAGAAATTTTAAAATACTTGGAACTATAAATACATACTGTATATCAGAACTATGACTAGAAGGAAATGCCTTTAAATATACGTATTAGTATGGAAAGATGAATATTGCAGAAGTAAGCATTCATCTCAAAACTCAGAATAGCAAAATATACCAAAAAGTCAGCAAAAGAAAGGAAACAAAGATCAAAACTTAATTATAAACAAAAACATATGATAAAGCAATGGTTCACAAAGTGTGGTCCTCTGGACACTTTAAAGAAATCCCCAAGGGCAACACTATTGTAAAATAATACTAAAATGATGTTTGTCTTTTATGCTAAATTGATATTTACAATGATGGTGCAAAAGCAACAGAAGATAAAAATGCTGGAATATTATTATGAATTGAAACAACAGCACAAAACTCTATAATTAATCACTGTACATAAAAAAGCCAGTTTTACTTTAAAATGTACCTTCATTAAGCAATAAAAATTATTAATTTATTAAATTCTCCATGTCTTAAATATTGTGACAGGAAGCAAGGTTAAGGACATGGGTCCCCCTTCTCTTCTCTATATAGCTACACTGATTGAAGTACCTTTCATGCTTTTTACAATGAACTTTTATGTTTGGTTTTGGGGGACAGTGGGTGGACCTGATTTACTGGATCATCAGAGTCAGGAATCTGGCCTAGGACTCTGTCAAAAGTTTTGACAAGCAATGCCAGGAAAAAGCATACCATTTGGACATTAGCCACTCACAACTACTCAACCCAAAACCAAAGGGCAGAAAAAGAGGGACCTACACAGCTGCCAAAATTACATTCATTTCAGGGTCTCTCCCTCTCTGTCCACTTAGGAACAGTATTGGCTGCTTTTTACCATCATTTGGTGAAACAGAAATAAACTTCTTGGACTCTGTGGGCCCCAAAATCTGACCTTGGTTTAAGAAGCTGACCCTTTTCACTTATTTGCTTCAGCCATTGTTCAAAGAATAGTTATCACTAAGACAAGGGACCTATTAAGCCAGACTGTCCTTGTTCCCTCAAGATTGAGAAATGGATAAACCAGGGGGGATTATAACAAGACTTAAGACTCTTTCTTCACTTTTGCCTGCAAATGTCCAATGGTGGCTAAAATTAGGATTAAAGACTTGGCAACTCTGACTCCATTTTGCATCTGTCTCCTTGGATCCAAGTCACCTTGGAATCCAGGAACAAGGTCTAATCTTAAAAACATCTTGACTACTCCCCAGGCAACATCAACTTTCTTATCACAGTCAAGCCTGACCAATCCTAAAATAATGATGAACAGATATCACCTGTTTGGGCAGCTGTGCATCCCTCTGGCTATACGGAACCCCCACCACTGCCCTCATTCACCTTTCTATAAAACCTCAAATCAATGTCAGTCCCTAGAAGGCAGGGTTAAGGACATTAAATCCTCCTTTGTCTTACGAGTGGAGTTACATTGGGAAGGTACTTTCATGTTTTTCAAATAAATATGCCGTGACAAATGGCAAATAAGTAAAGTTTTTTTTAAAAAAAAAAAACACTTCATGATTTGCTAACTGAATTAGGCATTGTATTCATGGAACACCATTTTTACTTGAAACAATAATTGTTATCTATACTTACCCAGGTTTGGGCACTTGGCAGATATTTTCTCAAAAACAACAGTGAGTCAGGAAAACCAATGAAAGCATTTATTGCCAAAATCAAATTTAAAATTTCAAACAAAAATTGGGAATGTGACAAACATATCTACTACTTTGAGCTTGACAACTTTCCAATAATTTCCTGTTGAGACCAGTAGTAATTTTATCAAATGTCATCTTCAGTATCACACCACAAAATATGTCAATATATGGAAAACCCTCCTAACTCAGCAAACTTCTATTTTCCAAAAAATCAATGCATGATATTACAAAATTATACATGGATAAAAGATCTATTCAAATTTAAGACCAATAGAATTTAATGTACCAGAGTAAAACTAATATATCAATATTAGGACTCCACACTGTAACTAAGCTTTAAAAAAAAAAAATTGCTGAGGTCTGCTGTAACATCAAACAAAATTATCTACAAAAATCTTAAAAGGCTATTGAATAGCTTTCCCTTTTCCAACTATATATCTAAGACTGGATTTTCTTTTACTTTAACTGAAAAAAAAATCCAAAAGACTGAATTCATAAATGGATATAATAATACAGGTGGCTTCTATTAAGCCAGACATTAAAAAGAAAAATGCAAAAATATAAAAATGAATCTATTCATTTATTTTCAAAGGCATAGTTATTTTTCCTTTGGAGAATGTTAATTATAGTAACACACAATGGATTTATTACTTTTAAAAAACGAGTATTTTTTTTCATTTCTCAATATTAATTTAAGATACGAAAAAATTTTGAAATGAAAGATATAAATAGCTCTCTGGAATTCTCAAAAAATGTTAAGAATGCTATGGGATTCTGAGACCAAAAAGTTTGAAAAATGCTATGACAGAGAAAGATCAAAGCAAAAAATGAGAGCTGGGGTTGTGGCTCAGTGGTAGAGTGCTTGCCTAGCATGTGTGAGGCAATGGGTTCAATCCTCAGCACCACATAAAAACAAATAAAATAAATATATTGTGTTTATACAACTAAAAAAAATTTAAAAAAAGAAAAAGCAATCTTTGAAGAAAAAAAAAAAGCCAAAAATTAACTTCAAAAAGACTAAAATAGCTGGGCACAATGGAAGGACTGGGGAAGTAGCTCAGTGGTTAAGCACCCCTGGGTTCAACTGCTGGTACCAAAAAGAAAAGAAAAAAAGAATATATATGTATGGGTATATATAAGCTATTCTATGACCATTAAAGAAATTGAGTTAAAAAAAGGTTTCTCACAAAGAAAACTCTAGATCAACATGGCTTTTCTAAAATACTATACTGACCATTTAAAAAAGAAGTGTGAGCCATATTTTACACATAAGAAAAGATAAGTGGGAAAATTCTCCAGCTCATTTTATGATACCAGTATAATCTCAAAATAAAAAAAAACAGACAACAACATTATAAGAAAGGAAAATCACACTCATGAACAAAGATGCAAAAATCCTGATCAAAATTTAACAAATGCAATAATCTTTTTAATATTGTGACCAAGTGTGTCATGAACAAGGAAGTTAATTACAAGAATGAGACTAAGAATTAAAAATAAATCAGTGTAATTTACCACACTAACAGTATAAAGAGGAAAAAGCTTTTGATCATTTCTTCAGATGCAATAAAATTATTTGATAAAGTTTTATATCCAGTCAAGATATCAAGTACTATTTAGCCCACCACAAACAGAAGGGAACTTCCTTATTCTGATAAAAGGTATCTATAGAATTCTATAAGAAACATCATACTTCTAAAGGTCAAACAGTGAAAACTTTCCCTTTGAGATCAGGAACAAGAAAAGGATGTCCTCTAGCACCACTTCTATCAGGAATGTACTGGAGGTCCTAGCCAGAGAAGTAAGGCAAGAGAAAGACATAAAAGGTGTAAGGATTAGCAAGAAAAAAAACAAAATTTCCTATTCACAAATGATATGATTGTGAATACAGAAAACAAAGTATCTACAGAAAAACTATTAGAAATAAGGGTGAACAAGACTGTGAGACTCCAAATCAATTGCATTTCCATGTAAATAGCACCCGTAGTTAGAAAACAAAACTTAAAAGTCATGAACTCCAAAAATATAAAATACTTAGCAATAAGTACAATGAGAGATGTTCAAAGACTAAGGGAAAATCATAAAACTTCCTTGATAGACATTAAAGAAATAAATGAAGATATGTACAATGCTCATGATTTAGAAGACTTAATTTTATAAAGATCAATTCTTCCCAAATTAATTTAAAGTCAAGGTAATCTCAATGCAAATCCTAAAATAATTATGTACGTAATTTGACCTGATGTTTAAGGATAAATGGAAATGCAAATGACTAATAGGATATTCTTGAGGAAAAGAGTAGGAACTTGTTTAATATCTATCAAGTGTGATAAGACAGTGTAGAAATTATAAAAATATGCCAATGGAACAGAATAGATATCAGACACAGACCTACAAATGTAAAAACACTTGATATATGCCAGAGGTGGCATTATAAAATAGAGAAAAAAAATGTTTTATTTTTCCACTAAATAGCACTGGGACAACGAGCTATTCATATGGAAACAAATCAAAGTAAACTTATTCCTCCTCCTAATCACAAACCAAATGCTACCTAGTTGATAATGAAGTTTATGGCAGTAGTCACTCAAAGAACTACTTCAAGTTCAAAACAAAATTTATTGATTAAATAACCCAATAAGATCTATCTATGGACAAGTATTTATTGTTACTGGTAATCTTGGTATGAATTTATTTAAAATATTCTTTATAAAGAAGTAGTACAAAGCAAATAAGGAACTACAATAATGTCATTAAGGAATAAAGATTTTTAGATTAAGAGAAAAGACAGCTATTAATACATAAAATCAAAACTAGATAAAAATCCCTTTCTGAAGTAGAACTATCACTAAGATCTCAATATGATTAATAATGAGTGCCCCAAGCATTCCAATTTTGATCTCTAAATACCAGTTGCCATTAAAAAAAGAAAAACGAAACCAACAACTAAAAAAGAATGACTGCAATGAATCTGAACATTAAAAATATGAAAATTGAAGCTGGCTACAGTGTTGTTCACTTATAGTACCAGATGCAGGAGGATCTGGATCATGAGGCATGAGGATCACCTGACCTCAGGAGTTCAAGACCAGCCTGAGTGACAACTGATACCATCTCAAAATAAATTTCAAACACTGAAGATGGCAGCATGTGCCTATAAGCCCATCCACACTGGGAGGCTGAAGCACTCAAGCTCAAGGTCAGCCTGCATACCTCAGTGAGACCCTATCTCAAAACAAAAAATAAAAAGAAATGGGCATATAGCTCTGTGATGAAGCACCTTGGGTTCAATCAACCCAGTACAATCAATCAAACCTTTTTAAAAGTTTTCAAATTAAATCTGTAAATTCAAATAATATAAAAACGAAAACCACTGGTCACGTTGGCAGGTTGCAAGCACCTACTTGTTATTCTGAAAACTCATAAAGGAATAGAATCAAGCTTTGATTCTGACTCTCTAATGGATTTTTTAAATTTCATGTTAACTGAATTCAATAAAAGGAAGTTTTTCTTATACTAACATAAAGAAAACTGTAAAATTAGAAATCTGCCATTCTGTGATCCCAAAATGAAATATAGGACCCTCAACAAGCATAAATGACTACTAAAATGATGTAGTGAAAGGTATATTGGAAGCTTTAAAATGGATTGATCGGATTGGCATTACCTGTACTCACTGATTAATTTTTTAACACTGCTAAAAATGTTATCAAACATGTTCTTCCTGACATGATACAATAAGAAGTACATAGTGCCTACTGCCAATGCAATACTCTCAACCAAAAAACCAAACCTAACTACAATGAAGCCTCTCTACTTATTGTAAGTTTACATGAAATAAAAGATTGAGGAAACGTACAATAATCAGGAGGATACAATCAGCCAAATCCAGAATATGAGAAAATCTATATGGTAGATGACTCAATTTCTTCAATAAATAAATACAAATTAAAAAGGACAAATTGATACACATTAAAAGAAACTTAATACATATACCAACCAATGTAATATGTGGACTTTGTTTATATTCTGAGGCCACCAAACATTAAAACTTTTAGATAATATGGGATAACTGATGGAAAACTGAAAACAGACTGGTTATTACAAAATGTTAAGAAATTATAGATACTTTTATTGGGTAGGATAATGGTCTCATCTGCTAGAAATGTATATTGAACCATTTACTAGTGAAATTATATGATATCTGGTATTTGCTCTGAAATATTCCTGATACATTAGCAAATTACTTGTGCAATTAAAATTTAAAAAAATAAACACGTAGGTAGACAGGTAGGTAGTTGGGTGGGTAGGTGAGTGGATACAACTTTCGGAGGACAAGAACTGATTCTAAGTGAATTAATTCAAATTAAATGAGAGCAAAATTATAAAGCTTTTAGATAATATAGAATACTTTCATGTTCTCAAAGTGTTTCAAGGTTTACTAAATAAAACTCAAAAATCACTAAACAAAAATGTGTTATACCATAACTCTAAAGACTATCTACTTCACACTATTTTAAAGGTACTTACTGCTGGTAAAAGAGACTGCATATTTTGATTAGAATCTGCTATTGTAGCAAGGTATACCAAGTTTGTATGCAACATCTGCTGATACCTATTAAAACAAAACAAATACCAATATTAAAAAATTTTTTCTTCCAATCTGCTTAAATACAAATAGCATTCCAATCATTTCTATAGTTTAACAGATTTGTTAGCTTACCATCAATAACACTTTAATTTTTCCTACTTCCTCTGCAAAATAATTCCAAGTAATAATACATTTAAGGTAATAATGAACAGAGATCTCACCATGTGCTATCAATCAAAATAATGAAAATAAGTCAAAAGTTTTATCAGATAAAGTATAAGAATTCAGATCCAAAATGAAATAATTTTCTACAACAAAGATCATAAAAGAAACCATCATAAATTCTTTGGTACATATTTTTTTCCTGTTTCAAACAACTGGTTTCACACTTTTTGCTTCTTAGGGGAAAAAACCCTTAATTCATACTAACCTTGGTTTACTCACTAACAAATCTATATTTTTAATGCTGCTCCTCAACATGGGCCCAATCAGACATGATACATTTTTTAATAAGACTTAAGGACCAAAAAAATTATTACATTGTACTGAATTACTCAAGAATGATTAGTTATGTTTTCAAAATTATTCTAACAGCACTAATAAGCAACGAGCAATTGGAACTATTTCATATTCTAAAGACAGCTTAAATAGAATTTAAGATACAGAATTCCAGGCTGGGAATATAGCTCAGTTGGTAGAGTGCCTGCCTCACAAGCACAAGGTCCTGGGTTCAATCCCCAGCACCCAAAGATACAGGATTCCAAAAGTTGAAGATGTAGCTCAGTGGTAGAGGGTTTGCCTAGCAGGCAAAAGGTCTTGGATTCTATCCCTAGCACCAGAAAAAGATTAAAAAATTTTTTAAAAGATACAGAATTCTTTGAAAACCAATCTGTCATTTTTTCCCACAGTCGTATTGGTGCATTATAGTTGTACACACTGATGGGTTTTGTTGTTATATATTCATACATGTACATAACCTACAATATAATTTGGTCAATATCACTCCCCAGCACTTTCCCACTCCCACCTCACTCCCACCCCTTGGTCCATTTCCTCTTCTAATCTCTTTTTGATTTGCAAGAGATCTGCCCCCATCTTTCTTTTCCTTTTCCTTGGTAGCTTCCGCACATCAGTGAAAACATAGGACCCTAAACCACCTCAGTTTGACTTATTTTGCTTAATGTAATGGTCTCCAGTTTCACCCATTTTCCTGCAAAAGCTCTAATTTCATTTTTTCTTTATGGCTGAATAAAACTCCATTGTGTATATATACATTTTCTTTATCCATTCATCTGCTGATGGATACCTAGGTTGGTTCCATGGTGTGGCTATTATGAACTGTGCTGCTATAGACATAGGTATGCATTTTTCACTGTAGTATGATGACTTTAATTCTTCAGAATAAAAACCAAGGAGTGATATAGCTGGGTCACATAGTGGTCCCATGCCTAGTCTTTTGAGGAACCTCCATACTGATTTCCATAATGCCAACCTGTCATTCTTTATTAGAACATATACTTCATTTCAAAGTCTCTTCAAGTTTTCCTTTTCTTGAGTATTACTACAGTCGTATTATATACTCAGGTATGAGATTTTCTGAGGACACTAACTACCATGACAAAAATAGAATTGTGCTAAAAGACATAGTTTATTCATGATTCTTTTTGTTTGTTTGTTTGTTTAAATAAAGAGTCCCGCAGCATTTACTGTCATCTGGTAATACTCAAGGGTAATCAAAACAATATAAACAAATGTCTTAGAATTATACTCCCAGCAAAGAACATCTAAAAGACAAAAAAAAAAAAAACGGCATTCTCTGTAATTTTTCACTTCATTGATCACTATTAGAACCACTGAACCACATCCCCAACCCACTTTTGTATTTTTATTTAGAGACAGGGTCTCACTGAGTTACTTAGTGTCTCACTAAATTGCTGAGACTGGCTTTGAACTCAAGAACCTCCTGCCTCCTGAGCCGCGGGGATTACAGGTATGCGCCACCCTGCCTAGCTAAAGAGTTCCTTTAATTTAAAAAAAATACTACTTCAGGCAAAGTTTTCACATCTGAAGGAAATATGTAATTAAAATTAGTCAAATGATTCCTAAATGGTTGTCATTCTTAACACATCTCTTTATTTCTCTTTTTCTTTTCTCTAATTATGAGAATGGAGAAATTTTTTAAGGTTGGGAGGAGGAAATTGTTTCTCTTTATTCACACACCAACCCTGACAACTTGAATAAGAAAGAATGTCTAAAGAACAGTAAGAATGAAATTAAATCCATCAAAGTGGGTTTAGGCAGGATGCAGTGGTGCACACCTATAATCCCAGGGACTCTGGAGGATGAGGCAGGAAGATCACAAGTTTTAGGTCAGGCTTAGCAACTTAGCAAGGCCCTAAGCAACTTGCCAAGACCCTGTCTCAAAATAAAAAAATTAAAAAGGCTGAGGATGTAGATCAGTGGTAAAGCACCCCTCAACTTAATCCCCAATTCCAAAAACATAACAAAATAAAAAACTAGGTTTGGTAGCCCATGCCTGTTTGGTAGCCCATGCCTGGTAGCCGTGCCTGCTACTCAGGCAGTTGAAACAGAAACATTGAGCCCAAGAATTCAGGTTCAGCCCATGCAATACAAGGAGCCCCCTAGCTCTTAAAAAGAAAGTTTGAAATTCATCAAAGGGCAGCATTTAAGATTCCAGCCTAAATCAATTTAAGCGCCATTTGCATCAAACATATCTGAGAAAAGAGGTCTATTTCAATATACAGAAAATGAAAGAAATTATCATATGCTCCTGAGAAAGCTGAAAATATAAAAAATAAAACAGTATAAACTTTTGCAGACTCGAGTTGGGAAAGTTATTTCTCACTCTGAACATCTACTATTCATGACATGTGCTGCTGGGTCCAACAAGAAATTAAAACTGGTGGTCTGACATGGTGACAGAGGTCTGTAATCCCAGCTATTCCGAGACTGAGGCAGGAGGAGGATCACAAATTCAAGGTCAGCCTCAGCTATTTTGCAAGGCCCCAAGCAATTTAGTGAGACCCAGTCTTAAGTAGCCCTGGGTTCAATTCCGAGTACAAAGAAAAAAAAGGAAACTAAACCTGTCAGGCTGGGTGCAGTGGCACACATCTATAATCCCAGCAGCTCTGAAGGCCGAGGCAGGAGGATGGAGAGTTCAAAGCCGGCCTCAGCAAATGCAAGATGCTAAGCAATTCAGTGAGACCCTGACTCTAAATAAAATACAAAATAGGGCTGGGAATGTGGCTCAGTGGTTGAGTGCCCCTGAGTTCAATCCCCAGTAACCACCCCCCCCAAAAAAAGAGAGAAAGACACTGGTCTAGTATCAGTGTGATAAATTACAACCTACAGAAAACAGTCAAAATGTACAAGTTCTTTCAGATATAAATAAAGGAATGAAATAATAAATTGGAGGAGGGGAAGGAAAATATCTTTCTTACAATAGGATTCCAAATAAATACAGAAGGAATGATGGGTCTAATCACCATTTGACAACCACTATAATAATAACTACTTCAGTTAAAAATCACTGGTAGGTGAAATATGTAGAAGTATAAGAAAGAGCATTTGTGTCAGGTGCGGCAGCACACACCTGTAATCCCAGCACTTGGGAGGCTGAGGCAGGAGGATCGAGAGTTCAAAGCCAGCCTCAGCAACTTAGCAAGGCCCTAAGCAATTCAGTGAGACCCTGTCTCTAAATAAAATACAAAATAGGGCTGGGGATGTGGCTCAGTGGTCGAGTGCCCCTGGGTTCAATCCCCAGCACCAAAAAAAAAAAAAAAAAAGAAAGAAAGAAAGAAAGAAAGAAAGAGCATTTGTGTGTCTCAAAGTATTTTCCCATCAAGATATATATGAACTACAAAGGAAAAAATAATAACTTTATGGTAGAGAAAATGGTAGGCACCACTTTAATGAAGTCAAAGTTATCACCAATATTAGGACCAATTAAGAATGGACTGAGGAGGACAGAATATCATGTCTATGGTACTAATAACAAAGAAGATAGTGTGAATTTAACCCTGAAGAAACAAGTGTCAAATCTTAAATCGAAAGACAGTCCACAGAAAACTGGTCTGTATTCTTTTTTTTTTTGGTCTGTATTCTTTAACATCAATTTCATGATAGATACAAACAGTTCTAGATTAAAGTATAATGACAAGACAGAGGAACAGTTCCAAATTAAAGTATAAAGATAAGACATGCAAAAATGCAATATCTGATCCTGCATTGGACTCTGGACCAGAAGAAAAACACTAATGGGACAATTGGCAAAATCTGAAAAAGTGATTAAGACTGAATAATAGTATTGTATTCTTGATTTTGACAATTACATTCTGGCAATTTAAGAACATGTTCTTGTTTTTAGGAAACACTGAGATTAAAAGTAAGAAGGAAGAATCATATCTACAATTATTCTCAAATGTTCCAGAAAATACAGTATGAGAAAAAAATGAAAGAGCAAGTAGGCCAATGTTACCATTTGAGGAATTTCAGAACATGATACAGAAATTTCTTTTTTTTTTTTTTTTTTTGTTGCTACCAGGGATTGAATCCAGGGGTGCTTAACTACTGAGCCACATCCCCAGCCCTTTTTATTTTTTTAATTTTGAGACAGGGTCTCACTAAGTTGTTTAGGGCTTTGCTAGGTTGTTGAGGCTTTGAACTTGCAATCTTCCTGCCTCAGCTGCTGAGATTACGGGCATGCACCACCACCCCGGTTTCCTAGGCTGTCTTTGAACTTTTATTAAGTGTGAAAATTATTTCAAAATAATGTTTTCTTTAAAAAGATACCATCTTTCACCAATTAAATGGACAAAAATGTTTAAAAGACAGCTAATACCCACTGCTGGCAGGTATGGTTTAAAACCAGGACTCTGAGAATCTGATTGGAGAAAGCAAACCAATACTATCTTTTTACAGGGTCTTTGACCTGGTAACATTTAAAAACTGTAACCTAGGGCTAGGGATGCAGGTCAGGGTACAGCACTTGCCTAGCAGGTGCACAGTGCTGGGTTTAAGCCACAGCACCACACACAAAAAAAGCTACTATCCATATAAATATTAGAATAACAATATCTATATGTGTATGTTTATATAGAGGTGAATGCATAAGTATAAATGCACAGCAAACTTTTTAGAAGGACATATACTAAAGCATTAAAAATAGTCAACTATAGAAGGGAGGGAAATAAGACAGTGGGAGTAAAAAGGTTACTTATTCTCTGTTATTATATTTTGATTTTTTTTTTTTAATTTTTTACAGTAGTGGGGATTGAACTGAGAGCCATGCACATGCTAGGTAAGTATTCTACCATTAAGCTATGCCCCCAACCCCCCAGGCCTTTATTTTATTTTATTTTATTTTAATATAGGGTCTCACTAAGTTGGCCTTGGAACTTGTGATCCTCCTGCCTCAGTCTCTTGAGTAGATTGGATTAGAGGTATGCACCATCACATATGGATGATTTTGTTTTTACAAAAAACAAATATGACTTTTTGATTCCAAAATATTCTATAGAAAGAAGAAAAAGTAATGAAGACCTGAAAGTAATACATAGTGAATCAAATGATACCCAAGAGACCAGCACAGAAGGAAAAGCAAGCAATGAGTTGCTGGGAACATCTGCCTGGGAATAGACTAGTAAGATCTCTAAGACAGACAGATATATCCCAAAAAATGGTCTCAATAAGATATCCTAAAGCTGTGTTGTCCAATACGGCAGTACTAGACCAAAGGAAATGTGGCTAATACAAAATGAGATGTGTTATTAGAGTAATATACACAACAAATTTTGAATACCAATTATGAAAAAGCAAAATATTTTAATAATACTTGCATATTGATTACATACTGAAATGACATTATTTTGGAAATAATGAATTTAAGCATACTATTAATTTCACCTGTTTCTTTTTACTTGCATACTGCATCTACTAGAATATTTAAAATTACATATGTGAGCCAGGCATGGTGGTGCACACATAACCCCGGTGGCTCCAGAGGCTAAGATAGGAGGATTGCAGGTTGAAAGACAGTCTCAGCAACAGCAAAGCGCTAAGCAACTCAGGAGACCCTTTCTCTAAATAAAATACAAAAAAGGGATGGGGATGTGGTTCAGTGGTTGAGTGCCCCTGAGTTCAATCCCTGATACAAAAAAAAAAAAAAAAAAAAAAAAAAATTACGTATGTGGCTCATATTTACATATCTACTAAACAATGCTACTCCAGAGATGCTTTATAAAATATTCAACTTATTCTACCATATTAGCTTCTATTAGGGTATACCATTTACTTCAGACATATCATTTCAAATTAAGAAAGTGTGGTCCTCATAAATAGTAACCAATTATTTAATAAATTAAATATAGGCTTTGCTTCTCATCTACATACACAGAAGCAAATAAACATACTACATATATAAATTTCTAACTTTTCCACACATCAGTCAATACACAAATTTGAATCCATTATTTATTAAACAGGGTAAGAAGCCGAAGCCGGGCGTGGTGGCGCACGCCTGTAATCCAAGCGACTTAGGAGGCTGAGTCAGGAGGATCGCAAGTTCAAAGCCAGCCTCAGCAACTTAGTGAGGCCCTTAGCAACTCAGTGAGACCCTGTCTCTAAATAAAATACAAAAAATAGTGCTGGGGATGTGGCTCAGTGGCCGAGTGTCCCTGAGTTCAATCCCTGGTTCCAAAAAAAATAAAAAAATAAAAAAATAAAATAAAATAAAATAAAATAAAACAGGGTAAGAAGTGTAAGTAAAAATTGACACCCACCGCCCTCACAAAGAAATCTTTCTTTTGCAAAGTATCAAGACACAAAAACTTGTACAGAGGTTCATAGCAGTATTATAAACCAAGAAGTACAAACAACCCAAATGTCCATCACTGACAAATAACATACAATGGAAAAACATTTGGCAATAAAAATGAAGTAATGATATGTGCTTCAACATGGATGAACCTTAAAAACATACCATGTGAAAAAACTCAGTCAAAACACACCACATATTGTCTGGATTCAATAGGCAAATCTAAAATCTATACAAATAGCAAACAGATCTGGGGTTCAAAGATTAGAGAGGATAGTGGGAAATGACTACCACAGAGCATGAGAATTCTTTCTGCAATGATGAAAATGTTCTAAAACTGACTGCATAACTCTACAAAATAAACACTGAACTCTATACTTTAATTCTAATTCAAGCTGTTTTAAAAGAAAAAGTTAAAAAAACAACACAAAAAAATACAAAAAAATGTTTATCAATCTTACTGAGAACACTCTGAAGTCTTTCCTTTATTCTGATAGTCCATTATACACTGAATAAGATGGTTATTTTCATCCAACATCTGAAATAAAATTAGAAAAAATTTATTGTAAATCTAGACTGTCAAGTAAAATAAAAAAACTAGAAAATTTCAGGGAGGGCATTGATAAATACTGTTTATAAAAGAACATTAAAGTGGACTCGCTAACAATATACTGCTACCCTGAAACAATTGTTATATATTCTAAAGTCATTTAAGCAAACCTGAAAACATGAAAAACATAATTCTTTTAAAAATACTCTTTGTTAATGTTGCTCCCTGCTGATATATTTTGAAATTCATTTTAATAACAAATTATAAAGGGAGATTAGTGAATTAGCTCTCATAAGATTTCATTACACACTAAAGAAATCTCTTCTGTAAAAGTATGCAATATAGTTCATATGGACAATCTGTTAAATAACATATTTCTTCCTTCAGATTTCTAGAAATGTTTTATCCAGAAACAATTCATTTAGATCTTTTCCTACACATACTACAATTCACCACACACACACAAAAAAAACCCTTATTTTACATCTTTGGAATGATATCATTCTTAATAATTTTTAACATCTCTAATTTGTCTCCCAAATTATTAACTGCAGTCCAGAAAGGAAAATACAGGTGTCTTTTATATTCAAACATTTAATTACCTTTGTTATCTGTAACAGTAGTTTTAGCCAGTTAAAACTAAAATTTAAAAGTCCAAGTTGGCTTTGCATCATTCTGTTTTACATCATTCTACAGCTTTGTAATAGTAAGGAAAAAGTCTGTGCTTATCCAGAATTAAGTAAATACATGAAAACTTCAGCTCCAAGAGGCTTGATGAGGTAGTGACTAGCTTCTAAGTGTTTCACTGGTATGATTTTATGATTCTCCAAATAGGTATAATAATAAAATACAATGATTTCTATGCATGTGTATTAATACAGACCTGTAAGTTTATCAGATATAAGTTGTCTCAAAATTTAAAAACAAAGAAAATCTAGCAATTTATTCTTCTTATAACAATTCTAAGCCATCTTGGCTTTGAAGGTTAAATAAGTCACACTCTTGAAAAGTACTGATTGTGGCAATTAAAAGGTCTGTTAGTTTTAGTGGCTGCTTTGCTACCCTGAACAACCACTTAAGTTTCCAGGAGCTTTAACATCAAGGGACAAGAGATGTTCCTTATAAACCTATCCCAGTCTTCCAGGATTCAATGAAAGCACAATGCCATAATCACTATCTAAATAACTTCATAAAAATTTTTTTCATTAAAAAAGACCCATTTCAGGGGCTGGGGTTGTGGCTTAGTGGCAGAGCACTTGCTTGTCATGTGTGAGGCACTGGGTTCAAATTCTCTGCAAGGCATACAAATAAAATAAAGGTCCACTGACAACTAAACAAAAAATATTAAAAAAAAAAAAAAGACCCATTTAACATTAGCTGTGCTGGGTGCAGCATGCCTGGAATCCCAGCAGTTCCAGAGGCTGAGACAGAAGGATCTCAGTTCAAAGTCATTCCCAGCAACTTAGCAAGGCCCTAAGCCACTCAGGAAGACCCTGTTTCTAAATAAAATATAAAAAAAGGTGCTGGGGATGTGGCTTAGTGGTTAAATCCCTGGTAAATAAATAAATAAATAAATAACTTTAGCTGTGGGTTTTTTCCTGCACCTTTATCATAATCTTCCCTTGCTGGGGGAAAATAAACTGCCTATCAAACAAGACAATACAATACAATCCCTGGAGGCCAAAAAAAAAAGATTTTACCTTAAAATGTCTGAACATCCTAATCCAATCCCCAATTTAGTGAATTCACAGCATATCTTCTCCAGTATATTCCTCAATCTAACAAACTTGATGTTAGAATATCTGTCTCATACATAATATCAACTTCACACTAAAGCACTGAATTTGGAATCAATTTTTCTCATGTCACTATAAAAAACAATCGATCAGCATCCTCTAAATCAATCATCCATGATAAGCTGCTTAAGACTTGCGAAAGAAAAACTTTGAAGGAAAAAAGAAAAATTCCAGAATTTAAAAAGAGTCCAAAAATGAGAAAAATAAGCCAGAGATGCGTTTTGTGTGCATGTGTACTTGACGCAGTTTGCCAGGCTTCAGGCTTAGTCCAGTGCACTACATGAAAGCACTGCTTTTCCAGACACTAACAAGCCGGTTTGCTCATGAAATAAAGCAACAGTTGGGCGAATGTCAAATGCCACACCACAAAGAATCTGACAGTAAACAGAAACCGATTAACATATTCTATGGGCACACAATGGTGCCCTGAGTGGTACTAAAAGTTGACTTTTCTTCTATTTTCATCCTTGCTCCAGTACAAAAAAGAAAATGGAAATATTTTTAAATCAACTACTGAAATTAGCAAGTAACTTTTCGAAGTCCAGCCCACTACAATTTACAAAGCTGTCCTGCTCCATAAGCAACAAGGGGGAGGAGGATAATAAAGTATCTTTGTGTCCCCAATTGGCAGTAACACTGCCGCGACTGCGGTAGTTTTTCTAAAGAGGACGCAGCTCCTTGTTTTTACCACGACTTATGTAATTGGTCATGAGTGTCTCCACTACTGGACTGCACCCTCCAGGAAAACAGGGTCCAAGGCTCACCACAGTAACCCCAAAGCCTGCAATAGGCACTCCAGAAATATTTGCGGCAGATGTAAACGAACAAGGGATGATCCAGAAAAGCAGAAAGAGGCCCCGGGATGACCCCAAAGTCCCTAGAGTTCTTCCTCATCTGCCTCCAAAGACCCAATTAAGGTTCTTAAGTTCTCCTGAGAACCCCAACTCTGCAGGAGTTTGCGGGGTTCCGACTTTCCCTCCGCGCGCAGCGACCTGAGGTCTGGGCGGTACCAGTCAGCAGCCGCGCGCGGGGCGGGGCGACGCCAAAGTAACTCTGAGCGACGCGCGGGGCCGCAGCCTCCAACACACTGCCCTTCCCCGCGCGGGCGCACGCGCCCCGCCGCCCGAACGCCGCCCCATCCCTAGAGAAATCGGGCGGCGGTTGCTTGGGCTTTTGTGCCTGTAAGAGTCTAAAAGCACTAAGGGCTCCGTGAAGAAGGAAAAAAAAAAAAAAAACCGGTTCGTCCTCTTCAGCCTCCCACTCAGGCACAGCCCGCGGCTCGGGTTCCCACACACCGCCGCTTCCCAGCAGGCCCGCCACCGCCTCCGCCCCCGGCCCACTCCCGCCCGGCCCTGCCCCCGGGGTCTCTCGCCGAGGTGGGATGGGCCTGGCATCCCCGGTCCCGCCAGCTTTCACCTTCTGAATCGCGGCGGGTGTGATCTCCCCCTTGCCTCGCTGCCGCGGGGCTGCGAACGCCACAGACATGTTGCCGCCGTCACCACTATTGGCAAGTCCCGAGCGCTCCGGGTGAACGGCAAACTGGGGGAAAGACGCCGGCCTCTCGGGAGGAACCACCTCGAGAATGCGGAGAGGGGGGATGCTCCAATGCCGATCAAACAACCAGCCGGTCCGTCCTCAAAGGGGCACCCTGGCCCATAGAGATATTGTTTCTTCGCGTTTTATAGAAATCACAGCCCCTATAGAACCTCTCCATTCTTGACTGCCCTCAAACACCCCCGACCTTTTCTATCACGCACCCCCGTCCCTCTGAGCTAATGGTAGAGCCGCGCCACAGTCCTCCCTCCGCTTCAGCGATTCAGGAAATGGTCCCGCCGCCGCGGGAGAGAGAGAGGCTGGGGCTGCCCCTGTCACAGGAAATGCGAGCGGCCAGAGCCGGCCCGCCCCTTTCGCGCGGGTGTTGCTCGCTGCCCTCCCCGGCGCCCCGAAGCGGCCCCGGACTGCTTGCGGTGCTCAGTTCTAGACCTAGTTTCAGTTTTTCCAACTTCATCCTCACCCTTCCTGGGAAGAAGCGGCGGCCCTGAGTTGTCCGGGCAGCCGGGAGAGGGGCGGTCTGGACTCGGGAGTTCGTGCAGACCCGTGGAGCATCTGCTGAGATGAGCCAGAGGTGGAAGAAGTCGGTGAACGCGGATTCGCTGGTTTAAATGGCTCGGTTACGCCCCAAAAGCGCACCTCAGAGTCCACAGCCCACACGCACTCAAGTCGTGTCTAACAATTGGAAAGTAAAGCTGACCCAAAATTGGGACATCAAGGCTGTGTCCGGTACTCTGGGACAGTCGTCCAACACGGCTAGCAGAGAAGTGAAGCGATTTCGTCTAATTTGGAATCAAGCTTTGAAAGCACGCTCGCTCTTCTGATTTCCAGTGATATACTCAGTGGTTTGTAAATTACGACAAGCTGCTAGGCTTCAAGTCAAGGTGAAAGGTGAAGAAGTTTTCAAATGAGTAAGGGACACAGGCAAATGTGGGCAATGTGTTGCTGTGGATTTTTAAATTATTCTGTAAATTCAGACTAACATATAACACTAAAGTTTTTATAAAATGTTACCCAACACTGAGACTCAGAATTCAATACCTATTTATATATAAAATAGAAAAAAAAATGCATACTTTTAAATTTTGGTTCAAATAAGTGATTTTGCATAAAGTTCAGTTTCATTCATTCAGCAAATTTGGGCATGTTGTCTTTGCCAGGCTTTATGCTAGTTACCAGTAGACACAACTGAAAGAGCTGGACAAGGAACCTGTGTTCAAAGATCTTATATTTGAATAGGGTTGACAGACCAGAAACAAAGTTAATATGTAAAATCCAAAGAAAGACTGGCAAACAAGGGACTGAGAATGATGTAAGTGGGAAATCTCTATATAGGGGGCAGGGAGCACTGGGGATTGCACCCAAACTCCATCACTGAACTACCTCCCCAGCCCTTTTATATTTTTTTTTATTTCAGGGCAGGGTTTTGCTGAGTTACTGAGGCTGGCCTTGAACTTGTCCTCCTTTTGCCTCAGTCTCCCTAGTCCTGGGATTACATGTGTGCTCCCCTGTGCCTAGCCTCCATTGTATCTAAACTGAAACCTAAAGGATGAAAAATCTCAAGCCATTCTAAAAATAAAGGAAGGGAAGTTCCCTTAGAATGGCAAATAGTCTTCAGAATTCTAAGCCTTGAAGAAAACACTGGTATATTGTACTTTATGTAATCAGAAGGAAATTGAAAAAAAAAAAAAAAACTTCTATTGAATTCAGAATAGAAATCAATTCATGTCTACCACTAGTGCTGTGAGTCTAACACCTAGTATACAAGGTCATGTTTTGTTTACATAAAAGTACCTTATTAAGAATAATATCTAAGCCCAGAGTCCTGATGGCACATGCCTGTATTCCCAGCAAGTAGGAGGCTGAGGCAGGAGGATTACATGTTCAAAGCCTACCTGGGCAATTTAGTGAGATGCTTACTAAAAATGAAAAAAAAGGGCAGTGGGTGTAGCTCAGCTGCCATTCTTAGGGAATGTAGTAAATCCTGTTTCACATCTTGGTTCAATCTCTAATACCATAAGAAAAATTAATCTTTTTCTTTCTCTTTAGGTATCAGGAATTGGACCCCAAGGGCTGTTTACCATTAAGCCATTTTTATTTTTGATTTTTGAGACAGGATTTCACTTCTTTTAGGCCTTGCTAATTTGCTGAGGCTGGCTCTGAACTTGAGATCCTCCTGCCTCAGCCCCCAGAGCTGCTGGAATTCCAAGTGTGCTCCATCATGCCAGGCTGAGAAATGAATCCTACTTTAACTGCTCCAATTATGTCCATTTGGCAGATAATATAGAAATTTTAAAAAGCAACAGGAACCAAATAAGAACCACTATCTAAATTTCTGCATTCCAGTTTAAAAAAAAAAGATCCCCCAATGGAATTCCCATTCCAGGGAGGCACCCAGAGATAGGTACCATCTTTCTTTAAATTACAAGTTCCCAACAGGGGGAAAGGGAAATCCACTGAGAATAGGTTTACAGGTCCTCCTGAGGTATTTACGAAATCCTTCATAGTAGCAGCATAGGGCTTAGGGCATTCATAGCACCCCATGCAGGAATAACCACACCCTTTTCTGTGATTCATGTATGCCTTAAAAATACAATCATTTTCTAACTTAAATTCATCTTTATGTTCTTCTCTCCCTCTCCGCCATTGACATACACTTACCTCCCCCAAACCCAAAAAATTGTTGATATCTGACTCCCCAAAATTGGTTTCACCAATTTTATCAAGGTCTGGCAATTGACTTTCCAGTGACATCATAGAGATGGTGTCCCTCAAAGGACCAGCAGTTCCTTTTCTAGATTGTAAATCTTCAGATTGATAAGTCTGTCATTTTCATTTCATTTTCTGAAAGTCAGGGTCAGCTCATGAAAAGTTGTTAAACTACACACTAAGTGTGAAATATCAACCCTCAATCTAAACTGCCTATTCAGAACATAAAATGAAGGCTTCATTGGGTTTTATGGTGGTTTTCTGATTTGGGCAGAAATGTAGGACATTCATGTAGGACATTCATGTCCTACATGAAATAGGATGATTGTTTATGAAGAGTATTTTTAATAAATCTGGGTACAGTTTGACTTGGGAAAAAAATACTATCGTTTTCTATGTGTCTCATTACATGAAATCTCTAGGAAGGCACTAGCTAAAAGGTCCAGCCAGAAATGCAGATGATCTCCCTAAGAGAAAACACTTAAAAGAACTCTGCCTCACTTTCAGGCTCCCTTGGTAAAACTCAGTCTTATCTGCAAAAGTTGAAAATTCAGAGAGAAGGAAGATTGAAACCTGGGGGAGGCCTGAGATAGAGGTTTCTTAGGGAATGTAGTAAATCCTGTTTCACTTCACCATTAGTTTTGAGAGGAATCCCAAGGTAGATTGATAGAAGAGTTGGGAGGAAAGGGAAACTCAAGAGCCTCCAGCATTTAGTTAAGAAAGAAATGGATGACAAATATGGAAAGTTGGCCTAAATCTGGAAAATGACTTTGGGGACTTAAAAAGTAGCTCCCAAGTTAACCATCTCCCCAGACAAAAAAAATCAGTCCCATTATTCAAACTGCTCTTGGAAAGAGACAGCTGAAGGAAGAATTGAAATCACATACTCAAGAGGTGGGAGATTTTTTGAATAATCCTAATAGAAGAATGCATAAAGTGACTCAGAATAAGTAAAGTAATCTGTATTAACAATTCATTCTTGGTTATTCACATTAATGAATGTATAGCAGACTGATTTAACTAAAAAATTGAAAATGTAAATAGTACTTTAGAGTGCAGCTATAGAAAATGGCTTGTTTTTCAAATGTTTCAGTTTTTAATTTGTTTTATATGAAGTTGTTTGTATTCCTTAAGTACATTTCAATGAACTGATGAAGTGCCCCTGGATTATGTCCAATATTCAGTGAAATTGTAATCATGGGATTAAAAATCTTAATCCCCTCCCCCCCAAAATCATGTATGTGCAGATAAAGGAGATAATTTTGATTTCATACAAGAATTTCTTTAAAACTTATTGTTTTATAATTAATAGAACATCTGTACTACCAAATTTGCTGATATTTTAAGCCTCTGTGCTGCCATAAATTCTTAGAATACACTGGGAAGGCATAGACCCAGCCTTTCTGCCCATAATTGGGCTCAGAGCAAAATCCCTCAGGTAATATCTTTCAAAATATTTCTGCTCAAAGTCTCTGTGGCATTTGATGAGTCAATTTGAGTTGTGGCTTCCACAGATGTCAAGACTGTAAGGAGAGCAGCATATGTCTATATATTTATATAATCATTGTTCTAGGCAGAACAAATCACATTTCACAATTCTCCATAAAAGACTTATTTTCAATACTCCAGCAAATTTCATTCAACATAGACTACAACATAGCCTATCTGGGACATGTTCAACTCTTCTTACATTATCAAATATTAAGTGATTAAGAATGAATCAAATCAATCATATTTTGGGGTTTCAGGATATTAAAATATATTGCTTTTTGAAAAATACATAGTTTCTGTGGATAGCTTCATCCAACTTAACTCAATATGATAAATATACAGCAACATCCTCCATCAGTGCTTACTTATTTAGCATTTATTATGTACTAGCCAGTGTGCTAGTGATTGCCTCAGCTTACATTAGATTCTTCAATATAGATTATTTCAATTTTAACAGATAAACTATGTAAAAATACATGAGATACTGTAAATTATAAGAATAAAATTTGCACATAAAAAAGTAGTAAAAGGACGGAGGATATAACATAGTAGTCGAGCACTTGCCTAGCATGTGCAAAACCCTGGATTCAATTCCCAGTACTACCAAAAAGAAAAAAAAAATAAGGAGAAAAATGTACATTTCAAGAGTAGAAACGATAGTGAATCTATCCTTAGGAAATTTTCTGGCTAGAATTTACAGTTCAAATGTACTTTCCCCTGCATTTAATATGTTCTCTGCCCTTAGTAAAAAAAAAATACAACTGTTCTCCAACTACTTCATAATTTGTAGAGAGGGTTATAATACATTGTTAACTAACTTCCTTAGGAATGGGTGTGGCCAATAGAACAATTTCACAAAGATGACCACCCCCTGATCCCTGGAAACTGTTGATTATGTATGTGACATAGTATATTGGAATTAATATTCCACATGGAATTAAGGTGGTTAACCAACTGACTTTAAAATGGGAAGAGTAACCTGGATTATCCAGGAGAACCTAATGAAATCTCAAGGGTTTAAACAGGGAATAGTGAGGCTGAAGAGTCAGAACCAGAGAGATGACATCTTGAGGAAGATGGCCATTGCTAGCTTTCTGACACTGCTGGCTTTGCTGACATTTGAATTTTAGCCCAGATATCAGGCTTACCAAACTGTAAAACTGTATGTAAAGCCATGTTATTTTAAGCCACTAAATTTGTGATAACTTGTTTAAAAAAAAAGCAATAAGAAACTAATACAAGGTTTTCCAATATATCATTTTGTGAATTCAACATGTAGTAAAATATTGATGTTATTAAACATATTGCAAACTACTGTCCTAGTACATATTAAACTAAATTAACAATCATATTTCTTACATATTTTCCTAAAAAGAAAAATGATAGGGGCTGGGAACTCATTAGTAGAGTGCTTCCTTAGCAGGCATAAAGCCCTGGGTTCAATTCCCAGCACTACAAATAATAATAAGGAGGAGAATAAGAAGATGATAGAAGAAAGATTATAGCATAAAAAGATAAAATCTATGATAATAAAAAGGATAATATTGCAAACCCAAGGGTAGTGATTCTCAAACCTTTTGGCCTCAGAATCCCTTTGCACCCTTAAAAAACATTGTGTGTCTCAAAGATCCTTTGTTTAAGTAGATTACAAATCCCAATTATTTACCTGATTAAACATGAAAATTTGGAGACTTTTTAATACAAGGACACATTCCATTAGCTATCAGAGCGAATGGATCTTCAAACATCTTGTATCTCTGGAAAATTCCATTATATTCTCATAAGATAAAATGAATTTTAGAAAGCAAAGGAAAAAAACCCAAAACCTTATAATTTGTTTCCTAATGAGGATTGAACTCAGGGGCACTTTACCACTGAGCTTCATCCCCAGTTCTTTTTATTTTATTTGTTTATTTTTAAATTTCAAGGCAGGTTCTCACTAAATTATTCAAGCTGACCTGAAACTTGGGATCTTCCTACCTCAGCCTCCCAATTTACAAATTGCTGGGATTACAGCCATGCACCACCTCACTGGCCACCTCCTGGACCTTTCAAAAGGTAGAAGCAACCTCCAGAGACCCTAAAATCATACTTCCTAGCACCAAAAACTAAAATATATTTTTTCAATTTAAAAATTTTATTGGTACTAGGGATTGAACCTAAGGTTGTCTTACCATGGAGCTACCTTCCCAGTCCAGCTCTTTTTAGTGAGCCTTTCCAGAGTCACACTAAACTGTCCAGGCTGGCTTCAAACTTGAGATCTTCCTTTCTCAGCCTCCCAAACTGCTGAGATTAGAGTTGTGCACCATCACCCAGTTATTGTTGATCTTAAATGAAAAAAGTTTCCAACACCTTGCTACCAAATATGATGTTTACTTAAGGTTTCTTTTTTAAGAAATTTTTGGTGCTGGGGATTGAACATAGAGGCAGATTACTACTGAGCTACATCTCCAGTCCCTTTAATTTTTAAATTTTAAGACAGAGTCTTGCCAAATTATCCAGACTGGCCTGGAACTTGAAATCCTCCTGATTCAGCCTCCCGAGTCACCAAGATTATAGGCATGTACCACTGTGCCAGCCTTAATATCACTCCCCATGCCCAGTGTAGGGCATGGAACTTGGGGCCTCATATTAAGGGTTCTTGTAAGAGACCTTAGGACATCAAAGAAATTTCTTTCTATTTTTAGACTGCTATGAGTCAATGAGATTGCATTGTTTGTAAAAATTTCCCCTGTATTCTGTGAATCAGAAAACTTCCTGTAAAGGACCAGATAGTAAATATTTTAGGATTTGCAGGTTATGCAGGCCCTGCTGTAATTATGCTGCTTTGCCATTTTGGTAGAAAAGCAATGATAGACAATACAAAGAAGAATAGGCATGACTGTGCTCCAATAAAACATTATTTACAAGAACAGGCAAAGCAATGGGCCAGATTTGGTCCCTGAGCAGTACTTTGCCAGCTCCTGCTTTATTCCGTTAATGTGGTGTTTTAGTCAGCTTTTTCACTGCTGTGACTAAAAAACCTGACAAGAACAATTTTAGAGGAGGAAAAGATTACTTGAGGGCTCACAATTTCAGAGGTCTTGGTCCACAGAAGCCAGCTCCAATCCTCAGGGCTCTAGGTGGTGCAGAACATCATGGTGGAAGAGAGACATAGGGAAGCAGCTCATAGGATGATCAGATAGAGAGAGAAGAGACTCCACTTACCAAATACAAAATGTATACCCCAAAGCCACACTCCCAATGCCCCACATCCTCCAGCCACACCCTACCTGCCTTCAGTTTCCACTCAAATAATCCCATCAAAGGATTATTTCATTGGATTAACCCCATCATTTCTCCTCTAAACCTTCTTGCATTGTCTCACACATAAACTTTGGGGGAACGCCTCAAATTTAAACTATAACATGGTAAATTACATTTATTGATTAATCCATAGAATAAATTCAACTTGTGATACACATATATTTTTGTACATTGTTTCTATTTATTTTGCTTAGAATTCTTATATGTATTCATGAGTGAAAGTAGTCTAGAATTTTCCTCTCTTATACCAGGTTTTGCTAAGGTTACACTGCTTCATAAAACAAACATGGAATAAGTCTTTTTCTATTCTCTTGATGAATTTGAATAAGATTGGTGTTGTTTCTTAAAAGTTTTATAGGATTCACAAGTGATGATATTCCTGGGTCAAGGGTTTCTTTAAGGTAGATTTTTATTTATGGATTTAACAGATTTGAGACAGAGACATTTCTTACCATCCTCACCTTGTGTCAGTGTTTGGATGCTTTTCTAAGAATTTGTTCATTTCATCTAAAATTTTCAGTTTATTGTCATTAGATTACAAAAAAGTTTTCATATTGTTAAGATCCCTCATTACTATTATTCATACCTACTTTCTTTTCTTGATTTGTTTTCCCAGTATTTATCAATTTTATTAGCTTTTTCAATACCCTTTAGCTTTCTTTATTTTCTATTTTTTAAAAAAATATTTTTAGTTGTAGATTGACACAGTATCTTTGTTTATTAATTTTTATGTGGTGCTAAGAATCAAAGCCAATGCCCCATACATGCTAGGCAAGTGCTCTACCACTGAGCTACAGTCCCAGCCCCTATTTCTTTCTTATTTTTACCTTCCACTTTCCTTGATTTAAATATCCTGTTTTAAAAAATAACATCTTGACATAGATGCTTAAGTAACTGATCTTAAGTCTTTCTTCCTTTTTAATGTATAATTGCAATGCTACCACCACTACCCTCCAACATTACTTTGCTCTAACACAAAAGTTTTAATATAATGTTTTTGTTATGATTCAGTTAAAAGTATTTACTAATTTCCATTGTTAATTTCTCTTAGATCCATGATTTTGAAGATTTTAGAATTTTTCAGTACATAGGGCTAGGGTTGTAGCTCAGTGATAGAGCACTTGCCTGGCATGTGTGACACACTGGGCTCAATTCTCAGCACTGCATATAAACAAACAAAATAAAGGTCCACTGACAACTAAAAAGCATTTAAAAAATTTTTTCAATACCTGGTATTTTCTACTAATTTCTGGCTTAATTTCACTAGTGGCAGAGAAAATACTTTGTATGCTTCTAATCTTTTGAGAGTTGTCAAACTTTCCTCATAACCTATCATACAGCCAATTTTTGTAAATATTTCTTGTTTGCTCAAAGTGTTGTCTGCAGTTGTTTGATACTCTTATAAATAAATATATATAGTGTGTACAAACATGATGGGAAATATATTGACAGAGATAAGATGCCAAATGTATTAGTCATGTTGTTTGAATAGTATTTATTGTTTTGTTTGGTCTGCTTATTTTATCAATTACCAAGAAAACTATTGAAATTTCCAACTATAATGTGTAGTACTGGGTAGAAATTTAGAATAGTTAGATCTTCCAAGTAGATTAGACATTTTATCATTACAATATAGTCCTCAGTATCTCTTGCTATACTTTTTTTTTTTTTTAAATCAGTACTCAGTATTGAATCCAGGGGCACTTAACTACTGAGCTACATCCCCCTCCCGTCCTTCCCTTTTTTTTGACAGGTTCTTGCTATATTGCCCAGGGTGGCCTCTAAATTGTGATCCTCCTGTCTCAGTCTCCTGAGTTGCCGGGATTACAGGCATGTTAAAGTGCACTGCCAAGTCCCTGGTGCCTGTCTTAAAATAAAAAATGGGCTGGGGACATAGCTCAGTGTAGAGTGTCCATGAGTTCAATCTCCAGTACTTTGAGATGAATATAAATTTGATCTTTTAACACTGTGAAACCATGAAAGGGAAATGAGGACATTTTAACTTTATTTACACGCTTTTCCAAGTTATATTTTGTCATTGATGTTAATACGCTACCTTTATAAATGTATAAGGGATTAAAATTATTTGTTAATTTTTTAATTTAAGCATGTACTTAACCTTAATGTTCTTCATTTCTTCCTGCATCTCCAAACTTCCACCTTTGATCATTTTTTTCTGTCTGAAGAATACTATTTAGTATTTTCTTTAATGAGTGTCTAATGTTTTCTGATTTTCTTTGTATGAAAAATAATTTACCTTCAGTGCTGAAGGACATTTTTCACTAGATACAGAAAGAATATCATGCTTGCATTTATTTCTTTTAGTATTTTGAAGGTAGAATCCTGTATGTCATTATGGAAATAAATCAGTTGATGGTTGATTATTACATGTTGGTTATATGCCAATCCCCCCCCCCTTTGGATAGCTTTAAAATTTTCTTGCTGTAAATTTTTGGTTTATAGAAGGTTTATTATGGTTTTTCTTTTTTTCTGTGGTGCTGGGGATTGAACCCAGGGCCTTGTGCTTGCAAGGCAGGCACTCTACCAACTGAGCTATATCCCCAGGCCCCTATTATGGTTTTTCTAAGTGTGAATTTCATCCTGCTCAGTGTTCAGTTTTTCCTAAATCTTTTATTTCTTTTGTTAATATTGAAAAATTCCAAACCAAGTATCTTTATATATTATTTTGACCTTTATCTCCTATTCTTCTGGCATGCCAACTAACTGTACATTAGATTTTTCAACATATTCAGGATGGTTTTTTTTTCAGTATTTTCTATCTTTTTATCTGTGCTTTAATATAGATTTTTTCTTCTTATACTATCTTGTAATTCATACTTCTCTTTTCAACTAGGTCCAATCTACTTTTAAATTCATTCATTGAGCTCTTTAATTTTGGTTAATGTAGTTCACTTTTATAATTTCTAATTGACTCTTTATTAATAGTTCTAGTTCCTGCTAAAAAAAATCTCAATCAGGCCAGACATAGTGGCACACACCTGTAGTCCCAGCTACTCAAGAGTCTTAGGCAGGATGATCACAAGTTAGAGGCCACCCTGGGCAATTAGCAAGAACCTGCCTTAAAATAAAGACTGAAAAAGGGCTTGTCTTGGTGGCACAAGCCTGTAATCCCAGCTTCTCAGGAGGTTAAGGCAGAAGGATCCCACATTTGAAGGTGACCTTGACAATTCAGGAAGACCTTGTCTCAAAAAGAACAAAAATAAACAAGGGGGGCTCATATAATAATAATAAATAGGGGGGCTGGGGATGTAGCTCAGTAGGTAGAGTGTTTGCCTTGCAAGCACAAGACCCTGGGTTCAATCCCCAGCACTGCAAAAAATAAAATAAAATAAAATAAAATAAAATAAAATAAAATAAAATAAAATAAAATAAAATAAAATAAAATAAAAAGGAGGGCTAGGGATGTGGCTTAGTGGTGGACTGCTAATGGGGGAGGAAAACTTAAAAAAGGGTTTGGGAATCTAGTTCAGAGGCAGAGCAACCCTAGGTTGGATCCCCAGTACCAAGAAAACAAAAACATAAGCCCCTCAATCTAGCCTTTAATCCCTTGATTATAATTATCTTATTTGTTTTAAAAATCTGTATTTGAGCCAGGTGTAGTGGCTCATGCCTGTAATCCCAGCGAATTAGGAGTATCACAAATTCAAAGCTGACCTCAGCAATTTGAGACCCTGTCTCAAAATTAAAAATTAAAACAGATGAAGATGTGGCTCAGTGTTTAAGTGCCCCTGGGTTCAGTCTCTGGTTCAAAAAACAAAACAAAACAAAACAAACCCCCCAAAACCAACAACTGTATTTGATAACTACAATCTGGATCTTATATTAGCCTGTTTCTATTGTCTATTGTTTATCTTGTTGTTTGGTCCACCTTTAAGTGTGCATGGTTATTTTTGATTGAGCACAGAATACTGCCTATAAAAATGCAACAATTCTATGCAGCACTGCATGACATTTTTTTTTTTTTTTTTTTGTGGTGCTGGGGATTGAACCCAGGGCCTTTTGCTTGCAAGGCAAGCACTCTACCAACTGAGCTATATCCCCAGCCCTATGACATTATCTTTCTATGCAGAGAATTTACTTCTGCTGCTGGTAGGCACCTACTCACTAAGCACACTAGAAATGCTTTATTCCAGTACTTCCAACACTTTACCTTTTTAAAAATTACTGAAGACCTCAGAGTCTTTTCTAAATGTGGATTATGTCTATCAATATTTATCATATTAGAAATTAAAAGAAGCTTTACTTTTATTAGATTATGAAAAATGATAATGCCTTACATATTCACAGTTAACACATTTCTGTGATAATACATTTTCTGTGATAATACAATTCTGTGATAATTACATTTTCCAAATTAAAGAAAAATGAGAAGAATGACATTGCAAGTCTCTTCTCTGTATGTATGTGTGTATCAGGGACTAACTCAGGATCTTGCATATTCTAGGCAAGCTCTCTACTACTGAACTATATCCCCAGCCCTGCAAGTCTCCTCAATGTCTAGGTCAATCAAATACAGATTTATTCTCATGTTTCTATATTCAAAATGCTGCAGTGTTATTTTGGTTGAAATATAGGGAGAAAATCTAACCTCACAGAGATATATATTAGAACAAAAAAGACAACTATGTAAATAGTCTTTTTAGATCACTTCAAAGCAAGTATACAATGATTTCGTTTCCTTAAAAATTAGTTGAACCGGGCGCGGTGGCGCAAGCCTGTAATCCCAGCACTTGGGAGGCTGAGGCAGGAGGATCGAGAGTTCAAAGCCAGCCTCAGCAACTTAGCAAGGCCCTAAGCAACTCAGTGAGACCCTGTCTCTAAAGAAAATACAAAATAGGGCTGGGATGTGGCTCAGTGGTCGAGTGCCCCTGGGTTCAATTCCCAGTACCAAAAAAAAAAAAAAAAAATTAGTTGAAATATGTCATCTAAAATCCTATTAATGAACTTTCAGTACTCTTTTACATGAAAATTCATTGGTCTATTTGCATATTAGTTCTAAGGCCTGAGGATAAATCTCCGTGGTAGGGGGCTTGCCTTGCAGATACTGAGGCCCTGGGTTTGATCCTTACCAACACACACACACACACACACACACACACAAATCCTTTGAATATTGCTTTTATTTATGCATAACTATGCATACTTCAGTTTCTGGAAAGTACTGGTTCACAAAGTTATGAATACCTTATATCTTGCAAATCTAGTACATCAAAAAAATCACATTTGTTAATATCACCACCAATCTTATCAGAAGTCTTTAATCATTGGGAAACTTAAACTCATAGTGATGAAAGTCTCCAAAAATCCCAATTTTTGCTTGAAAGCTTGAATTTTTATCTTTAGACACAGATCTGTTGTTTTTCTTGAAGAGACAGGCTCATTTTGTTCATCTTCAAATGTTTGCCTAAATATGTAACTCTGAATAACCACAGTTTGTCAGTCATTCTTTCAAGTATAAAAGGTGTTCCCTGAGAAAGGGAGCTGATTCAGCCAGCCACTAAAAGATTGACACAGGTGCTTTGTTTCAAGCTAACCGTCTTACTCTGAAGGCAGTAGAAGTACTTTATGTGTACTTCTCTGTCATTGTGAATAGTAAGAAGATAGGTATTCAAGAGTCAAAAATAAAACAATTATTTAATGCTTTTTAAATCACATTCTAAAATGAAATTGGCTATTTTCCCCCCACAAGTGCTCAGGTATAAAGAATATAGTACTAGAATAAGTTTGGTACTACTGCCTTGATTTAGCTAAGGCTCCAGGAGTTTCACCCACCTTTGCTTTGGCACTGTCAATACAAATATTCATGAAATGAAAAGCTAAATACTGTCTTAATATTATTATAATATTATCATCATGACACGCTTGAAAGATTTTTGTGCTATTCCAAAGATCTATGGTATAGTTTGTGACAAACACTGCTTTATTCCAATCAGGGATTGAGATGAATTTAAAACTTAGTTATTAAGCTCTGTGAGAAAATAATTTTTTAAGCTTTAAAACTTTATTTGAATATTGTAAAATTGTACATTCCAATAATTAAAATCTTTGAACAACCAAAAAATAAATGACCCAAGGAATTCTGATTAGACTGCATTTTTCAGCCTTCAGGAAAAGGTGGACACCTGAACCACTCTGGTTTTTATTCTGAATTTCAGTATCATCCTACCCCATTTGTTACTACACCAACGTTCAAGTTCTTTCCTTTACTTGCCAGCTAGAGAGGCGTATGGGAGGAGCAGGCATGGCCTTATCAGCAGTTCTGGATTCTTTTTGATGTGAAGAGGGGCAGACTTGATCCAATCTCTTACATCTTACAAAGTTAAACAGTTAAAAAAAAGCAAAATAAGAAGGCAGTGCTTACACGGGGCATATTGGCAGTACAGGCCTCATTACAATTTACCTGTTTGCTTCTCCTGGTCCACTGTTTCTTTTGATGGATTTTATTTTGTTTATGTGTTCTTCAATTTTGACTTAATCAAACACCACTATTTTGAAAATTATCATTTCTCTTCTTGGGTTCAAGTGCCAAAAGATAATCAGAGAAAGAAGAGGGGGTTTAAAAAAATTTAGAATTTTAAACCAAAGGCAAAAGGAAGAAATTGTACTTATCAGTTTTTTTTTTTTTTTTTTTTTTTTTTGTACCACGGATTGAACTCAGAGAATTCGACCTCCGAGCCACATCCCCAGCCCTATTTTTTGTATTGTATTTAGAGACAGGGTCTCACTGAGTTGCTTAGCGCCTCCCTTTAACTGAGGCTGGCTTTGAACTCACAATTCTGCCCCAGCCTCCCAAGTCGCTGGGATTACAGGTCTCCGCCACAGCGCCCAGCGTACTTCCCACTCTTTCTTTTAATAAGTGCATACAGGGCTGGGGGTGTAGCTCAGTTTGTAGAGTTTGTCAAGCGCAAAGCCCTGGGTTCAATCCCCAGCATCGAAAAAAAAAAAGAATAAATACATACAAAAGTATGTGACTTTTAAACATCTTATCTTTAAGCCCTTAATCTTGCATATCATTTTTATAAATCAGCGAGCGGACACCACCCTAGGTTAACACTGTGTCGGCACACTGGGAGATCTATGCGCCAGGAATTAAAGGTAAGGCGCTAGGCCTTCTGGGAGGTAGCACACGGCGTGGGCGCAAAGACTTTTGGGAGGCAACTCAGGGCGTGGGCGCGAAGACTTCTGGGAGGCGGCTAGAGGCCTGCGCGTGAGCACTTCCGGGCACCAGCACGTGGTGATGCAAGCCGTTCCCAGTCAGCTTCAGCTCTGGTAGCGTCTTGGGCTCCGCAGGAATCTTAGTCCTAAGTGATGGCGTCTCGGTACGACCGGGCAATCACCGTCTTCTCCCCAGACGGACACCTTTTCCAAGTGGAATATGCCCAGGAAGCAGTGAAGAAAGGGTCCACTGCGGTGAGCGGCCACCTTCACCCTGGGTCTGGTCAGGCCTCCCCGCACTGCCCCAGCTTACTGCTCAGGTGATGGGGAGAGTCCCACACCTGTGGAAAGTGCTTGGTCCTTTCCATTGAAGGAGATACTGCTTCTGAGTTTTGGGCGGAGTATAATTTAGTAGATTTTATTGGTTTCTATTTAAGGATAGTTATAGACCAAAGACTAGTTTTGTGTGTGTTATATCCTCGACTCGAAGGCATCTTCATGGCGATCTGACTGTACCGAAAATATGTCTGGCACAGCCAGCCTGAATGCCCATGGCCCGTTTCCTCAGGAGTTCACAGACCCATGGGAAAGTTAACAGTTCCTTCATATTGGAAGCCATTGTTTAATAATTATGATAAAAATTTAAAAGGGTCAGGTGCTGTGGTGCACGCTTGTAATCCCAGCAACTCAGGAGGCTGAGGCAGGAGGATCTCAAGTTCAAGACAAGCTTCAGCAATTTAGAGAGGTCCGTAGCAACTTAGACCCTGTCTGAAAATAAAAAGAGCTGGGAATGTACCCTAGCGATAACGCACCTCTGGGTTTAATCCACAGTACCATCCCCCACTCAAAAATTGCCCTTGATACGTGGTCCAAATCTGTATAACATTAAACTGTTTTTAGCGAGGAAAGAGTTAAAAATGGGAGTCCAGATACATCCATGAAAAATAATTGTCCCCCCAATTTCCACCCCAATATTTGGTGGCCTTTTAGAGACTCAAAATTCCAAGAATCTCCACTTTTGCCACCTTTATTGTTGTTTTTAACTGATAATGGAAGTTTTATGAGAGATTATTTTTATGTTAGACTTATGTACCACATTACTGAAAAACTTTCAAATACTCAGGGTAGCTGTAATATTGCTGCCAAATTTTAACTACATTCAATAAGCTTAGTGATTAATAAAAAAAAGGACAAAAGTACCCTAGTGACCGAAGATCTCTTACCCCCAACTTTCAAGCCCTAGCTTATGAATTCAAAAGGATATGATTTTTTAAAAATGTCTAAAATTTCATGAGCATGTTTGTTGTATGTTTTGGAAATTGAAACAGTAGCTATGAGAATACCCAGAGCATTTCTGAGTCTACAAGTGTCTTTACTTTCTCTCACTTTTCCTACCCACTTGATAATGGAATGAAATAATTCACTTTCATTATAAATCTTATCAAATATGAAGTGGCAAAAAACAACACTAGAAAGAAGAATCATTTTATAGTATTTTTCTGTTTAATTGGGCCCACTAGTTTAGCTTCTGTTTTATAAGTAATTTTTTTAGAATTGTAAATTTAAGAAAAGCCTGATGTAGCTTAAACCAAAAGGGTACAATTTTGATAAAAACAAAAGTTATATAATCCCCAGCATGACATGTAGCATATGGTTAGAAAATAATGCCCAAGTTTTAGAGCCTCAAATAAAGGGCATAATGGGAGAAGACTGGGGTGTAATAAGAAACCACATTGGCTCATTTAAAATGTTTTAAGAATGCTATAGAACTGATTGATAGTTCCTTTGTAATGAGCTGTAAAAGGGTAAGGATATAAAAGTACCTATAGTGGGCATTTTTAAAGATACATTGGAAGGATGAGACTTTTTTGTCTCAGGATTCTGAAATTATAATTTGCATCTTTGTATGGAGTTATTCATTGTGTTTCCTTGAGGGTGCTATGACCTTTTGCATAGGGTAAAGTTTATACTGGCACTTGTTTATTAAAAGAGGATGTAAATTAGTATGTCTATAAACAGCAGTTGATATGATGACTTACAAATAAACCAGGGTTGGTCAGCTTTGACCAGTATGTACATGTGGTATTGTTAGTAATACAAAAGTTACATGGACCATACTTAGAGGGTTTGGGTTCCCCTTTCTAGATGATTATCTGACAGCATGAAGTGAGGTGAGAAAGCTTTTTTATGTTTTTGGGGGTTTTTTTGTTTTAGTTTCCTTTTCTATAAATGCAAAATATGTTTGAATAACATTTTGGAGAGGTAGTACCTTTCTTCTTAGGGAAAAAAGTGAATCACAATATTCCTGTGAAAAAATGTTTAAGATTTATTATCATTCCTCAGTCTGTCCTTTCCCTGACCCCAAATCTTATTAGCTCCATATTTCTTTCTTTTATGAATCTCAGCTCCACAATCCTGCCATCAAAGTTTTCCATAATCCTTTTCCACTTTCTCTCTCTCTTCCTCCTTTTTTTTTTTTCTCCTAGAAAAAAAAAATTGAACCCAGGGGTGCTCTACCACTGAGCTATGTCTTATTTTTTATTTTTGAAACAGGATGTTACTGAGATGCCTAGGCTGACGTTGAAATTGTCTTTCTCCTGCCTCACCCTCCTGAGCAGCTGGGATTAAAGCCATGTGCCACCATGCCCAGCTTCTTATATGCCCTCTTTAATTAAAGAGCAACTTCTTGATTTCACTAATATATGCTTCTTCCCCCTTTAGGAAGAAGAGGGGAAAACAGCTCTCTCTACTGTTCTACATTTTGCGTATCCCTTTACTGTTGTGTTGGTGCTTGTTTATGCTGTTGGGAATTGAACGAACCCAGGGGTCTTGAACATACTAGGCACACATCCTCCTATTGAGCTACATCCCCAGCCCTTACTTTGAGTCTCCATACATTTCCTCTTACTTCATGAAGTGTTTCCTGATCCAGTCATTGTGGATCATTTTCTTTTTCTAACTTTATAATCTGTACTGCTGGGTATTATACAGTGTTTACTATTTCACATCAGAGTCTATTTAATTTCAGGAATATTTAATAAAACATTTTTATCACCTGGTTAGTAAGATCTTTAAGGTTCTAAATGGTGTAATTCCTGTTTTTCATTTCTGCTGCACAGCATATAGTATAAGTGCCAAGAAGGAACTAATTTAACTAATATTTTGTAACAGGCATTTTATGTACCACTTCTGGTATTAAGGACAGTATTTAAGCCCCTTTTTACATTTGTCAGAACTATGATTTGGAAACTTTCACAGTTTGCTGATGGTGCTCAGCCAGAAGGTGATGGAGTGCTGATATTGATACTTATATTTTTCTAGTTTCAAAGTCTCTCTTTGCATTATGCCATGCAGTTTGTTAAGTAAATATTTGTATATCAATAATTTGTGATTAGAATGGAATTGTCACTCAGTGGTAGAATGCTTGCTTGAGGCACTGTGTTTGATCCTCAGCACCACATAAACAAATAAAATCAAGGTATTGTGTATCTACAACCAAAATAAATAAATAAATAAAAATAAGCTGTCATTGTCATGAATATGGAAATAGATGTGTGTCATCTAAGGCAGTTGACTTTTCTGAGGCTCAGTGTCTTTAATAGTAAAATAGGCATCAGAATAATGCCTGTTTCCTAGGGTTGATGTGAGAGTTGAAGTAATACATGTTAAGCCTCTTGCATAATACCTAGTTCACAGAAAGTCCTTAATAAATTGAAGCCATTATTTACTGTTCTTTTAGTTTTTTTCTGTTTTTTATCCTTCAGTTTTGTCTATGATTCTTCCAGCACATTCCTTTATTACTTCAAGACATTTTTATTGAACACTTACTTGCTAAATTCGGTGTGGGTCCCAGTATTTCATTATGAACAAGGTAGAGTCAATCCCTGTCCTCAGAGAGTTTGCTATTAGTAGGAAGGTTAGATGATTAAGAATATAGTTCTTACAGGCCTAAATTAATATAATAATGGAGAATGCAATATTGCATATGTATTAAAAATAATTATGGGAATTCTAGGTATAAGGGAAGCCCCACTGAGAAAATGATGTTTCAAAAGGGGAATGAGTGAAGAATATTTTAGACAAAGGAAATAGCATGTGGGAGGACAGGTAGCAAAAGACAGCTATGTTCTGTGAACTGGAAAAAACTTAAGATTGTGAAGCAGTGAAAAATATGAAGACAAGAAGTTAGAAACCAGGACCAGATCATGGAATATGTTAAAACTGTTTCAGTAGAATATACTTGATCCTGAGGGATAAGAAGCCTAAAGGGGTTTGATGTGACTCTTGTAACTTTCTAGATTATTGATATTCTGTCCTTCTAGTAGCAAGAGTGCACTTATCCAGCCTCATAGGTACTCACATAAGCCAGGGAGAGTCATCATAGTTTCTATCCTCCTGGCCACAGTCATGAGCACATGACTCAATGCTGTAAGTCCACTCTTGGGAGTTTTCTGAGTAGAGATAGTGATAGCTTTTATTCTCTGGAAGAGTTTGTGGGATGTGAGTTCAAGATACTGGTGGTCATGTTTGTTTCTATGGAGAGAAAGCCTCTAGGAGAGAGAAAGGATAATATGCAAAGAATAAATATTATAATTCATAGATCCTCTTGTCCAAGTCTGTCCTGTCTTTATTTCCTTAGTGAGAAATGGTTCCCACCTGTAAAGTTTTTAAGTAGAAGAATGGCACATTGAGGTTTTCTTTTTACCCTTATGTGCTCGCATGTGCACTCTCTCCTTCATCATTTCATTTTCCAAAGGTGTCTCAAACTACATTGTGATCAGTGGGTTGGATGAAATCATAACTAGAAGAAGGGAAATAGGAGTCTATGGAGATAATGTAGATGAAAAGTGTTACTAGTTTTTCCTAATATTGGTGCAGAAATGGAAATAAAGCAGATTTCAGAGAGATGTTAGCAGTATTGGATGTGGTGATTATTTGGACGATGTTTGATGATGGTGGGAGGGAGTAGAAAGAGGTATTGGAGAGGGAAGAGTCAAAGATGGTGCTTCTGTTTGTTTTGGGGGTTGACCACTAAGTAAATAGTCTTGTCTTTCTCTCAGAGAATGTGAACCACCAAGTTTGAGCAGGAATATACTTTTGGACTTCCTGAAATTGAGATGCTTCTGAGTACTTCCAAAATGGCCTGTAGTGATCCTTACCTCCTGGTGTTCATGCCCTGTGTAATCTCCCCTTGGATGTTGGATGAACCTTATGATTTAATTTTTTCCAGTACTGGGTGTTGAACCCCTTGCAAGAGCTCTACCACTATATCCCAAGCCCTTTTGTTTGTGAATGTGGTTCTAGGATTGAACCCAGGGCTTCACACATTCTAGGCAAGTGCTTTGCCACTAAGGTATAACCCAGCTCCTGTAATGAGTGACTTTGAAGGAATGAAATAGGCAAAAATGGTGGAATGTCATTTCAGAGATTTACGAAGAGATAGATGGTTCACCTTTTGCTTGCCATTACTTGCTCTCTTACTAGCTCACTCTAGTGGAACCCAGCTGCTTATGTTGTTAGTTGCCCTACAAAGGGACATGGCAAGGGACCTAAGAGAAACTTTCAAAACCCAGGGTACCAAGATCCTTAGTCCAATAATTAGGAGAAACTAGATGTTGCCAACAATGATGTGTGTGAGCTTAGAAATGCATCCTCCCCCAAACTGAACCATGAGGTAAATGCAGTCCTGGGGTACAACTTGACTGCTGCCTTGTGAGTCCCAGAGCCCTCTGACTAAAAGGTGCTCAGATTACTGACCCACAGAGACTGTGGCAGCAAATTATCTTGGCTGGAGATTGTAATTTTGAAGCGCATCATTTCTCTCCTATTCTTAACACCTATGTTCAAGTGTGATTGAATAAAAATTCTTGAGTACTACACATCTTCATCTGAATTGACCAGATGTAGACTGTAGACCATGTAGAGGATAGCCTACGCCTGAACTTTGAAGAAACTTAATGACCTGTGTATAATCTACCTGACCTGAACTCTTAGAGGAGGTAGGGGATAGAAATCAGGTTGCTGTGAGCTGAGAGATGATGACAATATGTGATTTTGGAGGGGTTGAGAGGGGGAAAAAGCTGGGATTAAAGTGGAGTGGATTTTTAATATTTTGTTTAAGATAAGAGAGACTAGTATCTTTAAATATTGGTGATAAAGAACTAATAGAAAAAGCTGAGGTTTACTTGTTTTGAAGTTTATTTTTAACTTTTTATTATGGATTATTTTAAATACATAAAGACATAATAGAAAAATGAATTTCTGTCCTGTGTCTATCATCCAGCTATGGAGTTATACATCCAGTTATAGAATTACCGACATTTTACCAGTTTGCTTCATCTTAAACCAACTTATCCCTCTTTCTATTGAAGTTTTGTGGGATTTTTGTTGTTCTTTTGTGTATGTGTGCATGTGTGCATGTGCACGTGCATATTGGGGATTGAACCTAGGACTTTGTGTATGCTAGGCAAGCATTTCACCACTGAGCTTAACTCTGGTTTTTTTTTTTTTTTTAATTGAAATCTTTATTGTGGTACTTACAAATTTGCATGTAGTTGTAAGGAATAATACATAGAGAGCCCTTGCGTGCTTTGTCCATTTTCTGACAATAATAACATTTTGCAAAATTGTAGTAAAATAACACAGCCAGGGGCTGGGATTGTAGCTCCGTGGTGGAACCTCACACATATGAGGCACTGGGTTCAATCCACATAAATATAAACAAATAAAATAAAGGTATTGCGGGGCACGGTGGCGCACACCTGTAATCCCAGCACTTGGGAGGCTGAGGCAGGAGGATCGCGAGTTCCTTAGCAACTTAGCGATGCCCTAAGCAACTCAGTGAGACCTTGTCTCCAAATAAAATACAAAATAGGGCTGGGGATGTGGCTCAGTGGTGGAGTGCCCCTGGGTTCAATCCCCAGTACCAAAAAACAAAACAACAACAACAACAAAAAAAACCAATAAAGGTATTGTGTCCATCTACAACTTAAAATTTAAAAAAATACAGTAAGGTTATTGTTATTGATACACCACCAATTTTATTCAAATTTCCTCAATTTTACTTGTACTATTGTGTATATAAAGTTGTGTCAGATCAGTTGTATTGTGTATAGTGTGTGTGTCCACAGTCATCTTATCCTAATCGTCGTGTCTTAACCCCTAGCAGCATTCATCTGTCCTCCATATCTAAAATGTTGCCATTTCAGAAATGTTACATAGGTGGGACACAGTGGCACACAACTGTAATCCCAGAGACTTTAGAATCTAAGTTAGGAGGATTGCTATTTCAAGGCCAGTCTTGGCAATGTAGTGAGATCTTATTTCAGAATTAAAAATAAAAAAGGACTGGTGATGTAGCTTAGTAGCAGAGTCCCCCTGGGTTCAATTCCTAGTACCACACACACACACACACACACACACACAAATGTTATATAAATGGTATCACATAGTATGAAAACATTTATAATTTTATTTATGCAAGTTTCGTGTAAAAATAAGTTTTTGTCTCTTAGGTATAAGTGCCTCAATGTGCAGGTTATATGTAATTGCTTGGGTAGTTTATAAGAAACTGCCAAAGATTTCCTACAATAGCTATATAGTTTTACATTCATACTAGCAATGTATGAGTTATCTAGTTTCCCTACATCCTTGCCAGCATTTGGTGGTGGTAACTATTTTTTGGTGTAATCATCCTGTAAGTGTGTAGTGGTTGGTATCTGAGGTTTTAATTAAAGTAATTAAGTTGAACATCAATGGTTAATGATAGATAGTTGAACATATTCTCATGTCCTTATTTGTGAACTATTTTCTTTGTTGAAATGCATCTTTATATCTTTTGAGCGTTTTTTAAAAATTTATTTACTTTTGATTCATTGAACACAAATGGCGTACAGCTATTGTTTCTCTGGTTGTACACAAAGTAGAGTCACACCATCTGTGCATTCATACATGTACACAGGGCAATGATGTTTGTCACACATTCTGTTATTATTCTTACCCCCCCACCCCGACCCCACACCTCCCTTCCCTCTATGCTGTCTATCCTTCCTCCATTCTTGCCACCCTTCCACCCTGCATTATGTATCATCATTCACTTATCAGAGAGACCATTTGGCCTTTGGATTTTGGGGATTGGCTTAGCATAACAGTCTCCAACATCATCCATTTACCTGCAAATGCCATAATTTTATTCTTCTTTATGGCTGAGTAATATTCCAGATTGTGTATATATACCACAGTTTATTTATCCATTCATCTATTGAAGGGCATCTAGGTTGGTTCCACAATCTAGCTATTGGGAATTGAGCAGCTATGAACATTGATGTGGCTGCATCACTGTAGTATGCTGATTTTAAGTCCTTTGGGTATAGGTCAAGGAGTGGGATAGCTGGGTCAAATGGTGAATCCATTCCAAGTTTTCTAAGGAATCTCCACACCATTTTCCAGAGTGGCTGCACTAACTTGCAATCCCACCCACAATGTATGAGTGTACCCTTTTCCCACACCCTCACCAACACTGGTTGTTGCCTGTGTTCTTGATAAAAGACATTCTAATTGGGGTAAGATGAAATCTTAAGGTGGTTTTGGTTTGCATTTCTCTTATTACTAGTGATGTTGAACATTTTTTCATTTATCTGTTGATTGCTTGTAGATCTTCTTAAAGTGTCTGTTCATCTCCTTGGCCCGTTTATTGATTGGGTTATTAGTGTTCTTGGTGTAAAGATTTTTGAGTACTTTGTAGATTCTGGAGATGAGTGCCCTATCTGAAGTGTATGTGGCAAAGATTTTCTCCCACTCTGAAGGCTCTCTCTTCACATTGCTGATTGTTTCCGTTGCTGAGAAAAAGCTTTTTAGTTTGACTCTATCCCAATCATTGATTCCTGCTTTTATTTCTTGCACTTTGGGAGTCATGTTAAGGAAATCTGGTCCTAGGCCAACATGATGAAGATATGGACCTATTTTCTCTTCTGTTATGTGCAGGGTCTCTGGTCTAATTCCTAGGTCCTTGATCCATTTTGAGTTGAGTTTTGCACAGGGTGAGAGATATGGGTTTAGTTTCATTTTGCTGCATATGAATTTCCAGTTTTCCCAGCACCTTTTGTTGAAGAGGCTATCTTTTCTCCATTGTATGTTTTTGGCTCCTTTGTCAAGAATGAGATACCTGTATTTATGTGGGTTTATGTCTGTGTCCTCTATTCTGTACCATTGATCTACCTGTCTATTTTGGTGCCAATTCCATGCTGTTTTTGTTACTGTTGTTCTGTAATATAGTTGAACATCTGGTATTGTGATACCCCCTGCTTTGCTCTTCTTGCTAAGAATTGTTTTAGCTATTCTGGGTGTCTTATTCCTCCAAATGAATTTCATGATTGCTTGCTCTATTTCTATGAGGTTCGTCATTGGGATTTTAATTGGAATTGCATTGAATTTGTATAGCGCTTTTGATAGTATGGCCATTTTGACTATATTAATTCTGCCTATCCAAGAACATGGGAGATCTTTCCATCTTCTCAGACTTTCTTTAATTTCTTTCTTAAGTGTTCTGTAGTTCTCATTGTAGAGGTCTTTCACCTCTTTTGTTAGATTGATTCCCAAGTATTTTATTTTTCTTGAGGCTATTGTGAATGGTATAGTTTTCCTAATTTCTCTCTCAGAGGATGCATCACTTACGAATAAAAATGCATTAGGTTTATGAGCATTAATTTTATATCCTGCTACTTTACTGAATTCATTTATGAGTTCCAGAAGTTTTCTGGTGGAATTTTTAGGGTCTTCTAAATAGAGAATCATGTCATCAGCAAATAGGGATAGTTTGAGCTCTTCTTTTCCTAATCATATTCCTCTAATTTCTTTGGTCTGGCTAGAGTTTCAAGGACAATGTTGAACAGAAGTGGCGAAAGAGGGCATCCCTGCCTTGTTCCAGTTCTTAGGGGGAATGCTTTCAGTTTTTCTCCATTTAGAATGATGTTAGCTGTGGACTTAG
>JAJEJO010000474.1:623668-638572 GCA_020662805.1 Glaucomys volans
ACCCCAGAGATTCTGATATGTTGTATCTTTGTTCTCGTTGACCTCTAAGAATTTTTTTATTTCCCCCCTAATGTCTTCATTATCCATGCATCATTCAATAGCATATTATTTAATCTCCAGGTGTTGGAGTAGTTTCTGTTTTTAACTATTGTTGATTTCTAATTTCATTCCATTATGATCTGATAGAATACAAGGTAGTATCTCAATGTTTTTGTATTTGCTAAGAGTAGCTTTGTGGCATAACATATGGTCTATTTTAGAGAAGGATTCATGAGCTGCTGAGAAGAAAGTGTATTCGCTTTTTGATGGATGGAATATTCTATATATGTCTGTTAAGTCTAAATTAGTGATTGTGTCATTGAGTTCTGTGGTTTCTTTGTTCAATTTTTGCTTGGAAGAGCTGTCCAGTGGTGAGAGAGGAGTGTTATAGTCCCCCAGTATTACTGTGTTTTTGTCTATTTGGTTCCTGGAATTGAGAAAGATCTGATTGACGTACATGGATGTGCCATTGTTTGGTGCATAAATATTTATGATTGTTATGTCTTGGCGATTTATGCTTCCCTTAAGTAGTATGAAATGTCCTTCTTTTCTTTTTTATTTTTTTTGGAACCAGGGATTGAACTCAGGGGTACTTGGCCCCTGAACCACATCCCCAGCCCTATTTTGTATTTTATTTAGAGACAGGGTCTCACTGAGTTGCTTAGGGCCTCGCTAAGTTGCTGAGGCTGGCCTTGAACTTGCGATCCTCCTGACTCAGCCTCCCGAGTCGCTTGGATTACAGGCATGTGCCACCACACCCGGGTTGAAATGTCCTTCTTTATCCCTTTAGACTAACTTTGGCTTGAAGTCTGCTTTATCTGAAATGAGGATGGAAACTCCTGCTTTTTTACTAAGTCCGTGTACATGGTATGTTTTTTCCCAACCTTTCACTTTTAGTCTGTGGGCATGTTTTTCTATGAGCTGCATCTCTTGAAGGCAGCATATTGTTGGGTCTTTCTTTTTAATCCAGTCTGCCAGTCTATGTCTTTTGATTGATGAGTTTAGGCCACTTACGTTTAGGTTATTATTGAGATATGACTTGTATTCCTGGTCATTTTGACTTATTTTTGGATTTTACTCTTACTTGACTTGGTTTTTCATTTAGTTGGCTGTTCCTTTTGGGTAATTCTTCCCTTTGCTGACTTATATTGTTGTTTCTTATATTTTCCTCTTGGAATATTTTGCTGAGGATTTTCTGTACGGCAGGCTTTCTATTTGTGAATTCTTTTAGCTTGTGTTTATCATGGAAGGATTTTATTTCATCTTCAAATCTGAAGGTAAGTTTTGCTGGGTATAAAATTCTTGGTTGGCATTCATTTTCTTTCAATGCTTAGAATATGTTGTTCCAGGCCCTTCTTGCTTTTAGGGTCTGGGCTGAGAAATCTGCTGATATTCGTATTGGTTTCCCCCATATGTAATCTGATGTTTTTCTCTTGCAGCCTTTAAAATTCTATCTTTGTTTTTTATGTTAGATATTTTCATTATAATGTGCTTGGGTGTGAATCTGTTGTGATTTTGTGCATTTGGTGTCCTATAAGCCTCTTGAATTTGATTTTCCATTTCCTTCATCAGATTTGGGAAATTTTCTGATATTATTTCATTGAACAGATTATTTATTCCTTTGGTTTGTATCTCTGTTCCTTCCTCAATCCCAATAACTCTTAAATTTGGTCTTTTCATGATGTCACATAACTCTTGGAGGTTCTGCTCATGATTTCTTACCATCTTCTCTTGTCTGGTTGAGTTTGTTTTCAAGATTAAATATTTTGTCTTCGTTGTCTGAGGTTCTGTCTTCCAAGTGATTTAGCCTGTTGGTTAAGCTTTCTATTGAGTTTTTAATTTGGTTTATTGTAACCTTCATTTCAAGGATTTCTGGTTTTTTTTTTTTTTTTTTTTTCAGAATCTCTCTCTTTATTGAAATGATCTTTTGCTTCCTGCAGTTGCTCTTTTAGCATTGTCTGCATTTGCTCTCTTGACTCCTCGTTCACTTCTTGGATCATTTTAATTATGTACATCTCCCTTTCTGACAATGCTTTTGCCATGTTGTCATTGGGTTCTTTTGGTATAGTATCTGGGTTGTTTGGGACATTTTCTTCCCATGTTTTCTCATGTTGCTAGTGTATCTTCCCCTCTAGTAGTGCGAATCCTAGGTATTGCAGTTTCCCCTTAAAGACTTATAGGGTTCCTGCCTATTTTCAGTACCTCCCCTTGAATTGAGAGATCACTATTGGCAGCACACCATATAAACAATATGTGTCCTTAATCTAAATAGTCCCTATTAAGATGTTAACAGTGTTGTCTTAATAAACAGAGATGAGTTCAAACTATTATCTACAGCATAACCAGTAAGCTTGCAATAAGGACTGCAAATCCTAATGTTGTACAGGGAGAATGAGGAGGGGTATAGGACAAAACACTAATGAGATAAGAAATGAGTCTGTAGATATACTATGTCATATGAATAGTAGAAGTGGAATTAAAAGAAATAGGTTGTTAGCATGAGGAAAAAGATTCTCCAAGGAAACGGATATGTAAGAAGGAAATAGAGTGAAAAGCATAAAAATAAAAGAAAAAGGTAGGAATATAGTGGGTATATTAGGAATAATCGTAGTATTGCAATTAATTTAAAAAAAGTTCTGTGATAAAAATATACTGCACAGTTCAAACCTCTTATTTATCAATGGCCTGATGTTTGAGAGGTGCTTGATCAAGCGGTGACCCAAGAAGGGTGCTGTCCCACTACCTCCAGGTTGGGAATGATCAGTGTTTCTGGGCAGAGGCGGCCTGGTGTTGATATAGACCATCAGGTGCAGCACAGGTGATAGACACGGCACCAAGGTGTGGGCCTAGGCACTAGACGAAGTTGGGGTGGGGGTGCAGAACTGTGCTCAATGATGGAGACACTGGGCTTGATAGCCCAGGCAGGCCTGAACTCCGCCCTGAGGGCTCAGGCAGCTGCAGGTGGTTGCTCTCTCCAGGGAAAACTGTAAAGTGGCCCCGAGGGGCCTAAGATCCCTGCTGGGGTTGGAGCTCTCTCCAGGAGCCTCCAGAAAATCTTGAGCGTTTTCTAATGGGTGGCTTGTTTTTGTACTATTGAGATTTGACAGTTCTTTACACGTTGTAGATACCAGTCCTTTTTCACATATGTGACTTGCAAATGTTTCATCCCAGTCTGTAGCTTTTATTTTCATCATTTTTCCATAGGGTTTCATGGAGAAATTGTAATTTCAAAGATGATTTACCATTTGTTCCTTATATAGTTCATGCTTTTGGTATCAAATCTAAGCTTACATTTAAGTCTTTATGATGCATTTTGAATTAATTTTTTATATAGATGTCAAGTTCAGGTTGAAATTTATTTTGGACAAAGTATTTTAAAGCAAACCCTAGGTATCATTACATTTCAGTATGTATCTCTAAAATATAAAGATGTTTCTTAAAATGATTCTTACTATGAATAAAGTTAATGATAACTATATATAGTTATATATAATTTAATATTATAATAGCCCATGTTCTAATTTTTCTTATTGCTCATGAAATATCTTTTTATAGCACTTAACTGTTAAATATCTTTGTTTTATTATTGAACAACATTTTCCCCTTTTCTTCTGCCTTGACTTAAAGAGACTGGGTTAATTGTTTTGTAGTGTGTTGTACTTTCTAGATTTGTCTTGAGGTTTCCTTGCCTTTGAAGATTTAATGGTTACAGAGATAACTATAATAAGCAAATAATTATAAATTTGTTGACTGAAAGAAAAGACTAGAAAAGTTTTTTAGAGAAGGACTCTTTGAACTAAAATTTAAGTTGAGAGATAAGCATTCCAGGTAGAGGAAATGTAACACATCAAGACTTGAAGGAAGAAAAAACACTTGTGGTGGATAAAGTCTTTTTGCATGGTAGTTTGGCTGGCACTTGATGAATAAGGAAGAGTATGACTTGATGTTGGAGAAATATATGGGGGTCAGATAACTAAGTGTATTGGGAAATTGTGAAAGGATCGTCAATAGGAAAATAATCTGACTCTTTTGGTGTTTTAAAATGCCCACCCTCGCTGCTTTGTGGAAACTGCATGGAGGTCCAGTGGGGACTGGGTGGAAGCAGAGAGTTGGGAAGCAAGAGTGAAAACAGAAATCTTGTTAGGTTGTTGGAGTAGCCTAATGATGAAAATGGTAGTTGATTGTACTGCATTGATGATAGAAAGAGTTAAGTTTCTGCAGGTAAAGTAGATTGAAAAGGATCGTGAGGGACAGAGAGTGGTAAAGGATGGTGCTATAGTCGAATCTTGAATATCATCCTCCTACCCACGTGTTAAGTTTTGGTCTCTTTTGAGAGATGGTGGAACTTTTAGGAAGTACAGCATTGTAGGAGGGCCTTGGGTCACTGGAATTGTGCCTTTGAAGGAGATGGTAGGGTCCTGATCTCTTCCTTTTCCTCTTTTGCCTCCTGGCTCACGATGTGACTAGTTTGCTCCCTATTTGCTTCCTACCATTGCCATTCAGCACCCCTACCAGAAACCCAAAGTGATGGGTCCACCTGAACTTGGATTGGAATCTCCAAAAACATGAGTCAAAGTACACCTTTTCTCTTCATAGGTTAATTATCTCTGATATTTTATTAAAATAACAAAAAACTGACTACCATGCATGGCAACTGGGCATGTGGTTTAAACAGTTGAGCAGATAAGAGATTCAGTTTCTGAGATGACTCTAGCTTCTAGTTTGTGATAAATTTAACCATGTGGAATATAGTTTTCTTCCTGTTTTTCTCTTGTTTTCAAATTAGGTATGGATGTTGAATACTGTCAGATATCTTTTTAGGTTTTATCATTTACTTTTGTTTCTCTATTTAATATAATTGTTTTACTATATATTAAATGTATAGTAACTGTAACATAGAATGATTTAGATAGTTTAGGAATTACTCAGAACAGAAAATTAAAAGAATTCACCATCTAACCCTTAAAGCCTCATATTTTTATTTTTGAAAAACAATATAACAGTATTTTTTCTTAAATTATCCTGTATTTATTTGAGAGACTAAGTTGTCTATCTTTTCTTGAGTCAATATAGGAAGTTTTAAATTTTTTTCTGTCATCCTTTTCAGTCAGAGTTTTCAATTTATTAATTTAGGGCTATAATTTTTAAATGGATACTTTTTCACATTTAAATGCATTTCTTGTATTCTGTACTTGTGGTTAGATTAATGGAGAGGTTTATTTGTTTAAAAAACTCTTGGTATGATTTATCAATTTTATTGTTTTCTCCTTAAACATTCATTTTTGCTTCTTTATTTTTCCTCTTTGGCTGAGCTTAAATATTTGTATTTCTTTTTGTATTTTTTGAATGCTTTATTTATTTTTAATTTTTTCTTATTTAATTAAAAAAGATAATAAATTTTCTCCTGAGCATAATTTTGGCCACAACCCAAAGATTTTAATATTAAAATATTTATTATCAGCATTTTCTAAATGGTCTGCCTTGGGAGTTATAATATTTTTATTTAGTAAAAAATTATTTAGATGAGAGTTGTAAAAATAACGTAATCAGTAAATTTAATTTGTTTCAATCTTGGGAATACTCTGAGAATTTTTTTTTTTTTTTATTTATAATCCCCAATGACTTAGTGAAAAGAGTCCCTATAGTATATAAAGTTTAACATTTGTCCATTTGATGAGGGTGGGATGTGCAGAGAGGATTGCTCATTTTAGGATTGTTAGGGAAGGTCTCTTGGATAAACTGACAGATTTAAATGAAATGAGGGAACAATAAAAGCAAATGCCTTGATAAATTATCTGTTTTACTTAACTGAAAGATTTAATCTCAAGTCTGGCTTTCTATTTAATTTGTTCTGCACTTACACTTCAAAAATGCTGATTTAGAGAACACCTTTTTGCATTGTTATATAAAGCAATTTTAATATCATCATACTTGGCTTCAAGGCTGCTGAAACTAAATACCCAGACTGGTTAGCTTATAAGCAAAGAAGCTTATTTCTCATAGTTGTAGAGGCTGAGAAGACTAAGATCAAAACCAATTTGGTATCTGTAGAGGACTTATTTCCTACATCACGGATGGTGCCTACTTACTTTATCCTCACCTGGTAGAAGAGGCAAATGAGCTTCCTCGGACCTCTTTTGTAAGGCACTAATCCAATTCCTGAGCATCCCACCCTTGTGAACTAATTATCTCCCAAAGGCCTTAATGCCTAATACCATCACTTGGGAGATTAGGATTTTAACATATGTATTTGGAGTAGAGATAAACTTTCAGACCACAGCAACCTACAGTTTCTATCCCGCCAAATTGTGAGATACATAGGAGAGCTTTTGTGGAATTTTGTATACTTAAGTTTTTGTTGTTGTTGTTTTTTAACCATTTCCTTTATCAGTACTGGTACTGCCATTCTAAAAGGAATTCACATGAATTACCAGCATCTTTTATTGTAGTTAAAATTGTACCGTACTTAGATAGTCCTTTTTCAATTGTACTGTGTGCGATTAGGACACTCAGGTAGTTTCTCATTGGTGGTGTTTTCTTTGCAATATCTACCTGTCTTCTTTGCTTTGAGTTTAGGGAATGGGCTTCCCATAGTCAGTATCTATGCAGCTATTTTCCTAGAAATCTGCTTTTCTCATTTTAAAGAATGCTTAAGGAAAAGCCTATTCCTCTAAGTCATTATTAGAATAACTTGTCAGTCTTAAGTTTAAAATTAATTATATTTTTTTAATGACTCAACAGGTTGGAATTCGAGGAACCAATATAGTTGTGCTTGGAGTAGAAAAAAAATCTGTTGCTAAACTTCAAGATGAAAGAACCGTGAGGAAAATTTGTGCCCTTGATGATCACGTCTGTATGGCTTTTGCAGGTACTTCAGGACCTACAATAATGATGTGATGTATTCTAGTGCAGTAGGGCAAAAGAGTTGACCCTGCTACTGCAATTTGCTATGTATATAACATATATAGTTATACTGCATATCTTATTAAAAAAACAACATTTTCCTTTTTTTATTGATTCTTTTTAATTATCCATGACAGTAGAACCCATTTTGATATAATTATACAGCAGGGAATATATCTTTTTTTTTCACAATGTAGATTCACATGATTCATATAATCTTACATATACTTAGGGTAATACTGTCTGTCTCAGTCTACTATCTTTCCTTCCCCCACCCTTTCCCATCCCATTTTCCTCTACACCATCCTTACTTCCTCCGTGCTTTTCTTATCCCCCTCGTAACCCCCGCCCCCCATTATGTATCAGCATCCACTTATCAGAGAAAACATTCAGCCTTTGGTTTTTTGGGCTTGGCTTATTTCACTTAGCATGATATTTTCCATCTCCACCCATTTACCAGAAAATGCCATAGTTTTATTCTTCTTTATGGCTGAGTAATATTCCATTGTGTATATATACCACAGTTTCTTTATCCATTCTTCAATTGAAGGGCATCTAGGTTGGTTCTACAATCTAGCTATTGTGAATTGAGCAGCTATATGAACATAGACGTGGCTGCATCCTTATACTTTGCTGATTTTAAGACCTTTGGGTATTAACCAAGGAGTGGGATAGCCATGGTGGTTCCATTCCAAGTTTTTTGAGGAATCTCCATATTACTTTCCAGAGTGGCTGCACCAATTTGCAACTCCACCAGCAATGTACGAGTGTGCCTTTTTCCCCACATCCATGCCAACACTTATTATTGCTTGTATTCCTGATAACAGCCATTCTAATTGGAGTTAGATGAAATCTTAGGGTGGTTTTAATTTGCATTTCTCTAATTACTAGAGATGATGAGCACTTTTTCATATATTGGTTGATCACCTGTATATCATCTTTTGTGAGTTGTTTGCCCAGTTCCTTAGCCCATTTATTGATTGGGTTCTTTGTATTTTTGGTGTAAAGTTTTTTAAGTTCTTTATAAATTTTGGAGATCAGTACTCTGTCTGAAGTGTGTGTGGAAAAGATTTTTTCCCACTCTGTAGACTCTCTTTTCACATTCTTGATTGTTATTTTTTTTATTTTATTTTTTTTCTGAGAAAAAGCTTTTTAGTTTGAATCCGTCCCATTTATTGATTCTTCCTTTTATTTCTTGCGCTCTGGTGGTCATGTTGAGAAAGTCTGGTCCTTAGCCAACATGAAGAAGATTCGGGCCTACTATTTATTCTATTTGCTGAAGAGTCTCAGGTCTAATTCCAAGATTCTTGATCCATTTTGAGTTGAGTTTTGTACAGGGTGAGAGATAGGGATTTAATTTCATTTTGCTGCATATGGATTTCCAGTTTTGCCAGCACCATTTGTTGAAGAGGCCATCTTTTCTCCACTGCATGTTTTTGGCACCTATGTCTAGTATGAGATAACTGTACCTGCGTGGGTTTGTCTCTGTGTTTTCTATTCTGTACCACTGGTCTACCTGTCTATTTTGGTGCCAATACCATGCCATTTTTGTTACTATTGCTCTATAGCTGAGTTTAAGGTCGGTTGTTGTGATATCTCCTGCATTATTCTTCCTGCCCAGGATTGCTTTGGCTATTCTGGGTCTTTTGTTCTTCCAGATGAATTTCATGATTGCCTTTTCTATTTCTGTGAGGAATGTCATTGGAATTCTTATTGAAATTGCATTAAATTTGTATAGCACCTTTGGAAGTATGGCCATTTTGATTATATTAATTCTGCCTATCCAAGAACATGGAAGATCTTTCCATCTTCTAAGGTCTTCCTCGATTTCTTTCTTTAATGTTCCGTAGTTTTCATTGTAGAGGTTTTTTCACCTCTTCTGTTAGATTGATTCCCAAGTGTTTTATTTTATTTAAGGCTGTTGTGAACGGAGTTGTTTTCCTCATTTCACTTTCAGATGATTCATCTCTTATTTAGATAAATGCATTTGATTTATGTGTGCTTATTTTATATCCTTCTGTTTTGCTGAATTCATTAATTAGGTCTAAAAGTATCCTGGTGTAATTTTTTGGATCCTCTAAATATAGGATCATGTCATCAGCAAATAGTGACAGCTTGAGTTCTTCTTTTCCTATTTGTATACCTTTTATTTCTGTGGCTAGCATTTCCAGCACAATACAACATAACATTTTTAAAAGAAAATTATGACTTCATAAACATTTCTGATAAGGAATGCTTTGATAATAAAGCATAAATGTTAGAAGACATATTTTATATTACCTTATAACTTTAGGGAGCAGTTTTCTTTTTAAGCTCTGTGTGTGTGTGTGTGTGTGTGTGTGTGTGTGTTGGTTTTGTATTGTTTTTGTGGTGCTTGGGATTAAACTCAAAACATTATGCATGCTAGGTAAGCACTCTAACATAATAGACCTAGCTACTATAAACTTTTCTTTTTTGATACTGGAGATTGAACCTGGGGGTGCTCAACCCCTGAGTCACATCTCCAGCCCTTTTTATTTTTTATTTTGAGATGGAGTCTCAATTGCTTAGGACCTCTAAATTGTTGGTTCTGAACCTGTGATCCTCCTGCCTCAGTCTCCCAGGCTACTGGGATTATAGGCATATGCCACTGCACCCAGCTAGCTATAAACTTTTTATTTTGAAATACTTATAGATTCCCAAGAAGTTGCCAAAAATCTCAGGAAAGTCCACTTTACCTTTACCAGTTTCTCTCAATGGCAACATCTTCAAAACCAATAAATTCATATTTGTACATTCAGAGAGTTTTTACAGATTTCACCAGTTTTACATGCATTCATTTACATGTTTATGTGCATATTTGTAGTTATATTTGCCACATGTGTAGGTTCCTGTAATCACCACCATGGTCAAGATATACAGCTCTTCTATTACATAAGACTACGTATGCTATTCCTTCTCTCCATCTTTGACCTCTGGCAAGTACTCACCTATTTTCTATTTCCATAATTTGTCAATTCAGAATGCCATATAAATAAAATCATATGATGTATATAAGTTTTTCAGTGATCTTTTTTAATTCAGCATAATTCCCTTGAAATTCATCCAAGTTATTGTATATTTCAGTGATATTTTCCTCTTTTATTTCTGAGTAGTATCCCACAGTATGAATGTTTATTAACAGCTCAGCCACTGAAGGGCATTTGGAGTAGTTGCAGTTTTTGCCTATTACAAATAAAGTATTTTGAACATTTATGTACAGTTTTTGTGTAAATATAGGCTTTCATATCTCTTGGATAAATATCTAAGAGTTTCATTGCTAGATTGTATAATAATGCATGCTTAGTTTTATAAAACTCTGGCACATTTTATTCCAAAGTATGTTCTTTATATTCTCACTAGCATTGTTTGAGTGAGTGATTTTCTGTACATCCTCAACAGCATTTGGTGTTGTTACGGTTTTTAATTTATTTATTTATTTAGGAACTGGGAATTGAACCCACTGAGACACATCCCCAGCCCTTTTTATATTTTATTTAGAAACAGGGTCTCACTGAGTTGCTTACGGCCTCAGCCTCCCAAGCAGCTGAAATCATAGGTGTGGGCCACCATTCCCAGCCCAGTTTTGTTTGTTTGTTTTTTAAATTTTAGACATTCTTATAAGTGTGTAGTGATATTTAATTGTGGGTTTAATTTATATTTCCTTCATTGTTAATGATGTTGAACATATTTTTCATGGGCTTATTTCCCTTTATAAAGTGGATAAGACATCTTTTTTGTTTTTGCTCATTTTCTAAGTGTGTTTTTTAAGCTGGAATTTTATATTGAAGTTTATTATTATTATTCAGCAAAATGTAGCTCTTCTCCTATTTCCTTTTGGAATCAAGTCTTAATAAATATAAAGGATCAGAATCATATCAAGTATCTTTTCTGATCAAAATGGAATGAATCTAGAATTCAATAGCAGAAGAAAACCCTAAAACTCTGCAAATATATGGAAAGTAAACAGAATACTCTAAATCATCCATGGATTTAAAAAAAAGGGGAAATTAGCAAACATCTTGAGAGAAATAAAATGGATTGCACAGCAGCCTTACTTAGGGGACATAGTTAAAACAGTGCTAAGAAGGAAATTTATAGATGAAAACACTTATGTAGAAAAACAAAAACTTAACAACCTTACCTTATGTGTTAAAAACAAGATGAGACAAAGTAATTCCAAAGCTAGAAAAGGAGATAATAGAGATCAGCACAGAGTGAGATAGAAGAGTAATAGAAAATTAATAACACCAAAAATTAGTTCTTTGAAAAGATGAACAAAATTGGCAAACTTAGCTACATTGACTAAAAAAGGAAACTATTCAATCAAAATGAGAAATAAAAAAGGGAACTTTACTGCCAATTTTACAGAAATAAAGGATTTAAAGAGAGTACTATATACAATTGTATACCAACAAAATTCCGTCAAATGCACTGATCCCTTGTAGTACTCAATAAGAAACTTGAAATCTCATTAGATATAATAAAGACATTGACTCAGTAAACAAAACTTCCTAACAAAGATTAGCCCAGGATCTAATAACTTCACTGGTAAATTCTATCAAAAATTTTTTTAATTTATTTTTATTCACACAGTTCATATAATCTTACATTTACATAGGGTAATGCTGTCTATCTCAGTCTACTATTTTTCCTACCCCCAATTCTACCAAATTAAGAGAAATTAATAAGTCATTTTCAGACTTGTCCAAAAAATTAAAGAAAACACTTTTAAATTCATTCATTCAAGATGTCAAAACCAAAGATACCATAAGAGGAGGAGATTATAGAAACAATATTCCTGATGAAAAGTGATAGAAAAAATCATCATCAACAAAACACTGACAAACTGAATTCAGCATATTAAAAGGATCATACATTATGACCAAGTGGAATTTATTTTTAGAGTGTCAAGATGGTTTGGCATGCCGCCGGGCGTGGTGGCGCATGCCTGTAATCCAAGCAATTTGGGAGGCTGAGTCAGGAGGATCGCGAGTTCAAAGCCAGCCTCAGCAACTTAGTGAGGCCCTAAGCAACTCAGTGAGACCCTGTCTCTAAATAAAATACAAAATAGGGCTGGGGATGTGGCTCAGTGGCCAAGTGTCTCTGAGTTGAATCCCTGGTTCAAAAAAAAAAAAAAAAAAAAAAGATGGTTTGGCATAAGAAAATTGATCAATGAAATATATCACATTAACAGGAAAGGAAAATTAAAGGAAAAAATAAATAATCTTATCATTTGGTACAAAATTCATTTAACAAATTCATTTGAAAAATGCATTTGACAAAATTCAATATTCTATTCCTCACAAAACATTCAATAACTAGGAATAAAAGAAAATTACCTCAACATAATTAAGACCACATATGAAAAACTCACATCTAACTTACTGATGAAACACTGAAAAGCTTTTCTTCTTGAATCAGGAATAAGAAAAGGGTGCTCTCTTTTGTGGCTGCTATTCAATATAGTAATGAATGTCCTATTCAGTAGTTGGGCAAGAAAAAGAAACAAAAGGCATCCAAATTACAAAGGAAGAAGTAAAATTACCTTTGTTCACAGACATTGTAACCTTATATGTAGAAAACCCTACCAATTATGCACAAAAACGTTGTTATAAATAATGAATTGAACAAATTTGCAGGATACAAAATCAACACCCAAAAAATCAGGTGCATGCTGGGTATGTAGCTCTGGTAGAGTACTAACCTAGCATGTTCGAAGCCTTGGGTTCAATCCCCAGTTCAGCAAAGAAAAAAAAAAAAGAAGATATAAAAGAATTCAGTTGTATTTCTCAGCCTAACAGTGAGAAATTTGAATAGTAACTTTAAAAATATTTGTCATGCCAGGCACAGAGCATGCCTGCAATCCTAGTTACTTAGGAAGCTGAGGCAGGAGGATCACAAGTTCAAAGCATGCTTGGACAATTTAGGAAGACTGTCTCACAATAAATAAAAGACTGGTAAAGGGCTGGTGGATGAGCTCAGAGGCAGAATATTTCTGGTTTCAATATGTATTCACACACATACACAGGGAATTCATTTACAGTATCATCAGAAAGGGACACCTATTTGGAATAAATTAATCTGAGGAGGTAGAAAACTTCTATGCTGAAAAATATGAAATATTGCTGAAAGAAATTAAAGAAGATAGAAGTCAATGTCCCTCATTCATGAATTGGAAGACTTAATATTATGAACATGCTAATACTACCCAAGGCAATGTACAGATTCAGTGGCATTCATAGTGACTTGGGAGGCTGAGGCAGGAGGATTGCAAGTTCAAAGCCAGCCTCAACAACTTAGGGAGGCCCTAACCAACTTATGGAGACCTGTCTCAAGACACAAAAAAGGCTGGGGATTTGGCTCAGTAGCAAAGTGCCCTCAGGTTCATCCCCAGTACCAAAAAAAGAAAAAAAAAATGTCTGACGTGTGAATGTTGAACTGATATTACTACTAGTAGTATGATATATTATTAATATTTAAAAAGTGTGGACACAGTGGAACAAGCCTGTATTCCTAATGGCTTGGGAGGCTGAGGCAGGAGGATTGTGAGTTCAAAGCCAGTCTCAAGCAACCTTGATAGGCCCTAAGCAACTTAGTAAGACCCTGTCTCAAAATAAAACATTAAAAGGACTGGGGATGCAGCTCAATGGTTAAGTGCCCAGAGTTCGATCTGTGGTACCAAAACAAACAAGAAAGGATGTGGTAAAATATGTACCAGCTTAAGAAAGTATCCATTTTATATTATACATTTATATTTTTATACAAAAAGGATACAGAAGAATATAATATATTTGTGAATTTTGGAATTATATAGTAGCTTTTATTTCCTCTGTTGAAATACTTTATAGTCAGCACATATCAGACAAAAATACAGTTTGATTTTTTTAAAAAATCACCTTCTTTTGTTGATGTCATTTTATTGTGCTTTTAATGTTTGGAAAACAAACCTTCAGAAAAATGAAAGAATTTTTAAAAATTATGTAACATGGTGTTCCATTTAATAGTACAAATTTTACGTGATGATAGTATTTTCAAGATAATGTGGTATAAATTTAAAAGCATTAGACTGAGAGCTCTTGTGTTCTCTATACGGCTTGCTTTTAAACAAAATGAAATTATAATTTTAAATGCTTTCTCCAAATAGAATTTATTCTCTTTTGCCTAACCAAATGATGGTTATAATTGCTACTTATATTCAAAACAGACACAACTGTATTATTCATATAATTTAGCAAATTTATCACTGATTATTTTTTCCTTGAATCAGTTGTATTACTACTTCTTTATGTTACTTTTATGTTTTTCTAGTTTTGGATCACATTCACATTGTAAAGAGGAAATATTTTGGTATACCCTATCTGATTATATTTCTAATTGAAGATTTTTGTTTGTTTTAATTTTATGCAGTATTGAGTATGAAATCTACGGTTTCACATATACTAGGCAAGTGTTCTACCACTGAACTACATCCCCATTGCTTTTTCAAAATTGATTAATTAAGACAGAGCCTTGAGTTGTCCAGGCTGGCCTTGAAGTTTCATTCCTTCTGCTTAGTCTTCCTGGTACCTGTGATTGTAGGTATGTGCCACCATGCCAAGCAAACTGAGTGAAGTTTTCATCTGTAGGATGCTATTTCTTTATCTTAGATAACTTTTCCAACGAGAAGAGAATTGGTTTCTTTTCTTTAACTGTGTATCTAATTATGATTCATATCCTACATGAGTGTTAGGGTGATTGTAAACAGGTATATTCAGACAGTTTCTTCATTGTTGACTAATATTATCTGTTTTCAGGAAAAGATTCTTTCAGGTTTATAGAAATAGGTTTTGAAACTCTGTAGAAGGAAATCCACAAAAGGTCGATAGTTATCTGAGAAAGATTTTTTTTTTTTTTTTTTTTTTTTTTTTTTTTTTGGGGCTTGCACCGGGGGCAGCGTCTGCC
>JAJEJO010000474.1:638672-683506 GCA_020662805.1 Glaucomys volans
GGGATTGAACCCAGGGGCACTCGACCACTGAGCCATATCCCCAGCCCTCTGAGAAAGATTTTATGAGACTGTTTTTTGGCAATCTAGTTAGTACTAAGAGAGTGGGGAAAGAAAATGGCTGAACGAAAGTCAAATGCTAAATAAGTTCTATTTATTTATTTATTTATTTATTTATTATTGGTTCTTTTTAATTGTACATGACAGTGGAACCCATTTTCATGTAATTATACAACAAGGAATATATTTTTTTCACAATGTAGATTCACACAATTCATATATTCTTATGTATACATAGGGTAATACTGTCTGTCTCAGTCTACTATCTTTCTCAATAAGTTCTTAATACAAAAGTTTGCAGCCATTTTATCGGTTAACGTTTGTAGTCAGTTTGTTATTCCTTTGATAGAACATATCTGTTTCCTTATGAAAGTGTCGAGAATTAATTATAAGACATTCTAGTATTAGAAAAGCAAGGTCATATGTTTTCTTTTTCTGGCTGGGTGCAATGGTGCATATCTATTATCCCAGTTACCCTGGAGGCTGAGGCAGGAGGACTGCAAGTTCAAGACCCGCTAACCCAACAGAGCAAGACTGTCTCAAAATAAAAAATTTAGAGTTTGGGATGTAGCTCGTGATAGAATACCTGCGTAGCATGTGATAGGCCCTGTATTTTTCCCCAGAACTGAAAAATAGTTTCTTTTACTGTTTCAACATCTTGATTTTTAAATCTTGATCTTAGACAAAAAAAAAAGTAACATTTCACAGTTTTATTAAGTGCAATTTTAATTCAGTGGATGTATGTTTCACAATAAAGTAATATTCTTACTTTTATGAGATGATGTCTAGCTTACTATCAGTGTTTAAAACATTCTCTTTTTTGCAGGGATGGGGGTGTGTGGTTACCAGGGATTGAACTCAGAGGCACTCGACCACTGAGCCACAATCCCCAGCCCTATTTTGTATTTTATTTAGAGACAGGGTCTCACTGAGTTTCTTAGCACCTCATCGTTGCTGAGTTTGGCTTTGAATTCACAATCCTCCTGTCTCAGCCTTGGGAGCTACTGGGATTATAGGAGTGTGCCACCATGCCCAGCTCACTCTCTCACTTGCTCGCTCCTTCTCTCTCTCTCTGTCTCTCTCTCTTTCTCTTCCTCCCTCCCTCCCTCCCTTCCCTTCCCTTCCATTTATTTATTTATTTATTTATTTATTTATTCCTCCCTTTCCTCCTTCATCCTCAATCCCTAAACCATTATTCTTTAAAATATAAACAATAATTCATCAAATTAAGTTTTAAAAGAAAATAAATCAGAATGTATAAGTGACACCTTATATAATAATTCCTTTATAAAGGGCATGTATTGAGAAAAAAGATGTTATAAGAAAGATTTGATTTGAGAAGGAAAAAATGTATTATGAAAAATATTGGTAAAGTTTTGACTATTTTTGTAGGATTGACTGCTGATGCTAGAGTAGTAATAAACAGAGCTCGGGTGGAGTGTCAGAGCCATAAGCTTACAGTTGAAGACCCAGTCACTGTAGAATATATAACTCGCTTCATAGCAACTTTAAAGCAGGTAAGTTAACATTCTATTGGTTTTCTTCAAATCAGTTAAAATATCTAGTAATAGTCTATTGTTTTAGGTCCTGTCATAGAAATAATACAGTTACTCCAAGCATTTAATCTATTAAGTTACTAAATTCTTTTTTCTTTCTCACAATTACTTCAGAGTCACACTCATATTCAGATAAAATGGACTGATTTCACCAGTAGATAACCCAGTCAGTTTCAATTCTGGGAAAATTTAAAGGAGCATAAGTCTATAATCTTTTAAGGAGATTTCTACACATTTGGAGAAACATATACTAACATTCTTTAATGTTTTCCAAAGAAATACCCATTTTTCACCTATGAACCTAAACACAGCTGATCAAGTTTAGATATGACTTCTTCTGAACTCATGCATAGATGCATGGCTTAATGTTAAGTATAATCACAATGTACACAAGTATTATTTTCCCCTTGTTTTATGTGCATTTTGTGTATGGAAACAGGCTAAGCATAGAATATTTATGAAAAGAGTTGTGAATTTGTAACAATGGAATTGCCACTGCTGAGTTCTGGGGCTCTGTGACAGAAGATAGATTTCATGAGCACCTTTTGTATTTTTAAATTATTTTAACCCTGTGCATATATTACTTTTTCATTTTAAAAAGTTGGTTAAGCAAAAAAATGTAAAAAGACTTCTCCTCTAAGGGATGTTTACACAGCAACTACTTGATAACTAGGGGTGAACTGGGCATGTCAGAAAGTACAAAGGAATTAACCCATGAACTTTATTTTTAAAGAGGATCATAGTTTAACCATTTGTATTTGACTTTTGAAGTGGCTTGTAAAAATTCATATAAAAAAGAGAAAAATAACAAAATAGGATATATAGATAAGACCAGGAAGGAAGCTACTATAGAACTGTTTTAAGCCACATAATTATATACAGACACAGAATTGTATACAGTTATGTAAAGTTACCCATATATTTAGTCCTTAGCTTTCTATCAGGGCTGCTTTTTTGCATGACTTTTAGGAGCACCAGTGTCAGTATGAATTCCACTCCTTAGAGCACAAATCCAGAAAGTTCCATGGCACTGAAGTAGTAAGAAATATAATCGGTTTCCAGTGCCACTTTGTGAGGGAAAGAAACAACATGCTTTTTATTCAAGAGAAACAATGGGTCCCTTGTCTTGGGACTGAAAGAAATGTCTCACTTGGGTTTTTAAGTAGAGATAGCTTAGTATAACTGAACAGAATATATTTGATAATAATAGTATCAAGAAAGAATAATGCATAATAATAGCAGCAATTATAGTGTTCCTCAAGGTAAACCAAGGATGTGCTTCTAAAGTACAGCTCACTGAAATCAGTTTTGCTGAGAACCCAATTGGGTATGGCATGAACACCTAGTTCTCCACTATTAGAGAGATTATAGTCTAGTTTGTTACCAAAATGTACACAACACAATAGGAGAACATTTTAAGAACATATATAAATAAAGTTATGGTTTTATTTTACAGATCGTATACATTAATTTCTTTAAAAATTTGTTATGACAAGATTGGTCCAGAAAGGATTCTGAAAATATGTAGAATAAAAATGAGGAAAGAAGATCATTTTGACAGCAATGCTTAACTGATTATTAGAATTTTTATTTGATAAGTAATAGCATTATTCTAAAAATAAATTATGTTTTTCAGAAATATACCCAGAGCAATGGACGACGACCTTTTGGTATCTCTGCCTTAATTGTAGGTTTTGATGATGATGGCATTCCAAGATTATATCAGACGGATCCCTCTGGTACTTACCATGCATGGAAAGTGAGTCATGAATTTGTTAATATCTTTCGAGAAGTTGAATAATGTTTTCACTTTTAATGCTGTATTGCTTTCAGGGACATGACAAAATTATGTTGCATTACAGAGTTTGTGCTGGCAAAAACTTTATAGTCGGTTAACTGGTCAGAAATTATAATTTTTGGATAATGAAACACCTTGGTGTTTATTAATCACAGGATCTTTTCCTTATGTTTGAAAAGATGTGACAAGCCTAAGTGTCTGTAAATGGCCAAGTAAGAAAAATACTATAAAGTTTCTATCAATCATTCATTTTTTCCAAATGAGTATTGCCTCATGTAGGTGCTTGCTTTGAGTAAAATAGTCTTAGTATATAGTAATGACCTCTACATAATTTGTGGAATAAAATTTGTTTCCTGGATAAATTGTTATCCTTATTTTTGTATTAAACTACTAACTTTGTTTTATGGAGCACTCAAATCCAGTACAAAAGTCTAGAGCCCAGAGAAACTAGTGGCAGTTTCCAGAAATGAATTTTTACATATTCTCATAGATAAGAATAAGGTTACAGTTCAGAAATTTGACTTTATCAAAAGTTTAAGTACGGCCGGGCATGGTGGCACATGCCTGTAATCCCAGCATTTGGGAGGCTGAGTCAGGAGGATCACGAGTTCAAAGCCAGTCTCAGCAACTTAGCGAGGCCCTAAGCAACTCAGTGAGACCCTGTCTCTAAATAAAATACAAAATAGGGCTGGGGGATGTGGTTCAGTGGCCAAGAGTCCCTGAGCTCAATCCCTGGTTCCAAGAAAAAAAAAAAAATTTAAGTATGTAGGCTTTAAATAATTTCATGCTGAATTTAGTTTACCATTGCCAAATAAACTAAGTGGGAAATATTGCCATGGTCTTCATGCCTGTGTTAAGTAAGAAAGTTAATCTGACATTATGTGTAAGATACCTTTTTTTTTTTTTTTTTTTTACTCTGGGGATTGAACCCAAGGGTATTTGTCCACTGAGTTACATCCTCACCCCTGTTTTGTATTTTCATTTAGAGACAGGGTCTCACTGAGTTGCTTAGCACCTCACTTTTGGTGAGGCTGGCTTTGAACTCGTGTTCCTCCTGCCTCAGTCTCCCGAGCTGCTGGGATTATAGGCATGCCCTGCCGTGCCTGGCTCAGATACCTTTTTTTTTTTTTTTCATTGGTACTGGAGATTGAACCCAGGGGCACTCCACCACTGAGCCACATCCCCAGCCCTATTTTGTATTTTATTTAGAGACAGAGTCTCACTGAGTTGCTTAGGGCCTCTCTAAGTTGCTGAGGCTGGCTTTGAACTCGTGATCCTCCTGCTTCAGCCTCCCAAGTGCTGGGATTATAGGCGTGCGCCACCGCGCCCGGCCCAGACACCATTTTATAAACCAGTTAACCAGCCCGGTGCAGTGACACACATCTATAATCCCAGTGGCTCAGGAGACTGAGGCAGCAGGATTCCAAGTTTGAGGTCAGCCTCAGCAATTTAGCGAGGCCCTAAGCAATTTATAGAGACCCCATCTTAAAATAAAAAATAGAAAGGGCTGAGGGTGTGACTCAGTGATAAAGTACCTCTGATTTCAATCCCCAGTACCAAAAAAAATAAACAAACCAGTTAACCTGGTCAGTAAAAGAGTGGATTATAATCTTTCAACAAACACCACAGTACTTGTGCCAAATGAAATCTTTTAATCGGTCTGTATAATCTAATTTGTAATCAGAAGGTATGTATTTACCTGCTGCAAACATCGGAATTTTTTCATGTCAATTAGAATTTTTTTACATATACAAGATTTCTTGTGCCTCCCAAATCAATGACCTAAACAAAACAAGTTATTATATTTCCATCTTTAACTAATTTGAAGCCTGCCATCTTCTGTTTGCATTTATCATTACATTGTTACTATTTATTTCAGTATCATAACAGCAATTTCCAAGTTTACATGAATTTTTCATTTTAAATTGCTTTCTGGGGATTTACAGAGAAATATTTTAATTTTCTCTCAGGAAAATTATGGAATTCTTTTAATTATTGTAAATTTCATTGATCATTTCATTGTTCTGAACTGTGTCCTGCTGTGATGTCTTCAGGCCATGTAATGAGGTTAGCATGTGAACAGTTGTGAAAATGCACACACATGTACCTCACTATTGTTATTTGACCATTTCTTGTATTACGATTTTTGTGAGGCTTTGGTTGAAGGAAGTATTATGAAATTTTTAAAAACTCATCTATAACAAAACATTTGAAAAACTTTATGATTTTGGTAACAGGTTCAGGGATTAAGAGAACTTTTTTAGGCTCACATCCCTACTTAATAGCAATACTGAAATTAAAACTCAGTAAATACTGAAGCAATATTGGAATAAAAAATTTAATTCTTTCCACTACAACACATTACCTCCCTTAGGCCAATTGACACTCAGTGCACATTATATAAATTCTGATATTTATTCTTGAAAGGTAGAATAAAATCTGATTTGATTTCTACTTCTGAGGGAGTACAGCATTTTACCCAAGATCAAGTTTTTTGTTTTGTTTTGTTTTTCTGTTTCATTTGTTTGTTTTTATTCTGACATGTTCTGCCAGGTAGTCTAACAAAATGGTGCAGTGGGATATTGGATATAGTCATGGCACTGACTGGCATTTCAACACTTTGCAAGGCTAGGTTTTGGTTTTACAAGGTACAGGAAGAGAAAATGTAGAATAGGTAGTAGAAATGGGAAGTTGTAAATACAAACTGGCTTTATGACATGTTACAGAAATGAGAATAGAAGTAGCTTATACCAGCACTTCGGTTTGTTGTGGGCTCATTACCTGCAACATGACACAACCTGCCTTCCTCCCTCCCTCCCCCCTTCTTCTCCCCCTACCCCCTTTCTTCCTTCCTTCCTTCTCCATTACTGGGGATTTGAACCCAGGACCCTTTTTTTTTTTTTTTTGAGACGGAGTCTCATTAAGTCTCTGGGACTGGAATCAGAACTTGCAATCCTGCCTAAGGGTCCTGAATGACTCAGGTTATAGGTGTGCACCACTGCATTCAGCTTATAACTTTAATAATGAATATTCAGGTCCATTAGAGATCTTGCCTTAGTGGGTCCTTAGAGCCTTCCATTAACTTTTTTCACTTTATGTGGGAGAAACCTTCAGAAAATCTCGAGTTCTAATATCTTCTCCCCGATTCCATTGTATAGTAGTTACTTTATTTCCTTTGATAATTAGAATAAATCAGAGTATTTGTTATGGTTTAGATATTAGGCATCCTCCAAAAGCTCATGTATGAGTCAATAATGCAAGAAAGCTTTGAGGTGAAATGATTGAATTATGATGGCCCTAACCTATCAGTGCATGATCCTCTGATAGGGATTAACTGGGTGGTAACTGTAGGCAGGTAGGGTGTGCCTGGAGAATATGAGTCATTGGGGGCCATACATTTGGGATGTATATTTTGTCCATGATGAGGGGAGTCTCTGTCTCTGTTTCCTGACTGTCATGTCCTGGGCCTTTTTCCTCCACCACTCTTCCCCCATGATGTTTTTGCCTCATCTTGGGCCCAGAGCAACAGAGGTAGCCCTCTGTGGACTGAAACCTCTGAAACCATGAGCCCCAAAATAAACTTTTCTAATTGTTCTTGTCAGGTCTTTTGGTCACAGCAGCAAAAAAGCTGACTTAAAACAACCTCCTTGCAGTAACACTAACTCCTTCTATAGGTTCAATGTCGAGAAGTCCCAGATAGCCAGGAGACAGTCTGAATACCTAGTTCATTGAAATTGTGATGTCTCCTGGTAGAAATATAACTCCTTCCCCACCTCGAGAACTAAGCTCTTTAAATTAGTTGAACCAAGTGGGGACAGGAAGCAAAAATTTTACAAGTGGGCCATTAGAGATATTAATGAGGTACATCCTTTCTTTGGTTGCTGTATTTTCTGGTTTGGGGAGAAATTAATTACTGGTGCATGGTTCAAGGTACCATGATGTCAGATGAGATCCTATAGAATAGAACCCTAGCCTTAAAAGATGTTGTCATACAACTGCTACTATAACTCAGTCTTCACATTTCTATCTGACTGGCACCTTCAGGATGATAAAGAATACAATAAGAATCAGTGAATGCCCTGAGCATATGCCAGTTTCCAAACTTTTCAGTTAATTCCTTGCTTAGAAGTAATGTTTTGTGAGGTACCATGATGTGGAATACTGAAAGCATTCAGTAAGTGCACAGGTGGGAAAGCCAATAGAAGCATTTTGCACATGTAAGGGCAAACTATAAGTTCCTGTTGCAGTGACGACGTGCTGCTGCCCCTTCCATGATGAAAGAGTCCAGCAAAATCAGTTAGCCATGTTAGCAGGTCAACTGGAAAATTTTTTTTCTTGAATCCATGGCCTCCCATGTGCTTGGCAAACACTCTGCCATTGAGCTACATTCCAAGCCCTCTATTTTTTTTCTTAAATGACATATGAAAATTTTTATGTATTTGTGGTGTAAATGTGGTGTTTTGATATATGCATATATTGTGGAATAATTAAACCAAGCTAATTAACATGCCTATCACCATACATACTTTTTTTTTAATGAGAACATTTAGAATCTATTCTCTGCAAGCGATGTCAAGTCTCTAGTATATTATTAACTATAGTCACCATGCTATGGAGTAGATCTCCAGAACTTATTTATCCTAACTGAAAGTTTGTACCCTTCAACCAAAAACTTCCCATTTCCTTTCCTCCACCAGCTTCTGATAACTACTCTACTACTGTTTCTATGAGTCTGATTATTTTAGTTCATTAAGTGAGGTCATTCAGTATTTATGTTTCTGTTTTCTTAGAAGAAAATTCTTTTAAATTTGAGTAACAGGTTCTCGGGTTTGGCAAATTATATTTACTAAAAACTGTCCTTTTATAAATACCTCCAGTGCTAGAATAGAATGGTCATTATGTTATAAGGTTTTTATTGTTGTTGTTTTTGGTAGTGGGATTAAACCCAGAAGCATTTTACCACTGCACTACATGCCCAGCCCTTTTTATTTTTCATCTTAAGACAGGATCTAAGTTACTGAGTCCTTGCTAAATTGCTGAGGACAATCTCAAACTCATGATCTTCCTGTCTCAGCTTCCCAGGCCACTGAGATTTCAGGCATGTGCCACCACACCTGGATCTCCTTGTGAATTTTTAAATGCATATCTGAACTCAAAAGAAACTTCTAAAGTGTCAGATCTCAAAATTCCATGTGCAAACCCCTGATCCACAGGTAAAAACCATTTTTAGAGATGTCACTAGCTTAATGCTTACTTCAGTGTTTACAGCACAGCACCCTCTGCTGATTCTTTCCTGGGCAACAAGATCTAGTGACCAGAAATTCATCCTATTTTAAAGATTCATTCCAGAGAGATCTTCAACTCTTATTAAAATCCCATGATGTAGTTGTTCTCTTCACCTCAAGATTGTCTTTTTAGAGTTGCTGTGCCCAGTAGTGTCTCAACTGGTATCTTTGAGGCCCAGTAGCTCCAGGATCTTTATGAGACTTGTTCTATGGAGAAGGGTATCTGGAAGACTGCTGAGGAAATCAATAAAGCTATTGCACCTACCCTGATTAATAAGAAATTGAGTGTCATGGAACAGAAGATTCATAAATAGGAGATGATCAAAATGGGTAAAATAGAAAATAAATATAAGTTTGGTGTGAGTGCCATTCTGGGGATGTCTGCAAAGCTGTCACCTCAGAAAAGGAGGTGACACTGAACTTCCACACCACAAACTTGACTGGCAACTCCAAAACAATACTGCCAGTTCTGAATTCATTCTGCCAGTTCCAGCTTTTAATATGATTATTGCTGGTTCTTACGTGGGCAGAACTCATGCAAGAGTTCATGATCCTCCCTGTCAGTGCAGTAAACTTCAGCCATGCACATTGGAGTGGAGGATTACCATAACCTGAGAAATTTCATCAAGAAGAGAGATGGTAAAGGTGCTACACAGTACAGGTCAAATGCAGATTTATACCTAACATCCTGAAAAATAAAGAAGTACTGGAGGGCTGGGGATATAGCTAAGTTGGTAGAGTGCTTGCCTCATAAGCACAAGGCCCTGGGTTCAATCCCCAGCACTGCCAAAAAAAAAAAAAAAAAAGTGCTGGACCTACTGAAAAATTCAATCAATAAAAATATATTACACTATTTAGATTATAATTAGCAAGGATGTGGCTGTCTCTGGGTTCTTCTTAATGTGTGATCTGGACTTCACGTCTTCTGATGACAAGAGCAGGTACATCACACTTGATAGCTGTCCAGCCTATACAAGTCCTCCATCAAGGAATATCTAGTATTGTCTATCAAAGACACCTTTTACCAGGAATGATCTCATGGTGACCTTCAGGTACTAGCTGGCTATTTAGATCCTGCCCCTAATGTCAACATACGTAGCTTGAGGCCCCCAACTAGTACTTGTTGGGTATTATGATGGTTAGCTCTTTTTTCCCATCCCTGTTTCGTTACGACTTACATAAAAGCCAAGATTAACCACTTGGAACCCTCCCAGAAACCCTATCTCTGTGATCATGCCATTGGCTCAGACATTGTTTTTTCTCCTCACCACTTTGTACATGGAATCCGGTGTATGTCCCATGTAATTTCCAGGGTGTCCATGGAGAAGATGTTCAGTGGTTTTGTGTGCAAAAGAAAACATCTCAGTGACCCATGAGGAAGGAAAAAGCCCATTTTCATAATAATACCATGATGGTATTTCACTTTTTAAAAATTTGTTCTTTTTAGATGCACATGACCATAGAGTATATTTTGACATATTATACATACTGGAGTATAACTTCCCATTCTTGTGGTTGAAAATGATATGAAGTTACATTTGGTCATGTAAGCATATATGAACATATGTCTAATTCATTCTACTGCCTTTCCTGTTCTCATGCCTTCTCCCTTCCCTACATTCCCCTTTGTCAATGAACTTCTATTCTTCCCTCCTTTCCCTTTTTTGTGTGTTAGCATCCACATACCAGAGAGAACATTTGGCCTTTGGTTTTTTGGAATTGACTTATTTTACTTAGCATGATAGTCTCCAGTTCCATACACTAGCAAATACCATAATTTCATTTTTCTTTGTGACTAGTATTTCATTGTGTGTATGTACCACATCTTGGTATTTCTCTTTCACGTGTTGACATATGCCTGATAGTATAAAAGCAATAAAATTGCTGATACCTAAGCACTCAACAGTGTTAATACTCATTTAATTTTTACCATCATAAATTTGTGTTAAATGAATATATTCAACTCTCACATAAGTTGTTTTTGATGAAACAGTAAAAGTTATTAGTTAATTTTAGTAAATCTTGACCCACTTACACACAATTTTAAAATTCTGCGTAATGAAATGGAAGTGCACAGAAGGCCTCTCTGCTGCCTGGTCTGTGGAAAGGCATATGTTTGTTTTGAAATATTAGATGAAAGAGCCCCACTCCTTTTTGCATTTGCTTGGTAGGAAAAGAAACAACGACTGTAATTATTGAGATAGGGAGATCTGGCCGGCCATGTTCCCAATAATCAGCAAACTCAATCTATTACTTAAAAAAAAAAACAACTATAGTATTTGTTGCTAATGTTAAAATTCAGGTTTTTAAGAAAAATTTGGAAAACATGCATTTGCCACAATAAGCTTGGCAGTTTCTTAGTCCATAACAACTTCTTTGACAAGACTAATTGTGAAATTAATGAGCATAATTATTTGATATTTTAGAAATCAAAGGCCAACATTTGAAAAATCTGCATAATGTAGTTAACCTGTTTTATAAGTCACCAAAAGATGATATTACAAAATCTTAAAATGTGAAAGATCTATTCAAAGCAAGTATTCAATTTTACTAATCCCTATTGACTATTAGAAATTAAAACTGAGAAATTTTAAATATTAACTTATTTAAAAATAATAAGCCAAAAGACTTTAATAAAACAAAAGTACAAAAAATTCAGTTATGTGGTTACAGGATTCAAGTTGCAATTGACTTTAAGAAATTACCACCCCCTCATCAAGAAAGATTCTGAAGCCATGCGTGGTGGCACACACCTGTAATCTCAGTGACTTGGGAGTCTGAGGCAGAAGGATCTCGCATTCAAAGCCATCCTCAGCAAAAGCAAGGCACTAAGCAGCTCAGTGAGACCCTGTCTCTATATAAAATACAAAATAGGACTGGGGATGTGGCTCAGTGGTCCATCTCCATTACCCCCACCCCCCCAAAAAAAGAATGCTTCCAAGTGGGGCAGTGACAAAGGACCTCGCCATGCTGGAGCTGGGCACATGGGTGTCCATGTGCACCATTCCTTGCATCTCTCCTTCCCAGCACTGGTTGTACTTTCCACAACTCTCTCTACGCTGTCCTTCTTCATCCCAGCACTGAGTTCCTTCACCTCTGCCCAGACCCCCTCAGGCAGGCCCACCCTGCCCACTGGCCCAGCTCTTCCTTCCCTGCACAACAGTATCATGAAGACGATGCCATAGAACACTGAGGTCACTTCATGCCTTCTCAGAAGTGACTTCACCTACAATTGCCATCCACCTTGTCCACAGCCCTCAGGGAGGGATTCCTTCTGACCAAGGTCACCAACTAAAAGTCATGTCTACACTGGCTCAAGTGGAGAGGCTCCCTTCACACCAGGTCACCGGGAGCAAGGCTGTCTGCACCAGCTCAAAGATAGTGAATGCTCCATACTGGCTCAAGGAAGTGAGTCCCATGTATTCTGGCTCAGGGCCAGTGAGTCTCTATCTACACTGCAGAGGGAGGTACAGAGGTCCAGGCCTTGGAGAGGATGGCTGGTGGTCCCATGCCCTCGGCCTGAGGCCCCATCATTAGCCTACAATTCAATCCTTGGAACAAAAATGTTATGATCCAATATGTCTGAAACCAGTTTATTAAGAAACATGTCAGAAGAATGGGGTAAAGGACACAGGAACAGGGCAGTGTGAAGTGTCCCAGGCAGAAGAGTCTCAGGTCTTCCACAAGTGGGGGCAGAGGAAAGACAGACCATCCACTGTTGGTGTCTAGCCACCTCTCCACTTTCTTGGAAGTACATTGTTTATGGATGTTTCTGCTAACTGAAAAAAAAAAATCAAAATCAAAAACTGAAACAATACAAAACAAAAAACCCAAATCAGAAAACCCATATCCAAAGACCACACCACTGACTGCCAACCACCAAACACAGTAATTATATGGGAGTCTGATAGGTTCTCACCAAGAGCTTCCTGTACTTTTGGACAAAAACACAGCTGCAGCCACCCTCTTAGATACCTGCTGTTTGAAATTTCCTCACAGTGTTTCCTTATGAGGTCAGAGCAAGAAATGGCCCAGTCATGCCTGGATATAATTTCCAGTGGTCATCTCCCTTTGGAGCCTCCAGAACTTCTTCCATTTTCAGAATAAGAACTGAAAAGGACTCCATATATTTTGACTTCAGTGGGTTATGGAGACTGAAATTAAAATTTGTACACTAGTTCAATGGACTTTCATTTGAAGTCTCAAAATTTCAGTGACTTTGGACTTTGGAAGACCTTATCATATTTACACTCAAGGTATTCAGTTCCTTTTGCTTCAAAGCATTGCTGACAAAAGTAAGGCAGCATCTCATTCACCTTGTGATAATATGACAGAACGCTCTATTCCTAAGACACTGTAGAGCACAGTCTTAACACCTATGGGGTTGAGAGGGAGGAAGGTGTCATCCTTATTTCTCCATAGGGTCCTCATCAGATTTCTCCTTGGAAGCCCTGGAAGGCAAAAGACAATGGGTTGATAGATTCAAAGTGATAAAAGTCAAAATATGGAAGCCAAGAATCCTAGAAACCAGCCAATGTTCTTCCCAACGGGGGAAGAAATGGAGGCATTCCTGATGGTTCCTTCATGCTGCCATAGCAACATACCTCAAACTGGGTAATATATTAGCAAGACTTAATTTCTCCCAGTTCTGTAGACTGGCAAATTCAAAGCACTGTCTTGATGAGTCCACATATGACAGAATGGGAAGAAGGATTGAACTGCATCCCTCAGTTCTTTTATTTTGTACAGGGGGGACATCCTGGTGATTAAACTCAGGGCCTCACACACATCAGACAAGTGCTGTACCACTGAGGTACAAGCCCAGCTCCCCACAGGATCGATGGTGTTGGACTTAAGGAGAAAACCACCTGGAGGTCACACATTACGGTCATGTTTACTCCTGGCTTATCAATTTCAAAATCTGCACTACATGGCCAAGTGAGTCCTGTAGTCTTCACAGTCATGTGAATCCACGTATGGACATCAACACTGGAAAGGTGGCAATAAGTTCCCCCTGAACATTAGTGAAGAACCCATGTTTACCAGCTGATTTACACACAATCAGATAACAGGGTTGCTCTAGAAAGGGCCTATACAACTGGGGATGCCAGGGAGCTTCTGTGCCCTGTACAAGTGGCTGTTGGTCAGATGAGAAGTGATGAAGGGTGACCCTGAAATGACTGGAAGAGCTGGTCAGCTTACTGCACTTAGTGAGCCTCACCAATACCTCTTCATCATGAAATGGGTGGGTTTGGCCCAACCAGGGGAAATGCCTCCTGAAAGTACTGGGAGTAAATGCAGGAAGAGAGCTTTGTGAGAAGATTCTAGCACAGGTCTTACCATTTCTGCCAGAAATCTGAACAAGAGCTGGCTTGGAATAAAACCTCACAGATCCAGTAACACTGAGTGACTGTGGCCCAGGGACACTGTAAGCCTGCCACAATGGTACAACAGAAAAGCCTGTGTCTGTGTGAGATGGAAGATGGATCAGGTAAGGTCAGTGAGACAAGAGAGCAAATCATTCACACCATCTTCAAGGAGGGAAGGTCTGAGATAGTTGCACTGGAAATGAGGCCTTGCAAAGTGTTCTGAGGACTACCGGAGTGGGGCAGGGCAGTGGTGCACATCTGTAATTCCAGTGACTCCAGAGGCTGAGACAGGAGAGTCTCAAGTTCAAAGCCAGCCTCAGAAACTTGGTGAAAACCTCAGGAACTTAGTAAGATCCTGTCTCAAAATAAAAAGTGAAGAGTGTTGGGGATGTAGCTCAGTGGTAAAGTGCCCCTGGGTTTAATTCCTAGTACCCAAAACAAACCAAATAACCACCTTCTGAAGGGAATATTCACATTTCTCTTTTGGTATTTTATCACTGAGCTACATCCCCAGCATTTTTAAATTTTGAGACAGGGTCTCACTAAGTTGCTGAGGCTGGTCTTGAACTTGGAATTTTCCTATTTTCCCAAGTTGCTGGGATTTCAGGCTGTACCACCATGACCAGCTCTGAATAGGCACACTTTCTAAGAAGGGTATTAAAATATTCCTCCCTTTCCTAATTATACATTTGCATAAGACCATTCTTTAACCACAATAATAGTATTTTAAATTATTGAATGCAAAACAGAAGAATCCAGCTTTTCAAAATAAAGCCAAACAGTAAAGTTCTTTATAAAATTATAAAACAGCACCAACTTCTCATAAAGTTATATGTTTTTGTTTTGGGAAATGTAATTTTTTCATAAAAAATGTTACATATATTAATAAGTGTTGTGGACTATACTATGTCCCCCAAAATTTTTAGGTTGAACCAGTGTTTGAAGACAGAGCCTTAAGCAGATAATTAAGGTTAAATGAGGCTGTAAAGGTCAGGCCCTAATTTTGGTGTTCTTACAGAGTGACAGAGATACCAAGGAGATATTTCTTTTGCATTTTGCATGCACACACACAGAGAGAGAAAAACCATACAAGGACACAGTAAGAAAGCGTCTGTCTGCAAGCTACGAAGAGAGCCCTTACCACAAACCAGAATTGCCAGCACCATGATCTTAGACTTTCAGCCTCCTGAACTTTACGAAAATAAATTTCTGTTGTTTAAGCCACCCAGTATTTTGTTATGGGAGATCAAGGAGGCTAATATAGCATATAATAGATTTATTAATTTTAAGTGAATTAATTGTTTTAAAATTTTCAGTTTTAATTTCTAGCTGGGTCTGGATTTGATTTTACACTATAATACTTACATGCTAATAAATTAGCCTGCTGCTGTTTCATGAATAGGGTCCAAAGACACAAGACTCACTGGGTTAGAAACAAAGACTTTGTTCCTAATGGCACAGCAAATGGCATGAGTATCAGCATATTTGCATAGATTCCCTTTGTCCTCATGTCCCACATAGTTGATGTCATATGGCCTAGTTGAATGCTGCGCACAACATTGGTTTGCTTCATAGCTGAGGAACACTTAGCATAAAGAGAAGCAGTTACATTTAGAGCAAACAGTATGCTAGCTTGCTTTTTATGCAAAAAAGACATTACCTTGTCTTAAGATCATGAGTCGCTGACAGCATGCTAAAGTGTCAGTGATTTTGTGAACTGGTCAGGAATTTGCAGGCCTTAAATGTTTGGGGAAAATTTATATTGGACACCGTTCTTTATCTAGCAAATAAAAGATGTTAGTATATTCCTGTTTTAAAAAAATAAAGATTACCAGCTACATGGGCAACTCTGAAAAATAGAGCCTTGCTTGGGGTCCAATGATCAGATCTCTTTTAACAATAATTTGGTAAATACCAGTAGATAAAATAAACAAAAGCATTTTGGATCTCAGTGATTTTTTGGAGTGTAAACTGCCAATTTCTAGCAGGAATGAGAAAACTTTCTTGAAGAGCCAAATAGTAAATAGTTTAGCCTTGTAAGCCATACAGTGTCTGCTGTAACTACTGAGCTCTGCTGTGGTAGCATAAAACCAGAAATTGTCAATATGTAAACAAGTGTGTGTGGCTGTATACCAATGAAGCTTTATTACAAAAACAGCGAAACAGCCCAGAGGCTGTAATTTCTGACCCTTATATTTTTGCACTGGTATATATCTGCAATACATTGATACAGATCTTCTAGACAAAGGTTCCTGAACATGGGGTTAAGCTATGTGTGGAAATAATCTTCCTGATCATTTGGGAAGCCATAAATCAGACATATTTTTATTTAAATAAGATATCAAGCTGGAGAGGTTTTAAGATGGTGTAATAGAGAAGGTCACTTTCCTGGCTGCTTTGTGCCGTGAAACCAAGAAAGCAGATGGTCAGCCTCTCAGCAAAGTGAGTGAACCAAAAAAGGGGGAGAGGATTTTACTGGAATTTAATACTGGACATTCAAAGGAGATTGGGGACTCAGGAGGTCGGATATAATAAAGTAAGGAAGAAATCCCCAGTGCCACAGCCACTGCCATGGCCAGAGGCATCAGCCAGAGGGGTCTCTCTGCAAGAAAGGGATAAGGGAATTAAAGGAACCCACATTTTAGTGCATGACTGAGGCATGTCTGGGTATAGAGTTTAGAGATCAAAGACACTGCCCAACTAAACTGAAAGGTGTACCGCACAGTATCCTTGCACAGAAAAGAAGCTCTATCTCTCCCAGGAACGTGTGGAGGACAGGAAGTAACCATTTTGCAGCCTCAGTGCAGGGGCTGGCAGCTGGTGGAGTCAATTCCTGGCAAACCCACACTGCACAAGAAAGAGTGTGCCTCCATGGCCAGGAGAAAATCAAATGTGGAGAAAGACTTACACAGGGGACTACTGGTCATGGAAATGTACCCAACTCTCCCTCTCCCACAACAATCTGGCTGCTTACAGGGTTGGTTGGGAGAGATGTGCCTGCCAGGGAATTTGAAAGGTCAGGGGAAGGAGAGATGATTGAGTTTAGAGACAGAACCCAAGACCTAGAAACATGGGGTTCACAGATAACTTAGTGGACTAAGAATGGGCTCCTCCACCACACAAGTGGAAGCCAGGGGAAATCCCTGGAGTGTAGTATTCCAGTGTGGACTGGCAATTTCTGGGCCCTGGTAGTGCACTGATTTAAAATTTCCAGACCACTTGGCATTCAGCAAAGAACCTGGAGCATACCTAAACCTAAATCCCCCTCCAGGAATTCCACCTACGGGATTACCACGATCATTCCTGCAATCCCACCCTGAGGGTGGAAGAAGCATCACAATCCAGATGACCCTACCTCACACTACTGAAAAGGGAAGCTGAGAATCTTTTGAACTCCAGTGGAAACAATTATTTAACTTTTTATCAGAAAAAAGATTTCTTTTTTCTGTTTTAACTGTGACCTTAATGGTTCATATTTATACATATTTATATTTTTTCCCTCATTTCTAGCTTTTTAAAGCCACTTATTTTTCATGGATCAGTATGTTGAGAACTAGGATGTTTGATTAATATATTTCAGTGTTGTTTGGGATTCTTGTATTTTTGTTTTTAATTTTTAAAATTTTATGTTTTTCTCTCATCTGTTTCCCCAGATTCTTTTTGTGTTTTCTTCTAGTAACAGCCAGTCTCTGTTGTTCTGTCTTTCACTCTTCCTTTAATTTTTACTTTTATTTTCTCCCCCTCCCCATAATTATCATGTCCTACATCAATTCTCCCTCAATCAAAAGTGTAAACCTTTTTGCAAATTTACTGTTTTTATTGTAGGCAATAAGAGAGTTGGGCCTACTTTTTCTTCTAGTAGGTGCAAGGTCTCTGGTCTAATGCCTAGGTCCTTGATTGACTTTGAGTTGAACTTTGTGCAGGGTAAGAAATAGGAGTTTAATTTCATATTGCTACTATGGATTTCCAGTTCTCCCAGCACCATTTGTTGAAGAGGCTTTTTTCCAATGTATGCTTATAGTGCCTTTGTCTAGTATGATATAACTGTATTTATGTAGGTTTGTCTCTGTGTCTTCTATTCTGTACTATTGGTCTTCATGTCTGTTTTGGTGCCAATATCATTCCATTTTTGTTACTATAGCTCTGTAGTGTAATTTAAGTTCTGGCATTGTGATGCCTCCTGCTTCATTTTTCTCACTAAGGAATCCTTTGGCGATTCTGGGCCTCTTGTTTCATGATTGCCTTTTCTATGAAAAACATCAGTGGAATTTTAATAGGAATTGCATTAAATCTGTATAGTGCTTTTGGTAGTATGGTCATTTTGACAATATTAATTCTGACTATCCAAGAACATCGGAGAGCTTTTCATCTTCTAAGGTCTTCAATTTCTTTCTTTAGTGTTCTGTAGTTTTTATTGTAGAGGTCTTTCCTTTTTAAGATTGATTCTCAAGTATTTTTAGTTTTAGATTTGAGGCAATTTTTTTTTAACTGAGGCAGAAAGTTCCATCTTGTTTTTAAATTTTTTTTTTTTTTTTGTATAGATGGACAGCACGCCTTTTATTTTTTACTTTTTATGTGGTGCTGAGGATCAAACCCAGGGCTTCACACATGCAAGGCAGTGCTCTGCCACTGAGCTACAGCTGGGCCCAAGGCAATTTTGAATGTGATATTTTTCCTAATTTATCTTTCAGTTGATTCATTACTGGATGTACAGGACCACAAATGATTTCTGGGTGTTAATTTTATATTCTTGCTACTTTGTTGAATTCATTTATGAGTTCTAATAGTTTTCTGGTGGAAGTTTTTGGATCCTCTAAATGTAGAATCATGTCATCAGCAAACAGTGATAGCTTGAGTTCTTTTTTATTCGTATCCTTTTAATTTCCTTCTTCTGTCTAATTGATCTGTCTAGAGTTTCCAAGATTATGTTCAATAGAAGTGGTAAAAGAGGACATCCCTGTCTTGGTCCAATTTTTAGAGGGAATGCTTCCAATTTTTCTACATTTAGAATGATGCTGGCATTGGGTCTAGCATAGATAGCTTTTAAAATATTGATAAATGTTCCTATTGTCCCTAGTTTTCCTGGAGATTTGAACATGAAGAGGTGCTGTACTTGTCAAAAGTTTTCCTGTATCTATTGAGATAATCATGTGATTGTTGTCTTTAAGTCAACTGATATGACTAATTGTGTTTATTGATTTCCAGATTGAACCAACCTTCCATCCCTCGGATGAACCTTATTTGATCATGGTGTACTCTCTTTTTTGGGGGCAGTGCGTGCTGGGGATTGAACTCAGGGGCACTCAACTACTGAGCCACATCCTCAGTCCTGTTTTGTATTTTATTTAGAGGCAGGATCTCACCAAGTTGTTTAGTGCCTTGTTTTTGCTGAGAATGGCTTTGAACTTGGTATTGTCTGTCTCAGCTTCCCAAGCGGCTGAGATTACAGGCGTGTGCCATCATGCCCAGATGTGTACTATCTTTTAAATGTTTTTGTATGCAATTTGCCAGTATTTTATTAAGAATTTTTGCATCTATATTCATCAGGGATATTAGTCTGAAGTTTTCTTTCCTTGATGTGTCTTTGGTTTTTGGTATCAGAGTGATACTAGCTTCACAGAATGAGTTTGGAAGAGTTCCATCCTTTTCTGTTTCATGTAATAATTAGAGGAGGATTGGTGTTAGTTCCTTTTTGAAGGTCTGGTAGAACTTGGCTGAGAATCTGCCTAGTCCTGGGCTTTTCTTTCCTGGTAGACTTTTTTCTTATTGCTGTTCTTATTAGTTATCTTGGAAGGCTTTGGATGGCAACTTAAGTTTCACTGCTTTTAATTGATTTGTCTAAATTTTCTAGGTCCTCCTGATTCAATTTGGATAGATCATATGTCTCTAGAAATTTGGCAGTCTTCAAGATTTTCTGTTAGAGTATAAATTTTCAAAATAGTTTCTGATTATCATTGTGTATTTAAGTACTGTCCATTGTGATATTTCCTTTTTCATCATGATTTTTAGTAATTTGAGGTTTCTCTGTCTCTTGATTAGTTTGACTAAGGGTGTATGCATTTTGTTTTTTTTAAGAACCAACTTTTTGTTTGATCAGTTTTTTGAATTGTTATTTTTGTTTCAATTTCATTGATTTTATCTCACATATCAGTTTAACTACATACATTCTAAACTCCTTCTCTGACATTTCTTCCACTGTGGTGTTGATGGATTCTGTTATTGAAGTATCTTGGTTTGTCTAAGGTGATTTGTTCCCTTGCTTTTTCATGTTGTGTATCTACTCATATAATAGTATGGATCTGAGGCAGTAGAGTTTCCACCCTGTGGACTTATAGTGTCCCTGAATGTTTTCAGTACCTCATCATTTAGGGGGAAACAAATAATAACAACCAATGCAAACAACATATAGCATTAAACAAAATAGTTCCTGACTTTTTTTTATTTTATTGAATGCACTCCATGCAATGAATTTTCCTCTTAGTACTGCTTTCATAGTGTCCCAGAGATTTTGTTATGTTGTATCATTGTTCTCATTTACCTCTAAGAATTTTTTATCTCCTCCCTGATGTCTACTGTTATCCATACATTATTCAGTAGCATATTATTTAGTCTCCATGTGTTGGAGTAGTTTCTGGTTTTTGTTTTATTAGTGATTTCTAATTTCATTCCATTATTATCTGATAGAATACAAGGTAGTATCTCTGTTTTTTGTATTTATTAAGAGTTGCTTTGTGGCATAACATATGATCTATTTGTTTCCTTCATTTCAAGGATTTCTGTTTTGTTTTGTTTTGTTTTGTTTTGTTTCAGAAACTCTCTTTGTTGAAATGATCTTTTGCTTTCTACCGTTGCTTTTTTAACTGTTTTTTCGGAGCAATCGTTCATTGCCTGCATTTGCTCTCTTATCTCATCCTTTGTTTCGTGTATCATTTTAATTATGTTCTGAACTCCTTTTCTGACATTTCTTCTACCATGCCGTCATTGGATTCCATTTATATAGAATCTGGGTTTGTTTGAAACACTTTCTTCCCTTGTATTTTCATGTTGTTTACATCTCCCCCTCTAGCAGTGCAGATCTGGGGTATTGCACTTTCCCCTTCTATAAGCTTATAGTGACCCTGCAGGTTTCCAAAACCTCTTCTTTAAGGGTGAGGTCAATATTAGCAGCACCCAGTACAGACAATATGCAGCCCTAAACCAAATAGCCCCTATGAAGATGTTAACAATATTGTCATAATAAACAGAGAGGATGAGTTCAATTATTATCTGCAGTATAACCAATAGATTTGCAATGAGGTTTACAGTCTCTAATGGTGGACAAAGAGGATGGGAAGTGGTGTAGGATGTAACTGTTAATGGGATAAGAAAAAGAGTGTATAGAAGTATTAGATCGCAGGAAGAGTGAAAGCAGACTCAAAAGAAGTTGGTTGTTAGCATGAGAAAAGGGAGAAAGAGACTCTGAGGAAGCAGGTAAACAAAAGGAAAATAAAGCAAGAAAAATAAAGAAAAAAACCCAAAAATTTTCAAAAAGGAGTAAAAAGAAAAAAAAATCTACACTGTAACAGTCACATACTATTCAAACCTCCCAGTCTTCAGTAGCCTGATGCATGAAAGGTACCTGACAATGAGCTTCCAGTCTCCAGCAGGTGTCTCAGGATGGGAGCTGCCCCACCTAAAGATGGCTGCTTCTGCTTCCAGGATAATCCAAGATGGCTGCACCAGCTTCCAAACATGTTGGCAAATGGGGAGCTGCAGCATGGGATGTGGGCGCTGAGTCCATGTGGGGTGCAGTCGATCAAGCTGGGGGTGGGGGTCCTGGAGGCAGGGTGCAGTCAGTTGGGCTGGGGGTCCTGGAGGCAGGCTGCAATTGATCAGGCCAGGGGTCCTACAGGTCCTGGCTGTTGTCCCAAAATGGCGGCAGCCAAGTGTAACCAAATGTGTGGGTACTGTGACAATGGACTTCAAGGCAACAGTGGGCAGCAGGCAATCTGCTGGTGGTCTGCGGGCAGTCTGCAGGCTACCAGCAGACAACCAGCAGGTGGACCTCAGGCAGTGGGTGATGGGTAGGTGAAAGGCAGGCAATGGGCAGGCAAGAGGCAGGCAGATGATAGGCAGCAGTCAGTGAGCAATCTGTCTGGTCTATTTTAGAGAAGGGTTCATGTGCTGCTAAGAAGAAAGTGTATGTGCTCATTGATGGATGGAATATTCTATATACTTCTGTTAGGTTAAGTTACCGATTGTGTTATTGAGTTCTGTGGTTTCTTTGTTCAGTTTTTGTTTGGAAGATCTATCCAGGGGTGAGAAAGGTGTGTTAAAGTCACCCAGTATTATTGTATTGTGGTCTATTTGATTCCTGGAATTGAGAAGGATTTGTTAGACTTACATGGATGCACCATTGTTAGGGGCATAAATATTTACGATCGTTATGTCTTGCTGATTTTTGGTTCCCTTAAGCAGTATGAAATGTCCTTCCTTATCCCTTCTGACTAACTTTGGCCTGAAGTCCACTTTTTTTGTTATGAGGATGGAGACCCTGCTTTTTTACTGAGTCAATGTGAGCTTGGTATGTTTTTTCTCCATCCTTTCACCTTTAGTTGTGATTGTCTTTTTCTCTGAGATGAGTCTCTTGAAAGCAGCATATTGTTGGTTCTTTCTTTTTAATCCAATCTGCCAGTCTATGTTTTTTGACTAATGAGTTTTGGCCATTAACATTCAGGGTTATTATTGTGATATGATTTATATTTCTGGACATTTTGGCTTATTTTTGGATTTTAACTTGACTTGGTTTCTCCTTTGATTGGTTTTTCCTTTAGGGTAGTTGCTCCCTTTGCTGATTTACATTGTTGTTTTTCATTTCCTCCTCATTGAATATTTTGCTGAGAATGTTCTGTAGTGAAGGCTTTCTGTTTGTAAATTCTTTTAACTTTTGTTTATCATGGAAGGATTTTATTTTGTCATCATAACTGAAGGTTAGTTTTGCTGTGTATGATTCTTGGTTGGCATCCATGTTTTTAGAGCTTGAAATTTGTTGTTCCAGGTCCTTCTAGCTTTTAGTGACGGGGCTGAGAAATCTGCTGATATCTGTATTGGTTTCTGCCCATATGTAATCTGATGCTTTTCTTTTGCAGCCTTTAAAATTCTATCTATAAGCCGGGTGCAGTGGCACACGCCTGTAATCCCAGCACTTGGGAGGCTGAAGCAGGAGGATCATGAGTTCAAAGCCAGCCTCAGCAACTTAGTGAGGCCCTAAGCAACTCAGTGAGACCCTGTCTCTAAATAAAATACAAAATAGGGCTGGGGATGTGGCTCAGTGGTGGAGTGCCCCTGGGTTCAATCCCCCGTACCAAAAAAAAGCCAAGAAAAAAAATTCTGTCTTTATTTTGTATGTTGGTCATTTTCATTATAATGTGACTTGGTGTGGATCTGCTGTTATTTTGTACATTTGGTGTCCTGTAAGCCTTTTGTATTTGATTTTCCATTTTATTCTCCAAGTTTGGGAAATTTTATGATATTATTTCATTGAATAGATTGTTCATTTCTTTGATTTGTATCTCTTTGCCTTCCTCTATCCCAATAATTCTTAAATTTGGTCTTTTCATGTTATCCCATAATTCTTAGAGGTTCTGTTCATGATTTATTACCATCTTTTCTGTGTGTTCAACTTTATTTTCAAGATTAAATATTTTGTCTTCATTGTCTGAGGTTCTGTCTTTCAAGTGATCCATTCTGTTGGTGATGCTTTCTGTTTAGTCTTTAATTTTGTTTATTGTTTCCTTCATTTCAAGGATTTCTCTTTGGGTATTTTTTTCCAGAATCTTTACCTCTTTGTTGAAATGATCTTTTGATTCCTGCATTTGCTTTTTTAACTGTTTATTGAAGTGATCATTCATTGCCTGCATTTGCTCTCTTATCTCATCCTTTACTTCACAGATCATTTTAATTATGTACATTCTGAACTCCTTTTCTGACATTTCTTTTACTGTGCTGTCAATGGATTCTATTAGTGTGGCATCTTGGTTTGTTTGGGGCCCTTCTTCCCTTGCATTTTCATGGTGTTCATGTTTCTTCCCCTCTATGTAGGAATCTGAAGTATTACAGTTTCCTCCCTATAGGTTTATAGTGTCCCTGCAGGTTTCCAATACCTCACCTGTAAGGGGGAGATAATGTTAGCTGCACCCAATACAAACAATATGCAGCCTTAACCAAATAGCCCCTATTAAGATGTTAACAGTATTGTAATAATCAGGATGAATTCGATTATTATCTACAGTGTAATCAATGGGTTTATAATGAGGTCTACAGTTTCTAATGGTGGACAAAGAGGATGAGCAGGGCTGTAGGATGTAATGTTATTGATATAAGGCGTGAGTACATAGAGTCACTCGATCATAGGAAAATTGAAAGTGAAATCAAAAGAAAAATAGAGTGAGAAAAATTTAAAAAATTAAAAATTAAAATTAAAAAAAAATCTACAGGGACTGGGGTTGTGGCTCAGTGGTAGAGTGCTTGCCTAGCATGTGTGAGGCACTGGGTTCGATTCTCAGCACCACATAAAAATAAATAAATGAAATTTTTTTAAAAAAAATCTACAATATAGCTGTCATATACTATTCAAACCTCCCACTCTTCAATAGCCTGAAGCATGAGAGGTACCTGACAATGGAGCTTCTAGTTTCCAGCAGGTGTCTCAGGATGGGAGCTGCCCCACCTAAAGATGGTGGTTTCTGGTTCAGGGATAATCCAAAATGGCTGCAGAGGCTTCTGAACATGTTGGTAGATGGGGAGCCACAGCGAGCAGATGTTGAGTCCCTGCGGAAGGGTGAGCCTATATCCTTACTGAAGCTCCCTCAGACTAATTATTAACTGGGCAATTCTATTAAAGTTTAAGTCAGATCAGGTCACCCCTCTTTTGAAACCCAGGCCCCTTGTCTCCTGAAAAACTCAGTAAATACCAAAACCCTTAGACTGGTCTATCTTATGTGTGTCCCCAGTAGCTCTTCACCCACACCTTGCTTACTCTCCCCTTGCTTCCCTGCTCAGCCACTGTGGCATCTTAACTGTTCTTCAAAGGCCAGACATGCAGGATCCTTAGGGCTTTGTCCTTTGTCCTTTCATATTCTTCCTCTGACAGGAGCTCTCTTCTTACAGACATCTGTGTGGAAGCCTGTCCTGACCAGCCTGCAGCCCATGCCCAATATCCTTTCTTTCATTTGCTGGTTTGAATTTATCCTTTCCAGTAATCCAGTTTATTTTACACAGTATGCCCTTGTTTATTATTTGTCTCTATTAGACTTTAAGCTCCATTCTGTGCATGCAAGGATTTTTACCTACTTTTTATGCTATTGAAACACCAATGCATAACACTTGTACATTGCTGGTGGAGTTGCAAATTGGTGCAGTCTCTCTGGAAAGCAGTATGGAGATTCCTTAAAAAACTTGGAATGGACGCACCATTTGACCCAGCTATCCCACTCCTCAGTTTATACCCAAAGGTCTTAAAATCAGCAAAGTATAGGGATGCAGCCACATCTATGTTCATAGCTGCTCTATTCACAATAGCTAGATTGTGGAACCAACCTAGATGCCCTTCAACTGAAGAATGGATAAAGAAACTGTGGTATATATACACAATGGAATATTGCTCAGCCATAAAAAAGGATAAAACTATGGCATTTGCTGGTAAATGGGTGGAGTTGGAGAATATCATCCTAAGTGAAATAAGCCAAGCCCAAAAAACCACAGGCCGAATGTTTTCTCTGATCAGTGGATGCTGATATATAACCGGGGGCGGGGGGCAGTGTATGTGTATGGGGGGGATAGGAAAGAGTGGAGGAAGTATGGATGGTGTAGGGACGGGAAGAGATGGGGAAAGGAAAAATAGTAGACTGAGACAGACAGTATTACCCTATGTATATGTAAGATTATATGAATTGTGTGGAATAAAAATAATAAAAAGAAAAAAGAAGCACCAATGCTCAGAACAGAATCTTATATATGAGATGAGCATAAAGATTTATTTGTGCGTAACACTATTTACTTGATTCTAAGTTGAAAGTATTATCTCCCTTCAAACTCCCCCCCCCCATGATTGAACTCAGGGGCATTTAACCACTGAACTACATCTCCAGGCCCCGCCCCCCTTTTTTTTTTTTCTGAGACAGGATCTCTCTAATTTGCTTGGAGCCTTGCTAAGTTGTGGAGGCTGGTCTCTAACTTTTGATCCTCCTGCTTCACCCTCCTGAGTTGCTATGATTACAGACATGAACCACTGCACCTGACTCTCCCTTTGAACTTTTGAAGCATTAGTAATTCTTATTAAAAAATAATGCTTTTTATTAACTCTATTAACTAAAAACCTAAAAGGGAAAGTTTGTGTCTTAAGCATTCAAAGTAAGTTTTACAGTAAACACTAATCACTTTTTATGGTTAAAGCAGAGCTTTCAGATCATGAAATTCTTCTAAATGCCTTTTTCTGTAATCCTGTTTTATTGATTTTTTTCAAACTAATATGTTATAGACATTTAATTGTGGGAACTGAAAATGATTTTTCTTAGTAGTTTTGAAATCTAGCACAGCTGGGCGCAGTGGCACACACATGTAATCCCAGTGACTGGGGAGGCTGAAGCAGGAGGATTACAAGTTCAAAGCCAGCCTCAGCAACTTAGTGAAACCCTGTCTCAAAATTTAAAAAGAAAAAAAAGGTTGCAGGGGTTGGGGGACAGGTACTAGGGATGTGGCGTGGTGGTAAAGTGCCTCTGGGTTCCAATCCCTGTTTCAAAAAATAAACAAACAAAATTATTCTATATCACTTTAAAGAGACCCACGTCCCTAGACTTAAGGCCCACTGTGACTAAAAGTTCTACAGATTTGTAGAGGGACATGTTTTGCTGTTCTGGGTATGAACCATAGCACTTAACAATGTAAATAAATGTAATGCATTGCTTATTTAAGAACAGTATTTCTTAAAGTGTTATTCTTTTGGAGGACAGCTGTGCTCACCAGTATAACCACCAATGCTCAAAGTACTTTTCTTATGATGCATTAAATAAAGTAAACAAACCTTTTATCTAAGTAATTTGGGGAGATGTTTCTCTAAAAAATTTCAATAATTTTCATTATTCAGATATTTTCAGGTCTTCTAAAAGGCTTTATAAATCTTAAATGCAGGTAAAATAGTAGTGTCCAAAATTCCTTAAATCTAGAACCCTTTATCATAGATCTTCTCTCTCCACTTTAGTATGTGAAATCCACTTTGGAAAATGCTGCCATAAAGACAGAATCTCAGGACAGAAAATATTTTACAGAACGTTTAATATAACTATTTAATTCATTATGTTGAAAACGGTCCATTTTTCTTTCTGTTATTTATATTTCAAAGATAATGGAAATTATTTTAACTTGATTTATTATGGGTGAAGTTCCTTAGTCATTCCCACCTCTTTTTTTCTTTTTTTTCTTATATGGGAGAACACATTCAGTATTCACTGTAGGAGTCAGCAAACCTTCAGGTGGGAAAGTGGCTTTGCCTCTGTTGATTGAGGCCTCAGCCTTCCTGGATTCACACAACCTCAAGGAAAATCAGGCAGGGGACTAGAGGACCTGCCCTTGATTTCCTTGATGTGTGTTTCATGAGAACTGTGATCACAGGCAGAGAACACAGGCAGAAAAGGGCAGGATAAAAAGTAAATTCTGGACTTTGAAAGATTATAGCAAATTAAGTTCCATTTAAAAACAAGCTCCAAAAAGAGATCATTATTTTTAGGAAATCTCTTAGGAAGTGCTGTTGAGATCAGCATTTGTTGAAGGGTCGTAAGGAGGAGTTGGGCCTCCTATGGCATAGTCTCAATACACACCTCAGATGACCCATGCCATGGGAAGCTCTCGATCTGTGGTGGCTCTTCAGAGTTGTTCCAAATTGGAGTCAAGGGTCTTTTGTCACTTATTGGTTAGGACTGCCTCTGGAAGAGCTATAACTTTACACAGGGCAGCTCATGTTAATCAAGGAACCTCCCAAAGTGGGTTAAGGGCTGTCAGCCATTTGCAATCAGCATTTTCAGCAGCTGCAAGAATCAAGTTTTCATTCCTGAAGGCATTTGGGGTAGTGTGTCACAGGCTCAGGCTCAGAGGGGTATCAATGAGGTATTGTTCAGGAACCTAACAACAATGACCTGATGACACTTAACACAAAGGATTGATTTTTCTCACATAATGAGAAGTTTGAAGATGCTGGCATTTTTCTCTTATTTTTAGTCTTCTTCCCATGCCCTCAAGTTGGCAGCTAGACCTCCAGTCCACCTGTCTGAATTTTAGCAGCAAAGATTTCCAGAAGCTCCCTTCTATTTGTATTTACTTATTTGTTAGCACATGTTAGAAAAATGACATTTTTCTGCAATCACATTATCTAGAGATCTGTCACAAAGGAAAAAAGAATATTAAATTTGACATCTATGAATATTTGCCACAAAAAATCATCATTTAGCTGGGTAGGCAGGAAGGAGAAACATTGCAAAACTATCAGAGTCTTTGTTGAAGTAGGATGGAATAGGTGATGGGGGCAGGGATATGAGTGTCAGAAACAGGCTAGATCTTAGGAAACCAGTCTGGTGGGTAAGAGTTGAAGTTTGTTGTTTTGAGTTAAAGTTTTATTGTTGTTATGTAATACCAGATATTGAAACCAGAGGCATCTACCATTGAGGTACATACGTAGTACTTTTTATATTTTATTATGAGGCAGTGTCTCACTGAGCGACCCAGGCTGGCCATCAACTTGTAATTTTCCTGCCTCAGCCTCCTAAGTACTTGGGATTATGGGTGTGCACCCCTGCACCCTGTTAAGAGTTAAAGGATTTTGACATCAGCAATTGGAGAAGGTAGACAAAAAAGTCACCAGGAATTTACAGGGTGACCTTAAGGACCCAGTGAGATTTTTGGATAAACTACTACAAGGTGCTTCCTTGCTGGGCAGCAATCAGTTGCCAAAAAACAAAACTAGAAGCAGCTGGGTGCATTGGTACACAACTATAATCTACTAAAGAGGCTGAGGTAGGAGGATCACAACCTCAAGAATTAGGAATACCCTGTCTCAAAATAAAAATGGAAGGGACTGGGAGATGTAGGTCAGTGGTAGAGCACCCCTGGGTTCAATCCCCAGTACTGCAAAAATGAAAATAAATATAAAGACCTAGAAGCAAATAGAACCAAAGTCATGGTAGACAGAGGCTTTCCCTGTGAGCTTAGTAAAGTTTCAGGGCTGCAAAATTTTATGTAAAATTTCACAGCTGCTTATTTTAATCCTTTGAAATATAATAACATAGAAAAAGTTACATGAAGTAGAAGAATCTTCTGCTAGCCAGAGCAGTGTGCTCTCATGTAGTAAAAAGGTATATTTTCATGCCCACTTCCTAAAATCTTTGAAATTCCTTTCCCTTGTGATCCAATCACTTCCCAAAAGCCCCATCTCTGGTTGTTAATGCATTGGGGACACATGATATTTTGGGGGACATTGCAGATACATAACAAAGTGCTACTGGCATCCAATGGTAAAGGCTGCTAAATATCCTACAATTCACAGGACAGCCCACAACAAATTATCTGACCCAAAATACTGATAGTGCTGAGGTCAGAAATCCCATTTTAACCTTTCCAAGCCTTCATTTTGTCATCCAGGAATTAGAGTTCATCATCATTTCATGATGGTTAAACGTGACAATCCACATAAAATAATCCACTTAACACAGCATGATTTCTGGCTGTTAAGTGCTCTGTTAATAAGAATTATCATCATCCTCATGTATACTGATCTGGATATTTAGTCTGAGTTAAAAGAACACACTATTTGCTACCCTGTAGCCGTGCAACTAAGGAAATCAATTTGCCTTTTTCCTTCATCTGAGGAAAATTTCTAAACAATCAAGAAAATAGGAAATGGAATAGAAGCCTGTCTTACTTACACAGTCAAAGAAATAAAAAGTAAGTCACCAGTACACTTTGTTCTAAGAAAATGATGTTTGGTTCTATTCTTGTAAATAGTTTTCTTTTTCACATTGACATTGATGTCTTTTTTCTCTCTCTTACTTTTGTACCCGGTTGAAAAGTTATACCTCCTTTCTTCTCCAAACCTTTTGGAGTTTCAACTTTTTCAGTCTTTTCTGAAGACTCAGAAAGACATTTATGAAGGACTTGGGAGCCATTGAACTAATACAAAGTATTGACCAGGACAAAGCCATTGGTATATTTTCAGATAAAAGTAATGTCACCATTTGGGATTATTCACATAGTAACCAAATGAGTTTGTGAGATATTTGCTAAGTTTTCAAATCTGTAATTTTCACTTTGTAATTTTAGTAAGGAATACTAAGCTTCAAAATCCTAGTAACTATAAATTAATTCATATTGTAATGCTATTCATTTTTTTTTATTTTTAAAGGCAAATGCAATAGGCCGAAGTGCCAAAACTGTCCGAGAATTTCTAGAAAAGAATTACACAGAAGATGCTATAGCAAATGACAATGAAGCTATCAAATTAGCAATAAGAGCTTTGCTAGAAGTAAGTGAGCTAATAAAGCACATTCAGAAAAATGTAGCTTTTTTTCCTCATTCATTTTAATTTACTAAACACATTTGCTGAATGATTGTGGGGGGGTGTGTAGTGCTGAGGATCAAGCTCAGGGCCTTGCCCATGCTAGGCATACATTGAACTAGACCTCAAGCCAGCTGAAGTAGTTCTGATATATACTTGTTCTACATTAGGTTGTCCAGTCTGGCGGAAAAAACATTGAACTGGCTATAATAAGAAGAAATCAACCTTTGAAGGTATGTCATTAACCAAAGAGTAAAAAATATCAGTAGTATAGTTTGAGAAGTTAAAATGTTGATCCTGTGAATCTTCATCGTGTCACCTATCTTTTCACACTCATTGACACCATGATGACTTCCATTTTGTGAAGTATTAGCTTCTCTAAGCTAATACACTAACTTATATATACTCATTGCCAACAGTTACCAGTCCCTGGCTCTTTATGAAGACTTAGAGGTACTAGATCTCTACATATGACCATCCCCACCATTTACTGTGTTATTGTAAGTAGGAAGGCTTACTGAGCCAGTCCCCTACAGGTCAGTGAGCATATTCCCTCTGTAAATTCATTGCTTGAGAGAGCAGTTAGTTACTCTTCACGTCTTTTAGATCTCCTGAAGTGTACCAGTGTCATTCAGCTACTACTTTTATGTAATTGTTGGCGCTCCAGGTTTCTATCATAATGTTATCCTTGCTTCTATCAAGGAAACTCCTGCCCTCTTCTGATTGTCTGCTGGTTTGGGGTGTTGTTTTGTTTTGTTATTTTACAGTGCTGGGGATTGAATGCAGAGCCTTGTGTGCCCTAAGCACAGGCTGTACCACTGAGCTGCGTCCCCAGCCTCCGTCTCCTGGTTTTGATCTATCTTTCTGCATTTCACTAGGAACTTCTTCAACCTCTGTCAGGCTTACATTTTAATCCCTAGCATGATAACCTTTCCATGTATCTTTTGTGGCAAATCTAACATTATCTGTATGCCTTTTGTCAGCTATTAGGGTTAAAACCACTGGGCCACAAAACAAACTGTTCCAGAGTGTTTTAATAGAGTACTTATTAGCTGAAGAGCATTTGAAATATGGCTCTTTTAGGTAAAACTGTACCGTCTAGTTTGCCAACAAACTCTGTAGCTCAGAGTACAAAGGCATTTGAATCATGGAAAATTATATTTAAAATATGTAAAATATATTTTACAGATTATTGACAAATACAGACTTTCTGCCACATATCTTACTGAAATGAAAGGAATTCTGCAATTGAAAACAGAGTCATAGAGACTAATTTTTAAGCCCTCTTCAATTTTTGGCCAGATAAATAAACTTTATGATTTTAAACTTATTTATATTGTAAAATCTGGTAGTGAACTAATCGCTAAAAATCTCTTCCTTCTCTACCATCTTTGAAAATATTCCTTCTCATTAAGTTGCTTATTCTTTTTTCAAATCCCCATATTATCCTGTCATTAATAAGATAATTAAATTTATAGGTCTTCCTTTATAAATCTTTTAATTTCAAGTAAATAATCTTATAACAACAGTCATATAATCTTGGATCTAATTTGTAAGCAGTACAGTAGAAAAATCAAAATTATTCTGCATATTCTTAGAAAATATAATCTTGCTTTATGCTTAGCACAGGAGACAAAACAGCATAAACCATCTTTTCCTACCCCATTTGACTGTTCTCTGAACTGATAAAATAGTTAAACCCTATCGGAAACATACAGGGTAAGATGGGGAGTTTTGATAATGAGTTATTTACTCATGAGGAGAAGTAAACTTTGTATTAAAATGTTTTCAAAGTTATATTCATATATGGGATGTGTAATATGCCTCACTTTATAGCATATCAGTGAAAATGTCAGAGATCTGATTTTGTCAATAATTATTACAAGTATGTTGCTTTTAAACCCTTTGTAACATTCTGTTGTACACTTCAGGTTATAAAATGTAAAATTAATAAAATGTAAATTTATGAAAGATGGGATTGTTTAATGTTGTAAATATTTGGACATTGGCACAATTGAAATTTGCTTTAAATTTTTTTTTCTGTTTTTAGATGTTTAGTGCTAAAGAAATTGAGTTACAAGTAACTGAAATAGAAAAGGAAAAGGAAGAAGCAGAGAAGAAAAAATCAAAGAAGAATGCCTGATTCTTAGGATGAGCACTGGGAGCTTTTAATGTTTTGCTGCACTGCTTGAAATTATTTAATGAAGAGTTAAAAGAAACGTTAGTTTGCAGCATTGCCTTTAGTACTCATATGGGCTACGTTGAGAATGCCAAATTTGTGACTGTCTCCAGTCTGTTTTGTAGATTGACGTGAAGGTTTTCTTTGAAAGCAGATTCCAGTAATTGTTGAAAGTAGTCATAATTCCACATAAGCCTGAGACTATACACTCTAACTTTTCCAATGTGTAGTTTTCTTTAGATAAACAGATTTAATTAAGAAAAAATTCTAATTTTAAGAACTGAGTAATTTGGGTGTAGTTTGACTATTCACTCTCAGTTAAAGAGCTGGCTTTTCCACAATAAATTGAATATAACATTGAGTTCCATTTATTTTTTTTCTAGTTTATCCTCTGCTATTTATTCATTTAAGAAGATACATACAATTAGATAAACCAATGGAGAGGAAAAAACAATAGTGCAAGTTGTATAAGTACATGTCAACTCAGCATCACTCCCATCGCTTCCTAGGAGTAAAAATGAGAGTTATATTTCCAAAATATCTTTCTATATATGGTTCCAGGTTGAAATGTACCCATGACATACCCTCATGTAAAATTTGGAAGGCAATAAAGAAGATGAGGTCAATGTTCTGTGTATGTAGCAAGCCAGCAGCATGGGCATTTGGCAGACTTTCAGTTCACAGCAGCTTCCTGGAAAATTACTATCAATCACTCACTTTGGCTACCCAGGCAGTGATTTCTGGAGAATCATATTCTGAATCTCTGCATACTAAGGTAGTCTTTGGTGGTTTATAATACTCAAAGTAGCTTCCATGGAAGCTGAGTGGAAGATTCCCTGTGAGGCTCTTTGCATTTTCAATTGCTTAGGGGCACATTCCTGAGGGCTTCACATTGCTTCTGGGTACCAATATCCTAGGTGTAGTCTTTCCTGTCCTTTGCTCCCACAGAACTTCAGTGGTTCTGTAACTGTTTAGTAGAAAACAAGATGACTTCTACAGTTATTCTTAGAACTTAACCTGCCTGTTACAGAGAACATCATTGAAATGCTAATTTAATACAAGCTTGGTCTATGTACCTCATAATGATGGTTTTAAAAAATTGTATTAATGCATGATAGTTATGCATAATAGTAAGGTTCATTTTGACATATTCATAAGTGCATATAATATCATTTTCTTCATTTCAATCTCTGGTACTTTCCCCTTCTCTCACCTCCTCTCTCCCCTATCCTCTTATTCTACTTTATTGGTCTTTGATTTATTTACTTATTTATTTTAATTGGTGCATTATAGTTGTACATAAAAGTAGAATTCATGTATTCATACATGCACATAGCATAATTTGGTCAGTTCCATTCTATAGTTACTCTCCTTTCACACCCCTCCTTCCTCCCCGTCAATCCACTTCCTCTACCCCGCTGTTCTCCTTTCTATTTTCATGAGATAACCTTTTTAAAAAATTCCTAATTTTTCTCTAGCTTCCATGTATGAGAGAAAACATTTGACCTTTGACTTTCTGAGTCTGGCTTATTTCAGTTAGAAATGATATTCTCTGATTCCATCCATTTACTAGCTAATGACATAATTATATTCTTCTTTTGGCTGAGTAAAACTCCATTGTGTATTTACAGACTTTTTCTTTATCATCTATTGGTGGACACCTAGGTTTGTTCCACAACTTAGCTATTATGAATTGTGCTACTATAAACACGTGTACCACTGTATATGCTGATTTTAGTTCTTTTGGGTAAACACCAAGGAATAGGCTAGCTGGATCATATGGTGGCTCCATTCCTAGTCTTTTGAAGAATCTCCATACTGCTTTACAGAGTGATTGTACTAATTTGCAGTCCCACAAACAATGCATGAATATATGTTTCTTCCCATATCCTCACCAGTATTTGATATTTGTATTCATAATAATTACCATTATAATTGGAGTGAGATGAAATCTCATTGTAGCTTTCTGTTGCCCTGATTGCTAAGTATGTTGAACATTTTTTCATAAGTTTGGTGGCCATTTGCATTTCTTCTTTTGAGAAATGTGTGTTTAGTTTATTTGCCTATTTATTGATTGGGTTATTTGGGTATTTTTGGTGTTACACTTTTTGAGTTCTTTTTATGTTCTGGATATTAACCCCTTGTTGGAATTGTAACTGGCAAAGACTTTTTTCCTATTCTGTAGGCTCTCTTCATGCTCTTCATTGTTTCCTTTGCTGTGCAGAAGCTTTTTAATAATCCCTATTCTGGGTTTAAGTTCTTGAGCTTTAGGAGTATTGTTTTTCTGTTTGCTTTGTTGTTGTTTTGTGGTTCTGGGGATTGAACCCATGGCCTTTTGCATGTCAGGCCTGCACTCAACCACCTGAGCTATATCCCTAGGAGTATTCTTAAGGAAGATCATGTCTGCACTAGTATGTTGGAGCGTTGACTCTGCTTTCTTCTAGCAGTTGCAGTGTTTCCTAGGTCTTTTTGTTTTTGTTTGTTTGTTTGTTTGTTTGTTTGCAGTACTGGGGATTGAATCCATGGCCTTGTGCTTACAAGGCAAACACTCTACCAACTGAGCTAGATCTCCAGCCCTTTCCTGTCTTTGATCCACTTTGAGTGGATTTTGGTACAAGGTGAGAGACGGGTCTAATTTCATTCTTCTACATACGGATATTCATTTTTCCCAGCACCATTTGTTGAAAAGGCTATCTTTTCCCATGTATGTTTCCATCTGTCTTCCCTTCTAAACTAGAAGACATATAGGAATATTAGAGCTAAGATCTGTGTCTTTTTCATCTTTGTTGCCACAGCTTGCCTGAGGTTATGACTTAATACATGCTTGTAAGACTGTTAACTTGCAGATTGCCTTCTTTAAAATATCAGATATTGGGCCAGGTATGGTGAAACATGCCTGTAATTACAGCAGCCCAGGAGACTGAGGCATGAGGATCACAAATTCAAGGCCAGCGTCGGCAACTAAGCAAGGCCATAAGCAGCTTACTTAGATCCTGTCTCAAAACAAATATCTGAAGTGTCCCTGTTTAAAAAAAAAAAAAGAAAAAAATCAGATATTTAAAGAAAGGGGAGACTAATCAACTAGCGTTATCACTTATTCAATGTAGACGCCAACTTCCTAATCTCTTTGATACTTGTTGAACATTGTAGTGATGGTAAAATACCCCATAGTCAATAAATACATATTTAAAAGTGGATTCGGGCTCTAGTTAAATAAAAATGGGAGTGCTTCCAGGAAGAGAGGACTGTATTACAAGCAACAAAGTAATTAACAACTTCAGGTCTCCCGATGTCCCTGGGAGACCTGAAGTTGCAGTAATTTGAAGTGGCATTCCTATACTGTTCATCCTTGATTGAACATGCTCGGTGCAAGTACTAGATATGGTCCTTGTCCTAAAGAAGTCAAATGCCAAATAGTTAAGCCCATTCTTATAAGTTACATGAATGCTATTTCCTCACAAGCTGTGAATTTAATATGGTATGGTATGTTGCTAGTGTTTCCTGAAAAACTTATTTGAATCTTCCCTAATAAATGTAGCAAAAACACCAGATTTGTTAAAAGGAAATTAAAACTATTTCGTGTGATAATAAACAAGAGAAGGGAGTGAGACCTTCCTGTGTCCCACTTTCCAGCACACATCTGAAGACAGAACATTCTACACCCCTGGATGGATTTGACGTAAATAGATAAAATGTTAATGTCTCTTTTATAAACCTCAGTTCAGCCTTGTGCATTTCCACATTTTCTATCTGGGAGAAATAGGGACACATCATCTCAGGATGTGGTTGTAATTCTACCCATTATTTTTACTTACAAATAAATACTCATAAAATACTGCATGCCAGAAACTTCTGAATTCTTTATAAACACTAACTCATTTAATTTTCTTAACAACGCTCATGAGACAGATTCTATAACTTATGCCTTGCTGCTGCTGATTACAGTGCTTTACCCACACAACTAGCCATCAAGAGGGAACAATTTTTCACCAATCTCAACCTCACAAGATATATGAGAGGCAAGAGATTTTTTATCTCATTGTTTTTTTTTTTTTCCTCCAGTGACTCAACTATTCTCAGACATCAGAGTCTGAGTGTTATTTTGGCCAAGTTTTGCTGATCAGTACAAAGCAATTTTTGTTTCGGCAATACTGGGAGTCGAACCCAGGCCTTGCTTGTGCTAGGCAAGTGCTTTCCACTGAGCTACATCTCCAGCACAACAGAGCAATTTTTTTTTTTTTATTTAATGTAAGGTTTTAGCAAAAAAAAAAAAAAAAAAAAATACTAAAAAATTACTGCTATTATTTAAGGTGTTACTTAGGCTTGAGAATTAAAGGGATAAAAATAGAGGGGCCCACCACCCTCATATTTTTTTTTTTTTTTTTACTGCAGAGTGAACCCAGGGACCCCTTACCTTTAAGCTACATCCTCAGACTTTTTTGAAAAATAGGATCTTCCTAAGTTGCTTAGGGCCTCAGTAAGTTGTTGAGGTTGACCTCAAACTTGTGATCCTCCTGCCTCACCCTCCTGAGTCAAGAATTGTAGGTGTGTACTACCATACCCAGCACTCAACCTACTTCTCCACCTCATGGTGGCCAGGAAGCCAAGGACCAAGAAAGGGGCTAGGGATAAAATATACACCCCTGCCCAACACAGTGGCACATGTCTGTAATCCCAGCAACCTAAGGCTGCAGCGGGAGAACAGGGTGGGCAATTTAGCGAGGCCCTGTCTCAAAAATAAAATACAATAGCAATATACACTTCCAGGGGATGCCCCCAGTAACCTACTTCCTCCAACTAGGCCCCACCCACCTGCATTGGGAATTTCTGTCATCTCCCAATGATGTCAAATGGATTAATCCATTGATGAGATCAGAACCCTCATGATTCAATTAGTTACCCCAATCCCCACTAAACATTGTTGCATTGGGGACCAAGCCTTCAACATACGAGCCCTTAGAGGACATTCCACATCCAGACTATAACAGACTCCATATCCTCTCCTGAACTCTGAGTGAATAGCACAAAAGGCTCCAGAGTCCTTTTCATACTGCAGCATTGGCACCTGTATGGCCCAGAGTGCACAGCCCAAAAAACTTCAGAGTAAATCTGCCTGGAGAGCTTGGTTCAGCACTGGCTTTTTCTGCATGTAGGGAAGCTAAGAGGTATTCTACTGACCATAAACAATTCCCACTGGTCATCTGGTGAGTACAACAAAGGAAAGAGGGGTTAATAACCCCCAACCTTTGGTCTTGCCAATAGGTAGGCAGCCTAAGAAGCCATAGAAAGAAGCTCAGATGAACAGAGGTTGTGATCATCCACTCTGCAAAACACTATTGAGCACCTTGATGTAGAGGAAAATTTTACTACTTCTTTTCGTTTTGTTTTTAATTTTCTGGGAGCGTAAGAAGGAGCATTTTCTTACCTTATGGCAGCCAGGAAGAAGAGAAAGGGAGAAGAGAGAATGAACTTGCACTTAAAAAAAAAAGTATTGCTGTTTGCATGCCTTTCATTTTTTCTTTTAGTATTTAAATTTTTTCTTTTTTCCTTTTTTTCACTTGCTTGCTTTTAACTTTTTAGTTTATTCTGTATTATTTTTGCCCCTTCTTTGGTGATAGTGTTGAGATTGTTATTTTTATTTAATTTTTGGTCTTTCATCTTTGGTGGGGCAGACATGGTGGAGATACAAGGGATTGAACTCAGGGGCACTCGGCCACTAAGCCACATCCCCAGCCCTTTTTTTAAAAAATATTTTTAGATGTTGACAAATCTTTATTTTATTCATTTATTTATATGCAGTGCTGAGAATCGAACCCAGTGCCTCACACTTGTTAGGCAAGTGCTCTACCACTGAGCCACAACCCCAGCCCAGCATTCCTCTTTTAGAGATAAGAAAATTGATTTTCAAAGAGGCTAAATAATGTGCCTAAGTTTATACATCTGGTGAGTCTTAAGATACTAAATTCTCAAACACAAATTAGATTGATTTTAAAGCAATGAATTTTTTCCATTGTTTCCCAACCTCAGTTATGTAGTACATCACAACACATAATATTTATTAAATAGCAAATAGAGTGCTCATTGTAGTACTCTCTCATTTGTGTATGTATTCAAGATGGTCAAACAACTGTCTAATAGAACTGAAGTCTTCTCTGCTTTTTTACTAAGGTTTAGCACTTTTTAATTTTTTTTCATCTTGGTCATTGAGAGAGATGGACAATGAGTGAAATAATGACAATCTCACCATTATTTGAAATGAAATCATTATTAGTCCTCTAAGAAACAGATTTGTATAATAAAACTTAAGGAACAGTCAGAACCTAATAAATTTCTACTTAACCTTTGGCAAAAGAGTATGATTGAAATATATACCTCTCCAAATTTTCCAAAAAGTTCTCCACCCCTTCCTAAAAAAAATAAAAAAGTTCTCCACCATTTAATATATTCATATATATCATATTTCCTAGAGGCAAAAGTTTTTTCTATGCTTTATGTAATTTAATGAAAAATTCTGTATGTGTGTGTGATTGTGTGCTTGTGTTGATGGATATCTACTGAGACTAACTCCTTTAGGAAGAAATCAAGCAATTGGCATAACTCCACAAATTTTCAGTGTTTACTGAGGTTTATGAAAATATCTAACTACAAGAAGATTTTTCACTATAGTTTTAGCACAAGTATGTAAAGGTACATTGTGCTTTACATTTTACATATTAAAGAAAACAGGTGACTAGACTCTTTTATGATCTTGATTTCATATAGATAGACATAAATGAGATAAAGGAACAACTTGAAGAAATGAATGTAATATTCCCATTAAAAGGATTTATTCATTCATTCATTCATTCATTCATTCATTCATTCATTCATACCGGGCATTGAACCCAAGTTTACTTCACCCAGAGCTACATTCCAGCCCTTTTTTTTTTTTTTCTTTTGAAACAAGGTTTCACTCACTAAGTTGCTGAGGTCAGCCTCAAAATTGTGATCCTCCTGCCTCAACTTCCCAATTTGCACCATCATGCCTGGCCTATATTATTACTGTTATTTTTAATAAGTAACATTGTCACATGGTGCTTACTTTAGAATGTATCTGTATAGCGGGGTGCAGTGGTGCAGCAACTCAGGAGGCTGAGACGGAAAGATTGCAAGTTCAAAGCCAGCCTCAGCAACTTGGCAGGAACCTGTCTCAAACTAAAAAATAAAAAGAGCTGGGGATGTGGCTCAGTGGTTAAACACCCTGGGTTCAATACCTGATACCCCCTAATATATATTTATATAACATATATTGTGTATGTATATATTGTGTATAATATGTAGTACATATATTTTTAATTTCTCCATTTCATTGTCCCTCCAGCAACTAAGATACTCTTTTGGAGACAACCCATATTATCAATGAATTTCCACTGATTATTTTCAGAATTCTTTAAGTGGTATATATACATGTACATATACACATACACAAATATGATGCATGTATGTATGCACAAATTTTAATATTTTTATATACATACATGGTAGCATATTACAAACTTTGTATCTTGCTTTTCTAACAATATGAAAGTGGAAGAGCTGGGCGTGGTGGCGCACGCCTGTAATCCCAGCACTTGGGAGGCTGAGGCAGGAGGATTGCGAGTTCAAAGCCAGCCTCAACAACTTAGCAAGGCCCTAAGCAACTCAATGAGACCCTGTCTCTAAATAAAATACAAAATAGGGCTGGGGTTGTGGCTCAGTGGTCGAGTGCCCCTGAGTTCAATCCCCCATACCAAAAAAAAAAAGGAAGTGGAAGATCAAGGATCTTTCACATGAGAATTCTTCCATTTTATAGATATAACAACTTATTAACCAATCTTCTATTGATGAGCATTAGTTTTCCTAATATTGCCATCACAAATAATGTTGCAATGAAAAAACTTATATTTGCCATGTCACATGTGTGAAAGCATTTTTACAAGATAAGTCACTGGAACTAGAATTGCAAGATCAAGTAGTTACAATTACATGAATTTGGGCTTCTCCTGACAGAATCCCTCTTTCTCACATCTTCCCATTGTGTATGCACTGGCTTTGTTTACTTCATTTAAACTGGAGCTCTGTTTCTTAGAATTCTCTTTCCTCTCTATAGCTCCAGATTAGGGTGGACCACAAGGGAAATTTGTACAGGATTCAAAAGGCTAAAGGGAAGCAGCTCAGTGCGTTGTGTCAGGCTCTGTAACACTTCCCAAATGTTGATGAGCTGGCTCGCCTTGGTGTGGAGAGACATTCAAGCCCATAAGTATTCTAGTTCTTCCAAATCCTGCTATTCTCTTCCTTCAGATTCTCTGGCAGCTGGGCCAGGCATGTATATATCTTCCTGCCAAGAACATCAGCTTTTCCTAAAGGTCACTGGTATCACAGTTGCAAATGGTAAAAAGATACATGTGGGCACCAGTTTGACCTTGTAGATTCTTTCCTCCCAATTCACATCCAGTTTCCTTTCTGATTACCAGACAGAGCTGACCATTGTGCCTTCAGTCCCTACACCAGACACAGGGGCAACAGTCCTGCATAGTCTACATCAACTCCCTCAATTATGTGAGGTATACTGGCCATAGAAATTGCTTTTTTTTTTTTTTTTTTTGCTTTTTTTTTGATACTGGGGATTGAACCCAGGGGCACTCCACCACTGAGCCACATCCCCAGCCCTATTTTGTATTTTTATTTAGAGACAGGGTCTCACTGAGTTGCTTAGGGCCTTGCTAAGTTGCTAAGGCTGGCTTTGAACTTGTGATCCTCCTGCCTCAGCCTCCCAAGTGCTGGGATTATAGGCGTGCGCCACCAGGCCAGGCAGAAATTGCTTTTTCTAGATCACAGTGGTTTTGCTTCACTAATTGAACCCAAACTGATACAGTAGAGCTTTAAACTTTTTTTTTTAACCAAAACAGAGGAAATCTCATATGATTCAATGTCTCTTTACTTTTAAATATTTTTAATATAATTAGTTTTGATTTGCTTTTCTCTTGTTATGATATCACATATTTTTATTCATTTAAAAGCCTTTTGAATTTTTCTATTAATTGTTCATATCCTTTGCTTAATTTTTCCAATGGGTTTTTAGTCTTTTTTTCATTGATTTAAAAGAGCTTTTTATATCTTTGGGAAATTACCCTCTTTCCTTTTATTAAAATAATGCTAGTACTTAGACAGGTGAATCCACATAATAGAAGTTTATTTCTCAAATAACAAATCCCATTGTTGTAGACAGCAATCTCCAAGCAAAAATCTAGGAATCACAACGTTTGCCATTCTGTGACTCTTCCATTTCAAACACTCCCAAACTTTTTGTGTCTATCTGCGATAAGCCACTAGATGGAGAAAACATTTAGAGGATCAATTGTGATGCAAATTCTCAGTAACCTAAGGAGAGAAGGGAAGCTCCTCAGCAGTCTAAAGGGCAATTTTGAAGCATGCAAAGCTCAATAGTTAAATTCTTTTTTTCTTTTTTTGGTCTTTATTTTATTTTATTTTTACAGACTTCATTTTGATTCATTGTACACATATGGGATACAAATTTTCATTTCTATGGTTGTGCATGATGTACATTCATATCATTCTTGTTAATCACACATGTACATAGGGTAATGATGTCTGTCTCATTCCACCATTTTTCATACCCTCACCTCTCCCCCTCTCATTTCCCTCTGCATAATCTAAAGATCCTATATTCCTCTCTCATTCCCCACCCCCCCAACCAGATTCTATATCATCATCGGCTTATCAGGGAAAACATTCAGCCTTTGTTTTTTGGGGATTGGCTTATTTTGCTTAGCATGATAATCTCCAATTCCATCCATTTACCTGCAAATACCATAATATTATTATTCTTTATGGCTGAGTAGTATTCCATTGTGTATATATACCACATCTTCTTTATCCATTCATCTGTTGAAGAGCATCTAGGTTGGTTCCATAGTCTAGCTATTGTGAATTGAGCTGCTATAAACATTGATGTGGCTGTATTACTGTAGTATGCTAATTTTAAGTCCTCTGGGTATAAACCAAGGAGTGGGATAACTGGGTCAAAAGGTGGGTCCATTCCAAGTTTTCTGAGGAATCTCCACACTGCTTTCCAGAGTGGCTGTACCAATTTGCAACTCCACCAGCAATGTGAAAGTGTGCCTTTTTCCCCACACCACAGCCATGACAACATCTGTTATTGTTTGTGTCCTTGATAAAAGCCATTCTAATCAGAGTAAGATGAAATCTTAGAGTTGTTTTAATTTGCATGTCTTTAATTACTAGAGATGTTGAAAACTTTTTCATATATTTATTGATTGACTGTTCATCCTCTTCTGTAAAGTGTCTGTCCAGATCCTTGGCCCATTTCAGCAAAGTGGCAAGATATAAAATCAATATGCATAAATCTAATGCATTTCTTTTCATAAGTGATGAATTCTCTGAAAGAGAAATTAGGAAAACCACTCCATTCACAATAGCCTCAAAAAAATTAAAATACTTAGGAATCAATCTAACAAAAGAGGTGAAAGACCTCTACAATGAAAACTATAGAACACCAAGAAAGAAATCGAAGAAAACCTTAGAAGATGGAAAGATCTTCCATGTTCTTGGATAGGCAGAATTAATATTGTCAAAATGACCATTCTATCAAAGGCTCTATACAGATTTAATGCATTTCCAATTAAAATTCCAATGACATTCCTCATAGAAATAGAGAAGGCAATCATGAACTTCATCTGGAAGAATATAAGAGACCTTGAATAGCCAAAACAATCCTGAGCAGGAAGAGTGAAGCAGGAAGTATCACAATACCAGACCTTAACCTGTACTACAGAGCAATTGTAACAAAAACAGCATGGCACTGGCACCAAAACAGACAGGCAGACCCATGGTAGAGAATAGAAGACACAGAGACAAACCCACAAAAATACAGTTACACCATACTAGATAAAGGAGTCAAAAACATACAATGGAGAAAAGATAGCCTGTTCAACAAATGGTGCTGGGAAAACTGGAAATCCATATGCAGCAAAATGAAATTAAACCTCTGTCTCTCACTCTGCACAAAACTCAACTCAAAATGGATCAAGGACTTAGGAATTAGACTAGAGACCCTGGAAACACATAGAAGACAAAGTAGGCCCAAATCTTCATCATGTAGGTTTAGGACCAGACTTCCTTAACATTGACTTCCAAAGCACAAGAAATCAAAGCAAGAATCAATAAATGGGATGGACTCAAACTAAAAAAGCTTTTTCTCAGCAAAGGATACAATCATTAATATGAAAAGAGAGCCTACAGAGTGGGAGAAAATCTTTATCACACGCACCTCAGATAGAGCACTAATCTTCAAAATTTACAAAGAACTTACAAAACTTTACACCAAAAATACAAAGAACCCAATCAATAAATGAGTCAATAGTTAAATTCTGAAAGTTTTTCCTCTGAAAGATGCATCCTCTTGCCATTTTAATTCACCATAGCATTGGAAGTTCTAACCAAAACAACTAGGCAAAACAAACAAACACAACAATAAAAAACCCATACACACTGCAAAAAAATTAGTAAGATTCTTTTTGTCGACAGAAGATATTTATTAGTTCTATCACTTATAGATGATTTTAGTACATTTAATTGCAGGATGCCAAATTAACACACAAATAATGGATTTTGTTTCTATAAACTAACAATAAATAATCCATAAAGGAAATTCCATTTGTAATAACATCACAAAGAATAAAATACTTAGGAGTAACTAAACCTGTGAAGTAAAAGACTTGTATACTGTAAAATAGAAAATGTTGCTATAGCTGGGCGTGGTGGCACACGCCTGTAATCCAAGCGACTCGGGAGGCTGAGTCAGGAGGATCGCGAGTTCAAAGCCAGCCTCAGCAACTTAGCGAGGCCCTAAGCAACTCAGTGAGACCCTGTCTCTAAATAAAATACAAAATAGGGCTGGGGTTATGGCTCAGTGGCCGAGTGTCCCTGAGTTCAATCCCTGGTTCCAAAAA
>JAJEJO010000474.1:717453-731693 GCA_020662805.1 Glaucomys volans
TGTGTGTATGATTTCTTCATTGACCCCTTGGTTACATAGAGTGTACTGTTTATTATTATCCACATATTTGTGAATTCCTTCACTTATTTTCCTATTACTGATTTATAATTTCATTTTGAGCTACACCCTCAGCCCTGATCTTCTGTCATCTTTTTTTTTGGAACTGGGGGTTGAACTCAGGGGTGCTTAAGCACTGAGCCACATCCCCAGCCCTATTTTGTATTTTTATTTAGAGACAGGGTCTCACTGAGTTGCTTAGGGCCTCACTAAGTTGCTGAGGCTGGCTTTGAACTTGCGATCCTCCTGCCTCAGCCTTCCAAGTTGCTGGGATTACAGGTGTGCGCCACCATGCCCAGCTTCTATCATCGTTTACTGAAGATGGGGTATTAACATCTACAAGAAATTTATTTTCCCTTTATTTTATGTTAGTTTTTTCTTCATATGTTTAGGTTATGTAGTTGGGTGCATATAAATTTAAAATGTTACAAGTTCTTGATTTATTAAAACCATAAAAAAACAAAAAACTCCAGTGACTTTTTTTTTGTTTAAAATCTATTTTGTTTGCTATTAGTATAGCCACTCTAGCTTTCTTATAATATCTGTTGTATGATATATGTATATATATATTTTGTCCTTCAGTTTTTCTTGTATCTTTGAATTCAGTGTGTGTCTCCTGTAGATATTTGTATATATTTGGTTTTTTAAAGCCCCAGCCATATATTTGTCTTTTGGATTATTTCATCCATTTATATTTAGTAATATTGGTATAGTTGGACTTTACCATTTACTTTTGTTTTCTGTTTCCTTTTTTTGTTGTTGTTTCTCTGATCCTTCCTCTGTGTGTGGTGCTGGGGATTGAACCTAGGGCCTCATCCATGCTGGACATTACTCTATCACTGGCTACATCCCCAGCCCTTTTTTAAAATTTTATTTCGGAACAGGATCTTACTAAGTTTCCCAGGTTGGCTTCACTTGCTTTCCTCCTGCATTAGCCTCCCTGGGGACTGGGATTACAGCATGTACCATCACACCTGTCTTCCTTTCTTTTTGCCTTCTTTGCATTCAGTGGATATTTTCTAGTATATCATATTTCCTTTGTAATTGTTTTTTTCTGGCAGTGCTGTGGATTGAACCTAGAGCCTCATGCATGCTAGGCAAACACTCTACCACTAGACTACATTCCCAGTCCTCCTATGTAATGTTCTTTTATTGGTTCTTTTTAATTTTACATGACAGTAGAACCCATTTTGATATAATTATACAGCAGGGAATATATCTTTTTATTCACAATGTAGATTCACATGATTCATATAATCTTACATATACATAGGGTAATACTGTCCATCTCAGTCTACTGTTTTTCCTTCCCCCACACCCTCTCCCATCCCATTTTCCTCTACAGCATTCATACTTCCTCCATTCTTTTCTTGTCCCTCCATGACCCCTCCCCCCATGTAATTTTTTTATTAATTTTTTTAATTTGTTCTAATTTGTTGTATACTCCTATGTAATTTTTTTCAAGATATTTTTCTGAATTTTATCTTAGTTGTCACTATAATAGGGCTTATGATATCTTGGAATTTACTTCACATTTATTATAGCCTGTTAAAGTGAGGTAAACTTTTCTTTTATATAGCTTATTTCCCTCTTACCTCTGTACGTGTTGTGCACATGCACTATTATTGCTCTACATATTACATTCAGATATATTACAAACCCAGCAATATCTTGTTATATTTATCTCATGTAATTTTGTCTTTGAAAAATGCTGAGAGAGCAAGGGTCTCTTTTAACATTTGCTATATTATCTTCTTACTTGTCTTTTCTGGTTTTCTTTATTTGTTCCTGTGAAAACAAGCTACTATCTGAAGTCATTTCCTTTATGCAGTATAGCTTTCATATACTGCCCTCCTGGGCTCAGGTGATCCTCCTGCCTCAGCTTCTAAGTCTTTGGGACTATAGGCAACTCCAGTGCTCCTGGCTTCTAGTGATAGTCTTTATTTGAGATGTCATCATCATACTTTCTTTCTCCAAGTATGGTTCCTTTTAGTCCTTTGAACATTTTATAATGATTACTGTGAAGTCTTTGTTTATTAAATCTGACATCTAGTCCCTCCTGCAGGTGAAACCACCATGAAAGGGTTTGGGTTAGGGTCATGGGTGCCCAAGTATTTCTCATTGTGCTACCCCTGAAGAAGGGAGCCAAAAACTTCTTGTATGTACTTGTTTTTTTTTTTTTTTTTTAAAAACCAGGGATTGAACTCAGGGACACTCAGCCACTGAGCCACATCCCCAGCCCTATTTTGTATTTTATTTTTTATTTTTTGGGGGTGGTACTGAGGATTGAACCCAGGGGCACTCGACCACTGAGCCACATCCCCAGCCCTATTTTGTACTTTATTTAGAGACAGGGTCTCACTGAGTTGCTTAGGGCCTTGCTAAGTTGCTGAGGCTGGCTTTGTACTCGCGATCCTCCTGACTCAGCCTCCCAAGTCGCTTGGATTACAGGCGTGCGCCACCACACCTGGCTTATATGTACTTGTTTTAAATTTTATCTTCTTCATTGTATAGTTGGGGATGGGAAATATTGGGATCTGCTCCTCCCAGGAAGATCCTATTGCATTTGACTGGGATCTTAGGTGAGAGGGAAGCTTGTGTTCTTGGCTAAACTAACCTAGAGTGGAGTTTCTGTCCTTAACTAAGAAGGGAGAGGGAGGGGGTGTGGATCATAATTTAGATGCCACAGATTCTTAATATTCTTGCTGAATTTTTGGTAGATCTTCTTTAGTAATTGTGTAGTCATTTTCTGTATGCTTTAGGGATATTTCCAAAGACTTTAAATGGTTGTTTTAAAATAGTGTTCAGCAGTTGCACTTGTTTCTTTGGGAATAGGTTTGTGAAGTTCCTCATGCTTCCATTCTTTAAGTAGAATTTCAGCTTTGAATATTTTGTTTGAGCCTTCTATTAACATGGACAAGAATTTATTTTTTAAAAAAATTCTTTTTAGATATACATGACAGTAAAGTGTATTTTTTTTTTTAATACCAGGAATTGAACTCAGGGACACTTGTGACCACTGAGCCATATCCCCAGCCCTATTTTGTATTTTTATTTAGAGACAGGGTCTCACTGAGTTGCTTAGCACCTCACTGTTGCTTTGAACTCTCGATCCTCCTTGTCTCAGCCTCCTGAGCCTTTAGGATTACAGGTGTGCACCATGGTGCCTGACAGTAGAGTGTATTTTGACATACTGTACATACATGGAGTATAACTTCCCGTTTTTGTGGTTGTACATGAAGTGAAGTTACACTGGTCATGTATTCATATATGAACATAGGAAAGTTATGTCCAATTCCTACTAATGTCTTTCCTATTCCCATCCCTTCTTCCTTCCCTTCATTCCCCTTTGTCTAATCCAATGAACTTCTATTCCCCCTGCCCCCTTATTGTGTGGTAGCATTCATATATCAGAGAACATTTGGTCTTTGGGTTTTTGGGATTGACTTAATTCACATAGCATAATAGTCTCCCAGTCCATCCATTTACCAGAAAATATCATCATTTTATTCTTCTTTATGGCTAATACTCCTTGTGTATATATACCACATTTTCTTTATCCATTCATCTGTTGAAGGGCAAGTAGGCTTGTTCCATAGCTTAGCTATAGTGAATTGAGCTGCTATAGACATTGATGTGGTTGTGTCACTGTAGTATTCTGATTTTAAGTCCTTTGGTTATATACCGAGGAGTGGGATGACTGGGTGAAATGGTGGTTCCATTCCAAGTTTTCTGAGGAATTTCCATACTCCTTTCTAAAGTGGTTGCACCAATTTGCAGCCCCACTAGTATTGTGTGAATGTACCTTTTTCCCTACATCCTCACCAACATTTATTGTTGCTTGTATTATGGACAAGAATTTTTTTAGGTTAGAAAAAATTTTTAGGTTAGAAAAATACTGGATTACAGTATATGCAAATGAAAATCAATTTGGCAGTCATGTATGTAAAGTTGATCAAAGTAATTGTACCAAATTATCCTATCAGTAATCAAGTTGATAGTGTTCCTGTTGATGTGTATCTCTGACACTTAGTATTATTGTTGGACTAATTAAATTTTACCTATCTAAATAGATATAAAGTGATATCTCACCAGGGTCTTAATTTACCTTTCCCTATTATTGGCATTTGTTTCTTTGTGCATTTTGAATACCTGTCATTTGAATATATTCCATTTTCTGTCTTTTTTTTTTTTTTTTTGGTACCAGGGCTTGGACCCAGAGGCGCTTAGCCATGGAGTTACATCTATAGCCCTTGTTATATTTTATTTTGAGACAGAGTCTCACTTAGTTGTTTAGGGCCTCTCTAAGTTGCTGAGGCTAGCTTTGAACTCACGATCCTCCTGCCTTAGCCTCCTGAGCTGCTGGGAGTACAGATTTGCATCTCTGCATGCAGGTTCCATTTTGTGTCTTACCTTTTTTTTTTTTTTTTTTAATGAGGGACTGGGTATTAAAAGCAGGGGAGATCTACCACTGAGCTATTCCCAACCCTTTTTAATTTTTTTATTTTGTAATTTTGAGACAGGGTCTCACTAAATTGAGGAGGGTGACCTGGAACTTGGGATCTTCTTGCTTCAGCTTCCCCAGTTGCTGGGATTAGAGTGTGCATTACCATGCCTCTTTGTGTCTTACCTTTTTTCTGGTGGTGCCTTTGCTAATTGAAATTTCTTTTAATGTAGTCAAATGTGTTAGACTTTACTTATTTTAAGAAGTCCTTCCCTATCTCAAGTTCAAATGATAGTTTTCCCTTGTCTAAGAGTTAAATTGTTTATTTTTACCTTTGTGTTCTTAATGTGCCAGGGTTTTAGTGAATGTGTGTGAAATAGGTGTCCAATTTCATCTTTTCCGTAAGACAATTCATCAACCATATATTGAATAGTCACTTCTATTCTCAGGCGTGTACAGAGCCTCCTAGGAAAATTGGACACAGATTGAGCCTCTGATATGAAATCTGAAACTTTGAGTCTCGTGTTAGTGTTCAAAAAGTTTTGGATTTTGGATTTTCAGGAAATAGATGTTCACCTGGTTAAGTCTATGTAAATATTCCAAAATCTAAAAAAAATTAGAAAATCTGAAACATTTCTGGCACTGAGCATTTTGAGTAAGGGATACTCAACCTGTATGACATATCCTTATATACCTATTTTGGGATCTTTTTAAACTTTTTTTTGTGATGCTGGGTACTGAACCCAGGGCCTTGTGCTTGCAAGGCAAGCAATCTACCAACTGAGCTATATTCTCAGTCCCTATTTTGGTGTTTTCTATTCTGTTCCTTTAGTTATGTTGTGTGGTTGCATGCTGTTGTCATATTTACTCTAGCTTTATAGTTTTATATCAGAGAAAAGTATTTTTCCTTCTTCAGGAGTATCTTGTCAAATGCTTAGATTTTAGTATTTTAAATAGCTTGAATGAAAACATTGTACCATTTTCTGTTGGATAATTAGTGGATATTGAATTTATTATGTACTAAGCACTTATTCAGAGCATTTATAATGTTGAAATAGGAGATGGTTATGATGGTTATGTTTTATTTTTTAACTAAGAAGTCTTTTTTTTTTTTTAACTATAGGAACAGTTTTGATCAAAAGTAACAGTGGTCAGTTGATGTTGGTATCTCCTCAGCAAGCCATAACACGAGCTGAGACCGCAAGTAACATAGCTACAAGGCCAGCAGCACCAGCGAATGCTCAGACAGTTAAAATCTGTACAATGCCGGTAATATATCTTAAGCTTCTTCATTTCCCCTGTTATCAGCATTTCATATAATGTTTATGTGCTTGCCAGTGAAAATAATTTTAAATGATTCTACTCAACTTTTAAAATTATACACCTTTCTCTGAATATGCTAATTCAATCAAGCATTTTTTGTTTTTGTCATTTGATAACTATTAAAATAATGAACATTTAATCTTCATACTCAAAAGATTTTATAATCCTCAAAGGGTATGTTCAAAGGACATTTTACATCTTGAAAGAAAAGAACCATCTGCTTCAACTCTAATTTGTGGTGAAGTACTAAGACTGCTATTTATGATTCATTTTTATCCATTCCTTACAGATATTGTTTAAAAAATATAGAAATCTATAAAGTTTCATTAGTTTTGCATTATTAGGAAATGACTTATTTTAAATACTTGGTAGTCTTTCTGTGTAACTGAAGCCTATCTGGTGTGAGAGAATCCTTTTTTTGCAGGGGCAGGGGTACTGGGGATTGAATTGTACTCAGCACTTTACTGCTGAACTACATCCCCAGACCTTATTTTTTATTTTGAGGCAGGGTCTCACTAAGTCACTTAGGGCCTAGCAAATTTACTGAGGATGACCTTAAACTTTTGATCCTCCTGCCTCAGTCCTGAGTTGCTGGGATTACAGGCATGCACCACCATGCCTGGCTAATGAGTTAGGTTTATAGTATAGAATGTGTATAAAACCATAACGTTATAAATTCAGTTATAACAAATTTGCTATGGTAAAGTGTTCTAATGTTCTTCATTTTATATATATATATATATTTTTTTTTTTTTTTTAATATTTTTTGTGGTGCTGGGGATTTAACCCAGGGCCTTATGCAAGGCAAGCACTCTACCAACTGAGCTGTATCTCCAGTCCTTCTTTATAATACTGATTTTAAATTACTTACACTGATGGCTTTGTGTTATCTTGTTCCTTACCTCCAAGAATTCTAGCTCTCAATTAATCAAGAAAGTGGCTGTGGCTCCTGTTAAAAAGTTGGCTCAGATAGGAACTACTGTGGCAACCACTGCTTTGAACCCTTCCTCAGTACAAGTAAGTTGTGACTTGTGTGTGGCCATGTCATTCTCGTACCTTTATTATTTGGCTCTTTCCTATTGTATGTGTAAGTTGTTGACTTTGTGACTTCAAAGAGGGCAATTCGTTAATATACGATGACACATATCAAACTGGGAACTGTTGGAGGTATAGGAAACAAGAAAACGTATATTTTTCAGATACATTTTTATTAAATATTAAATTAATACAAATTCACCTAATAGTCTTATGTCGTAGACTCTAGAAGCAGATGCTGAGAGAATTTGGTGTATGAGGTCTTTATTAGGGATTAATACCTGTGAAAGGGAAGGAGAGTGAATGTAAGCTGGATGTAGACCCAGTGAAGCCTCAGTCAACCTGGTGGAAAACTTTGGAGCTCATGCTGCTTGTCAGCATTGTTCCAGTATGGGCCAACATGGTTGGCTTTACTTCGTGCTCTGGGATTAGTCACTGGATGTGGACTCACTGAAAGTTGTACTTTTGAACAAGGTGATTCTTTGAAGCAGAGGGAAATCTGATGGATTGTTAGGTAGAAGCTGTCCAGTTGCATTCCTAGCAGCTAGAATAATACTAGTGTCTCCTTGTGGTGGTTCATCGTAGTCCGCTTGTTACATCACTTGGATATACTTCCAAGTGGAGAAGCAGACAAGTATACATGTCAGAGACCAACTATTCTGGGATTATTCTGGGTCTCTTCCTTGGGGAAACAAAGAAGGTAGGTTAATGGGATGAACTACTATTCCACTGCTTCAATTGGTCTTAGGTTGCAGCTGATAGTAATAATCTCTCTCCCCCTCTATTTTATATTATCCTCATTCTTAACTCCCAACTGTGTTGGTCTTAGCAGTTACCTGGTAGCGTGGACAGGCTCTTATCCTTGAGGATTCTGTGTGGATTCACCCCACATATTTGTCTTTGTCTCTGTTTGAGTTTGTTTTCTGCTGCTATAACAGAATGCCACAGACTAAATAATTTATAAAGAACAAAAGTTTGTTTGACACATAGTTTTGGAGTCTGGGAACTCTAAGCATGGCATCAGCATCTGGGGAGGGCCTCATCCCATGGCAGAAGGGATCTGGTGGCAAGAGAGCATGGGTAGGGAGAAGAAAGGAAGGGAAAGAAGGGAGAGGTAAAGGGTGGGAGCCAAACTTATACTTTTTTTAATTGGAATAATTTTTAATACTTATTTTTTATTTAAAAAATTTTTTTAGATGTCAGTGGACTTTATTTTATTTATTTATATGTGGTGCTGAGAATCGAATTCAGTGCCTCACTTGTGTTAGGCAAGTACTCTACCACTGAGCCACAACTCCAGCCCCAGTTTTCAATATTTAAATACAAAAAATTAGCACTGACTTTTTTTTTTTTTAAACACACAGGTCTAATAACCAAATTGTGCAGAGGAAATGAGCCCCTGCTTTGTTCTTCATAATCCTCATTGACCCCATTTTGTGGCTGAAGCTCAATCAGCCTCCCTTTTCTCCAATATGCATTGAAATTCTTGGTTCTTTACAGAACAGATGTAATGCACTTTGTCACTTTTATATTATGTGCATGTACCTCCCCAACATCTTCCATTCTTTACAAGGAAAAAAAAACTTATTAATGGTCAGAAATCCTTCCCTCCCATTATGGGGCATGAGTTTCTACCCTCTTGTAGGTTAGAGAGGAGATCTTCCAGGTAGAAGCAATTTACTGGAAGGGGTAGGGTAGCCACTGCAAAAACCATCTGCTTAGTTGTATTCTGGTATCAGAGTGAGGACAGAAGAAATAGGACAGCATGCAAATTTGGAGTCTCTTCATGAGGCCATTAGGGGAGAATTCTTCCTACCAGATTTAGATCAGTGTGCCAAAGTTAAAATAAACAGAAAACCCTACTAAGTAATCAACAGTCCAAACACAATTGAATTTCACATTTCTCTCAACAAGATAGGTCAAATATAGGGGTAACAATCTAGCTTTTTCCAGAAAATGAAGGTAGAGCCCCTCACCTTCTCCTGACAACCTTGTGTTAGGCCCTAAGAATATCTGCCATTGCTGCTCATGCTGCATTTGCAGTGTCTCTGTCTCAAAGACAACAGGAAGAACCAGGATCTTGAGGAAAGTGGTCCCAGTCCACAAGGCTGCCCTGGAAAACCTGTGCATTTATTGAGCCACAAAGAGGGAAAGATCAAAGGTGGCTTTCACTGTGGACCATATCCTCTCAGGAAATATCTCTGTCAGATTCCAGAGTTTCTCTGACAAGATCTCATGTAGCTTCTTCTCAGTCTTCTCTGCCTTACCTTTGGGGAATAATTCATTGGTGAACTGGGGCTCCATCAGTAGTCTCACCCCAAACTTATCCTTGTATCTGGAGCTCTCTCTCGAGATAACCTACCCACTCCTATGATAACATCATTAATCCATCCACAATTACTAAGCCCTCATGCTCTTATCACCTCTTAACTACCCTACCTCTTAAAACTGTCATTAGTAACTAAATTTCAACATGGTTTAGAGGGTACATTCAAACAGTAGCAGCCTCTATTGTGTGATAGTAACCTTGCTTACCTCCTTTACCATGGAAATGACTTCTTTCTTTTCCTGTTGGTCCCTGAACACAAGGGTACCCACAGTGCCCAGGTGCCAGACAGTACCAGGTCCTGTGGTGGGAGTGTGTGGGCAGAAATGTAAAGTGCCATTTATGCATCTACTCCCAGGTTCCTTGATCCTTGTATTAGTTCCATATAGAAATTTTTGATTCAGTGAATGTGCTGAGTCTTGGAGAATGGAATCCCATCCTTAAGGAGTATTGCCTTGGAGTGGTGCTTTACCTGTGCTTGACCACAGACTGTTGTAATACTTCATTAGGCCAGCAGCTTGTATGAAGTAATCCATGGATCCCCTGATTCCAGGATCAATGCCATGTTTGCTTTACTATAAAAAGGACTCCTCTGTGTGCTAAGAAATTTTGAAAGTGTGTATTTCTGATTACTATGTTATCATTATTTGTTTAAAATGACCTACTATAGTAAATATATCACAAAAAGTAGTTTGAAATCCTGTTTTTTGTTTTTTTTTTTGATACTGGGGATTGAACCCAGCAGTGCTTAACCACTGAGCCACATTCTCAGCCCTTTTTATTTTTTGTTCTGAGATAGGGTCTTGCTAAGTTTCCGAGGCTGGCTTTGAACTTGCAACTGTCCTCCCTCAGCCTTCTGAGGCTCTGGGATTATAGGCATGTGCCACCATACCCATCCTTTACTGTTCAATTTTATGTTATATTTAAAAATGAAGATATAGTGGGCTCATTGTCAGATTAGAATGTCAATGTGCAAATGATTTTATTTAGAATTAGCATTTCTAATTGAATATGAATAAACCTCAGGCAGGTAAAGAAAACGACCCTCTTTTAAATGTAGTTTGGTCTGCTAATTTTGTATACAGTTCATTTAGTGTGACTGATTTTTCACACAGATCACATATATTCTACCTGCCTAATCAGTGTAATCCAGTCTTGCAAAGAATGGACGCATCCTTGGCTGGTATAGAATATTGAGTCTAAGATACATTTATGATGATTGAGTTTAAGAACATCTGTCCAACACTACGATGAAAAGAATTTGCTGTGTCCCTCAATATGTGACATTGGCATGGAAGGTACATGTATCTGGTACAGATAGTAGCTATATTAAAAAGGATTATTAAGGACACATTTGTTCTTGGGTGTGCTAGTCAGCTTTCCATTATTGTAACAAGTACCTGAGATAAATCAAATTAAAAAGAAGAAACATTTATTTTGATTCACAGTTTTGGAGGTTTCAGTCCATGGCTAATCGTGCAGTATATCATGGCAGAAGTATGTGACAGCAGAGGCCTGTTCACCTCATGTCAAGGAAGCAAAAAAGAGAAAGAAAAAGGAAGAAGGAAGTATTTCCTTCAAGGGCACACTCCCAGTAGCTGGAAGTCCTCCTAAGTAGGATCTCCCTCTCAAAGATTCTACCATTTCCCTGTAGCACCTTGGGTTAGGGACCAAGTTTTTAACACATGGGCCCTTTAAGAACATTTACGATCCCAACTATAGCATGGAGAAAGGATGAATTATTGATAAGGAAAGTAAAATGCCTTAAGTACTTCTGCTCACAAACAGTGGGACACTTTTACTGAACTCACATTTCATTTGACCTTATTTTGTTTCATAAGGAAGAGGTACAGTATTTCCCTGAGGTACCCTTCCTGTCAATCATCAAAGACCATCATAATCAATAGCTAAAATTCCAGATTACGATTTTGTTTATTTTTTTGGTGATGCTAGGGACAATTTCTTAAATTTAGTATTACAGAGAGTTTATGCCTGATTATAAGGTAGGCTCTGAAGAAACAGTCTTAGTTACTATTTGTAAACCTAAATGTTAATTAGAAAATTTCTAGAAGCAACTGCACAGTAGTTGTCCCTGGAGTACAGAATTAAGGGTATGAATAGGAGGGAGACTTCATTTTTGATATTGCCTGTGAGGCTTTCTCTAATGTTTAATAAAATTGTACTAATTAACTTACATTTTTTATTTTCGTCTCTTTCACCATTGTATCATTAGTTCTAGTCATTATCATTGTTTTTTTTTGTTTGTTTGTTTTTTTGGAACCAGGGATTGAACTCAGGGACACTCGGCCACTGAGCCACATCCCCAGCCCTATTTTGTATTTTATTTAGAGACAGGGTCTCACTGAGTTGCTTAGGGCCTCGCTAAGTTGCTGAGGCTGGCTTTGAACTCGTGATCCTCCTGACTCAGCCTCCCAGGTTGCTTGGATTACAGGCGTGCGCCACCACACCCAGCTTAGTCATTATCATTGATCAGAGCTTTAAATTTCTTTCTCATTTTTACCCTCAAAACATTCTTATAAGAATGCCAGTCTCACAAGAGTGCCAGTTTTTCCAAAATGGAAAATTTTGGTGTACATTCAGATTGAGCTATCTTGACTATTATAGAAAGAAATTTTGTGGAGGATGATAGCAACCTGACCTTTCTATGTTGTATGCCTGCAGAACACAACCATTTAAATTAAAATGATGATGCACTATTCAGTTTTATGTGTGAATTCTGAAATTCTATTCTTTCCCCTCTGCTCCTCAGGCTTTTCTTTCTTTCTTTCTTTCTTTTTTTTTTTGGTACTGGGGATTGAACCCAGGGGCATTCCACCACTGAGCCACATCCCCAGCCCTATCTTTGTATTTTATTTAGAGACAGGGTCTCACTGAGTTGCTTAGGGCCTTGCTAAGTTGCTGAGGCTGGCTTTGAACTCGCGATCCTCCTGCCTTATCCTCAGGCTTTTCTTATGCCATGTAACTTTTAATGTTTGTTTTTAAAAGAAAATGTATTCAATGTATTATTACCAATCTGTGATTTCTTTTGTTAAAATTTTTGTCCTGAAGGTGGTGCTAGAGTCACACTTCATTCTGATATAGCGTAGAAAAAATAAAATTTTTTCAATGTGAAAATATCATATTTTTAAAATATTTTTTATTTTTACTCATAGTCTACGTAAAAGCAGCATATATAAATATAAGATAATCAGTAGATCACTCTGCTTTATAGTTAAGAAAAAGAAAATTACAGGAAATTTTCTGTAATTCTTTGTTTTCATATAAAGACTTGCTTTTTCAAATATTTTGGAAGAAGCATTAGCAATATTTTTTAAAGACTTGTATTGCATTTTCCAGACAACCCTAGAAGAGTAAGTACTATTAATGTCTTTTTCTAATAGTAATCAGAATTGGGAGAATAACTTGCCTATACTTAATGTTGCAGTAGGTAGTAGTGAAAAGTAGGAAGGTAGATGAGAATGTAACCCAGATCTGCTAGAATTGAGAGCTCTTCTAATTTCATTACATTGCCATAGACTGTTAGAGCATCACATAAAAGCAAAGATGTCAAGATTCATTTGTAGTCTGATAAGGATGGAGTGAGAAGCCCACTAAAATATCATAGTAATACATTTCTAAATACATATAAATTTAATTTCAGTCTGTGGCTGTGCCAGCCAATGTTGTCACAGTTACTCCTGTAAAGCCGGCAAATACTGTATCTACCTTGAAGCCTTCAAGTTTGGGATCATCATCTATCCCCTCAAATGAACCTAATCTCAAAGCAGAGAACTCATCAGCTGCTCAGAGTGATCTTTCTCCGGTGAGGTCTCCTTTGCATGTTGCATCAATACAGTTCCTTACCAATGTTCTTGAATCATGTTTGCTAGCTAACAATTGTGATTATTTTTCCATATGTAGACAATGCTAGAAAATGTGAAGAAATGTAAAAACTTCCTGGCAATGTTAATAAAACTAGCATGCAGTGGATCACAGTCTCCAGAAATGGGGCAGAATGTGAAGAAGCTGGTGGAACAACTTTTGGTAAGTTAATACTATAAAATCTTGCAAGATTTATAAGATTCCATTGAACATGTTTTAAATGGGAAGTATAGGAAGTATCTATATCTATATATATCTACCTATCTATATATTTTTTTGGTACTGGGAATTGAACCCAGAGGTTCAATGAGGTTCAAACAATGAGCCATATCCCCAGCCTTTTGTTAAAGATTTTATTTTGAAACAGGGCCTTGCTGAGTTGCTTAGGGCCTCACTAAGTTGCTGAGGCTGGCTTTGAACTCATGATCCTCCTGCCTCAGCTTCCCGAGCCCCTGGAATTACAGGCATGCACCACTGTGCCTGGCTCTATATATTTTTATGAGGTTATTTTAAAGATACTTCTTGATAAACTTTGGTTTTGCTGCTGCTTCTTCTTTCTTTCTTTCTTTTTTCTTTCTTTTTCTTTTTCTTTTTTTTTTAAGGAGCAGAGTCCATTGAGTCATTTTATTTGTATTTCTTTTGTATCCCTAGAAAGAGAATCCTAGTATTTGTCTCTCTCGTGTGAAAAGTTTCTGTCTTGCTTCTTCATGGTCCTGATACCAGCTGAGGTTGTCAGTAGAATGTAACCAGATTGGCAGAATGGGAGCAGATTATTCTGCCATTTTTCTAGTTCTCTGAGCTGCACCTCAAATCTGGGACTGATCATTCCACACTTGTTTAATCTGCCTGTGAGATTCATGACAGTTTTCCCAGCTCTGATCATCAGTGATTTCAAATTTGCCAGTGTAACCATGCTTCATCATCACAGTTAGAAACTGGACTGTAGCTTTGGAGCATGGACTACAGTTGGCATTGTTGATGCTCTTGAGAGCATTGGCCTGGACATTTATGCCCACCATATGGTGGCAAAAGAGGATGGGAGGGTTGGTTTTGTTTCTTGAAGGCTTTGTAATGATGATAAAATTTAGACAAATTATTACATTTCCTTCCTTCCTTCCTTCCTTCCTTCCTTCCTTCCTTCCTTCCTTCCTTCCCTTTCCTTTCCTTTCCTTT
>JAJEJO010000474.1:731793-791811 GCA_020662805.1 Glaucomys volans
GTTCTTTCTTTCTTCTTTCTTTCTTTCTTTCTTTCTTTCTTTCTTTCCATTCTTTCCTTCCTTCCTTCCTTTTCTTTCTTTCCTTCCTTCCTTTCTTTTCTTTTCTTCCTTCCTTCCTTCCTTCCTTTTCTTTCTTCCTTTCCCTTCCTTCCTTCCTCCCTCCTTCCCTCCCTCCCTTCTCTTCTCTTCTTTTCCTTCCTTCCTTCCTTCCTCCTTTCCTTTTCTTTTCTTCTTCTCTTCTCTTTTCTTTTCTTTCCTTTCTTTCTTTCCTTCCTTCCTTCCTTCCTTCCTTCCTTCCTTCCTTCCTTCCTTCCTTCCTTCCTTCTTTCTTTTCTCCTTCCTTCCTTCCTTCCTTCCATTCTTTCCTTCCTTTTCTCCCTTCCCTTCCCTTCCCTTCCCTTCCTCCCTTTTCCTTCCTTCCTTCCTTCCCTTTCCTTTCCTTTTCTTGTCTTTTCTTTTCCCTTCCTTCCTTCCTAACCCCCCCCCACCCCCCATGTACCAGAGATTAAACCCAGAGGCAATTAACCACTGAGCCACATCCCTCGCCCTTTTTAAAATTTTTTTATTTTGAGACAGGGTTTCACTGAGTTGCTTAGGGCCTCCCTAAGTTGCTGAGACTGGCCTTGAACTTGCAATCCTCCTGCCTTAGCCTCCCAAGCCTCTGGGATTACAGGCTTGGGTCGCCCCTGCCAGCTGCTTTCCTTTTCTTAATTTGCTTTTCTTTTTGCATATATATCTAAGATATATAACATGATATTTTGAATACATATTATTTTCTCTATACCAGCTTATTTCCCTTTTCTTCAATAAAGGCCTTGGAGAGAAGGTTGACTGTTTGGTCCATTAGGGAAAAAAATCTTTTTTATAATATAGAATGCTTCATGATTTGCATGTCATTCTTGTTCAGGGGCCATGCTAATCTCTGTATTATTCCAATTTTAATATAGTGCTACTGAAGTGACCACGGAAATTATTATTAGAATTGCAGAGTGCCAGAAAGCCAGCTGTTAATAATAATGAAATTCATGTCTCATATTTCCAAACACCAAGCTGTAGGACTTACAGAAGTTAGTTGACCTCTTTAGTCCTCAGTTTCCTTATAAGATGAGAAGAGTAAATGGGGATCATCCCTGAGGTTTCTACAGGTGCCAATGGACTTTACCACTTGTGAAAAGCTTCAAAGTTTTGCCTCCTTTCTTTATTTAATTTTGCAGTGCTAAGGATAAAACCTAGGGACTCATGCATGCAGCCAAGCACTGTACCACTGAGCTACATCCCAGCCCTTGCTTCTTTTATTTTTAAATTAAAATTAAATTTCTCTTGAAGAAACAGGGTCTTGCTATGCTGTTTAGGCTGACCTGAAACTCCTGTGCTCAAGTGATCCTCCTTTCTCAGCCTTATGAGTAACTGGGACTAAGGTTGTGCATCACCAGCCTTAGCTTTGCCTCTTGAAATATTTGTAGACCTAAGTTGTTTTTTTTTTTTTCCTCCCATTCCTTAGGATGCAAAAATTGAAGCAGAAGAATTTACACGGAAACTGTATGTTGAACTGAAGTCTTCACCTCAGCCTCATCTAGTTCCTTTTCTTAAGGTAGAGTCATATTCTTTGAAGAAATTGGTTTAGATTTCTTTAAAATAATTTGAAATCTGGATATTAAACATGACAGTAATTCATTGTGAAGGAACTAGCAGTGTGGGAGGAACTTTAGCACTTTTGTAAACTGTAGAGCTCATTCATAGTGTTGTTTTTACTTGAACATTTTGAGAAAACAGGAATAATACCTGATTCATGAACATAACTAGATATTGCTTAATGGTTGTATAGGAATATACTCAAATTCTTGTGTGGTTGTAAGAAAATAGGACCTTCCATTTGTCTTAACTTCATGCTGTTTTAGAATGATAAACCATAATAGTGCCAAATTTGGTGGGAAAGTTATAATTTAAAAATTTAATTTATATTGATAGGCATATCCTATGATTTATCAAAGTATGTAGAATTTGGAGAGCAGTAGCTTGAAACAAGAGCTTATTTTTGCAGACTTAAAAAATACTCCATTTATATTCTCAGAAATTAAACTGTAATTAAAAACCCCGGGACTGTAGTGAACCAAAAGTCATGTGTGTGTTTGTTTGTTTTTTTGGTACTAATTGAATCAAGGGGTGCTTTACCACTGAGCCACATCCCCCAGCCCTTTTTAATATTTTACTTAGAGACAAGGTTTTGCTTAGGACCTCAGTAAGTTGCTGAAACTGGCTTTGTACTCATGATCCTCCTCAGCCTCAACCTCCCAAGCTGCTGGGATTATAGGCCTGTGCCACCACACCTGGCCTCTCTTCATTTTTTATTTTGAAATAGGATCTTCTTAAGTTGGTTAGGGCCTTGCCAAATTGTTGAGGATGACTTTGAGCTTCGATCCTCCTGCCTTAGCCTCCCAGGTTTCTGAGATTACAGGTATGCACCACCATGCCTGGCTCATACCATAGATTTTGACATAATAGAATGAGGAGTTGCCTTTTGAAAATTTTGGGTTTATTGTCTAGGGGATATGAAGGAGGCTTCATAGTAAAAACTCCTTTTGTTGCTTCAAGAAAGAAGAATGGAAAGGAAAATGGGAGCATCCCATTTTCATAAGGATATTTAAACACCAGAAAGTATTTGAGTAGGTAACCAAATTGATTAGGAGGGGATAAGTCATGTGATATGAAGTGTGACTAAAGAGACTAAAAGTGTATTAGCCAGAGAAGACTTGATCTGGGGAAGTGAAGTTGAAGGATCAGTGCATATTTTAAGCACATCTATATGAAAGAGATTTGTTTTTTATACTTCTAGAGTCTATAACTGGGATTGGATAATCTGTCTAAAAAGATGATGGGCTATTTGTGAAATGGTTCTTGCTCTTTTTCTGTATGACCCATTTGTGTACTTAATTGAGAAATTAGAGTCATTTCTTCATGAGTCCCCCTTTCATTACAAAGGTCTTTAGCTCTAGGTACTGTCCTTCACCATGATGACTCTCTCTTGAGTATATCTATTTTTTTTTTTTTTTTTTTTGGACCAGGGAGACTCAGCCCCTGGGCCCCATCCCCCCCCCCCTGTTTTGTTTTTTTTTTAGAGACAGGGTCTCACTGAGTTGCTTAGGGCCTCACTAAGTTGCTGAGGCTGGCTTTGAACTCGAGATCCTCCTGACTCAGCCTCCCAAGACACTTGGATTACAGGCGTGCGCCACCACGCCCGGCTAGTGTATCTATTTTGTACTTACTGTTTACACTGTGAAGGAGGAGGAAAATTAGTGTTGATCTACTCTGTGACAGATATTGTTAGTCAGCCATCCATTACTATAACAAATATGCGAGATAATAAACTTTTGAACAGAAACAGTTTATCTCAGTTTTAGAGGTTCCAGTTCATGATTAGCTGGTCCCATTGCTTTGGCCCTCTGGCAAGGCAGAACATAGTATCAAATATAGTGTCAGGAGCACATGCAGAGTGAAACTGCTAACTTCATGGTTCTGTGATGAAAAGAAGAAAGAGGAAGAGACTAAGGCCCCACACTCCCCTTTGAGGGCATGGCTCCAGTAACCCAAAGACTAGGTCCCCCTCTTAAACTTCTGTCACCTCTCAGCAGCACCATGCTGGGGACCAGGTGTTTAACACTTGGGCTTTCATGACACTCAACATCCCAAACAGCCATGTGTGGTGGAACATACCTGTAATCCCAGGCAGCAAGGGAGTCTGAGGCAGGAGGATTGCATGTCTGAAGCCAGCCTCAGAAACAAGCAAGACCTGGTTTCAAAATAAAAAATTAAAAGGACTGGGTATGTAGCTCAGTGGGCGTCTCTGGATTCAATGCACAGTAAACCCATCCTCCTCCTCCTCAAAAAAAAAAAAAAATCCAAACCATAACAGATGCTCTACTGGATACTTTACATACAATTTTTGTTGCTTGCACTTAGTTTTTATAACACTCTTGGGGAATAGGTGCTAGATAGTAGTTTCCGTTTTAGAGAGGATCATTGAAATTGACTATTATTATTTTTCTATCAAACTCCTAGGTCTAGAATTTAGGCTGTCTTATGTCTTGCTAGGTAACACTCCCTGTAAGTTACAAATATTACCATGAAGGATTTGTACTTTGTATCCATCTTCTAAGGAAATATTAATCCTAAGACTTTTCTTGAGAACTTTCTCCCCCTCATCCCTGAGAGCTTTTTGGGTTGGGTATTATTTAGGGATGAGGGAATCAACATTTTAATTTAAGTCTGGCCAAGTAATGAGGAGATAATTAATTCAAGTACCTATTTACATTGTGTCTCTCATTATTTTAATATTTCTTTCCAGTTACATTTTTCTGAGAATCTCTGGTTAAGATTCCCAGTTTAAACTTACTTAAATTGTTTTTTTAAAAAATTTATTTCCCCCTGTTTGTTTTCTGCCTTTTTTATTTTGGAAAAAAATTTTGAAGGATTTTCTGCTTTCCTTTGTTACTGCCTATCTCTGTAGGGGTGTGTGTGTGTGTGTGTGTGTGTGTGCGCGCGCGCGCATGCGTGTAAACTATGCTTTCATTTTTATTTATTTATTTTTTGGTACTGGGGATTAAACCCAGGGGCACTTAACCACTGAACTATATCCCTTGTTTATTTTTAATTTTGTAACAGGGTCTTGCTAAGTTGCTGAGTCTGGCCTCAGAGTTTCAATCCTCTTCCCTCGGTCTCCCAAATTGCTAGGGTTATAGGCCTGTGCCACTCTGCCTGGCTTATTTTTGGCTTTCTAGTTTTATTCCTTGAGTACTTCCATTGTTTCTAATTCTTCATAAGCAGTGTGACTGAATTTTAAGTGTCACAATAAGGAAATCTTATTAAACAGCTCATGAAGATAACCTACCATTTTTCTACTTTTGAATCTTTTTTTGATTGTACAAACAAAAATCCCAGGAGTGAAACGGCAAAATCTACCAGTTTTTATTTCGAATTGCCTTTGTTCTTTTAGTAAAAGATACAAAGATAAACACTTGACTCAATTTAGTCAGAAAATGTGCTAATAACTCAATTAAGGAAATCATTTTAGATCTTTAAAATCTGTTTATGTTAGCTCTATTTTGATGTAAAGACAATTTCTATCCAAAGTTTGAAAGTTATTTAATAAGAGATTCTACTACATTGTAAATTTATAGGTAATAATGATAATTTAGTCAGTAATGATCTTTTAAGGGGTTTTGATGAATACAGAGAAGTATGATAGTGTTTAATTTTTCATTCTTTTTAGCTTTACATAACAGTAGAATGTATTTTGATATATCATACATAGATGGAGTACAACTTCCCATTCTTGTGGTTGTACATGATGTGGAGTTACACTGGTCATGGATAGTGTTTTCTTTTACCAAATTGGTAATTTAGGTATCCAAATAAGTTTAATCTGAAACAAGATAATTTCATATTGAAAAATAAAGCATTTTTGGGTTTTAAATCGATTGGATCTTGTATACTGATTGGATAAAATAAGTGATACCAGGTTTTCTCGACTGAAACACTTGATCTGCTTTTGATTTGCTTTATGTTGTAAAGATAAGAGAAATTTTTTTTTTTTTTTTTACTTGTAGTTTACTTGTTTTCAGTGTTTACTTCTTTTTCCTCATGTTTCCAGAAAAGTGTTACTGCCTTACGGCAACTTCTGCCTAATTCCCAGAGCTTCATTCAGCAGTGCATTCAGCAGACTTCTGGTGAGGTAGTCATTACCACCGGTACCACAACAGCAACACCTCCTGTGGCAACAACTACAGTTTCTTCAGTCCAATCTGAAAAGTCCATCATTGTTTCTGGAACAGCAGTACCTAGAACTGTGTCTGTGCAAGCTCTGAATCCACTTGCTGGTCCAGGGGGTGCAAAAACTGGAGTTGTGACACTACATTCTGTGGGTCCAGCTTCTGTACCAGGAGGAACAACAGGTGGAACTGTTTTGCTTCAGACTTCAAAACCACTTGTGACATCAGTACCAAATACAGTAACAACAGTCTCACTTCAACCTGAGAAACCAGTTGTCTCTGGAGCAGCAGTAACGCTGGCTCTTCCATCAGTAACTTTTGGAGAAACTTCAACTCCAGCTCTTTGTCTTTCGTCTGTGAAACCTGTCATCTCTTCTGCTGGGACCACACCTGAAAAACCTGTCATTGGCACTCCAGTCCAAATCAAACTTGCCCAGCCGGGCACCCTTCTTTCACAGCCGGCTGGTGTTCCACAGGCAGTTAAAGTCAAGCAACTAGTGAGTAAAATTTTGTTTCTTCCTCAGTTACTTATTTGGAACATTTTGGGCATTCAGAAAATTGGCAAGACTAGTAAAAAACTGACAAGACTGTATATCCTCCCAAATTTGACAGTTGTTAATTTTTTATCTCATTTGCTTCATCTCCCTGTCTGTAGTCACATGAACAAAAACACACATTTTTTTTTTTTTTTTTTTGCTGAACCATTTGAGAATTGGCTACAGAAGTTGAGATAGTGCATTCCCCAAAATACTGTGTCTTTCAACAAAAAGGATGTTTTTAAATATCACCAATTCATATTGTCATACATGAGACATTAATATTAGTACAGTATTTCCCAGTTGTCCCAATAGTGTTCTTTCAGTCTATTTTTCTCTGTTCTTGCTTCTAATGAAGAATTCTTTGTTGCATTCAATTATTACTTCTTTTTTTTTTGCTGATTTTGTTTTTTTATTTTTACAGACTGCATTTTGATTCATTGTACACAAATGGGGTACAACTTTTCATTTCTATGGTTGTACACAATGTAGATTCCTTATTTTTTTAATCTAGAACAGTTCTCCTTTTTTTTTTTTTTTTTTTTTTTTGGTACCAGGAATTGGACCCAGGAGCACTTAACTGCTGGGCCATGTCCCCAGCCCTTTTTAAAATATTTTATGTAGAGATAGGGTCTTGCTGAGTTACTTAGCACCTTGCTAAATTGCTGAGGCTGGCTTTGAAATCACAATCCTCCTACCTTAGCCTCCCTAGCCATTGGGATAACAGGAGTGTGCCACTGCACCCAGCTGTTCTCCAGTTTTTTGTGGTTGTTCATTATATTGTAATATTTTAAGTGCCTAGGCTAGTTGTTTTATACTGTCCCTTTGTTTTGTTTTGTTTTATTTTTTGGTTAAATATTTGGGGGACGGCTTTAAACAGGTGATAGATAGCATGATAACATTTCTTTTTTTCAAAAAAGTACTGAGGGGAGAGTAAGACAGTGAGGTGGACAGATAAATAAGTTGTATTTTTTTCCTAAATTTGGTAAGTTGGGAGGTTCTTAGGTGAAAGAAGGAAATTTTAGTAGTTTATTGATTAGTTGATATTTAGAATGTTCTGCTTTATTCAGAAGACAAGTTTTATGAGAAGACTGTTCGAGTATTATTAGCCCATGGGAGATAGTGCATGGTGTTTTTTGGTTAAGTTCTTTCTTTTTTTTTTTTTTTTTTTTTTTTTTGGAACCAGGGATTAAGCTCAGGGACACTTGGCCACAGAGCCACATCCCCAGCTCAATTTTGTATTTTTTTAGAGACAGGGTCTCACTGAGTTGCTTAGGGCCTCGCTAAGTTGCTGAGGCTGGCTTTGAACTCGCGATCCTCCTGACTCAGCCTCCCGAGTCGCTTGGATTACAGGCGTGCGCCACCACGCCCGGCCAACTAAGTTCTTTCTTTATGCCACAACAGAGTTTGCTCTTTGGATTTTTAGTGATTGCCCATATTCATTTTTATAAACCTTTGTGTTAGAGGCTGTGTTTTGAAAAGTTTTAGTTTGTTGGAATGTAAACTCTGTATACTTACCACCCTGGTTTGCATGATCAGAATTAGAGGCTATCATCTGTGGATTATTTTCTTCTGAGGTAGAGGGCTTCTTTGGACATAGAGTCAAAGGGGAAGATAAGATACCCAGAACTGGAGGGTAGTCTAACTCTTGGGTAGCTGGGAAGTAATAGTAATTTCCTGTGCATGAATCTTTTCTTAGCCCTTCTTATTCTGGGTCTGATTTTCAAATGGAGAAATAAACCTGCAGTGTAAGATTACTCTGTTTGCCTGAACTTAATCTCAGGTAGAACAACATTTTAAATTTTTTCCCAGTCCTGTTGTATCTAGTTTTATTAAAGATTATTTTCATAAACATGAGGTATTTCAGGTAGGGCATGGGGAGGCAGTTGTTAAGATTATACAGTAACATTCAAATTCCTTTCGTAGGTGGACTGCCACCATAAAACTCAATGAAGTTGTCATCTGATGTTCTGAATAAGGAAATTTTAGAGTGAGGATTGGCATTTCACATTTAACCCTGACTTTCAGGAAATGAAATGAAATAGGCAAAATTATCAATCTGAAGATCATTAATTTAGAATAGGAACCGCTTCTCTTTTATGATGTCACTGGAAAGTTCAGTTTGCCGGACATATTGGTAAAACCAATTTTGGGGAGTCAGTTCCAAACAAGTCTCTGATTTCAGGGGAGTAAAGTCTGTGCTGATAGCAGAGAGGGAGAGGAGGACATGAGGACGAATTTGAGTTTTTCCATACCACAAGGCATTTGTGCCAAGGTGGCTATATGTGCCAATATTACGGAATCCCTCCTCCTGGGAGCCAAGAGGAAGTCTGTTGGAAACCTGTAGGGAAAGGTGTTTTCCCTACAGCAATCCAGCTTTGGAGACATTATAATAGTGAAATATGTTCCTTCCCCCAAAACAATGAAGTGTTCTGTGTTAGTCAGGTTTTTTGCTGCTATAACCAAAAAACCTGACAAGAACACTTAGAGGAGGAAAAGTTTATTTCAGGGCTCATGTTTTCAGAGGTCTCAGTCCATAGATGGCCAGCTCCATTCTTGGGGCCCGAGGTTAAGCTGAACATCATGATGAAAGAGTATGTTGTAGGAACGCAGCTCAGGTCATGGCCACCAACAAGCAGAGAGCTCTCCTCACCATACACAAAACATATACTCCAAAGACACACCCCAATGACCTGTGCCCTCCAGCCACACCCTACCTGCCTGCAGTTACCACTCAGTTAATTCCTATCAGTGGATTAATGCATTGATTTAAGGCTCTCATAACCCAATCATTTCACCTCTAAATCCTCTAGCATTGTCTCACACATGAGATTTTGGGGAACCCCTTCCATCTAAACCTTAACATATTGTGTGCTAACAATATAGCTTTAAAAAAAAAAAAAGCAAAACCAAGTTCTGCATTTTTATAAAACTTGATAAAAAATAGTATTTTAAACTGTTCAGTCACCTGAAGTATACATCATTATAAAAAATGCACACACTTCACTCAATATCTCTAGCACCGTCAGTCTTCTGTGCCTGGTCTGTTTTAAGACACTTTCATTTGCTGCGGTTATTTCCATCCTTGCCAGCATCAGTTTCCGTTTGGGTACCTTCTCTCCCTTCTTTGCAGGGCTTTTTTAGACTTGAACTCTGGCTCTGGAGGAGCAGGTTCAGCAGACAACCTTGCAGATCCTCTCTGTGGTTCATTCTTCAACTTGACTTTATCTCCTTCAGCAATCCCCTTCAGTTCTTTCTTGGGGATTGGGGGTGATGACAGCAGGATGTAAGCACTTGACATGGAGATGCAAAATTGTATGACTTTGGATGGTCTGGAAGTTGTTCTTGCCTCTTCTTCCAAAACAACATTTTTAGAAGCAGTGATTCTTAAACATTGCTCTGACAAACCATGTTTGAGGACCACTGCAACAGAGTAATTACCCCAAGGGAAGGCCTCTTTTTGGCAGAACTGCACATAATTGAAATCTTTTTTATGGGTCATAACTGATAATTGAATAATGCTAACTAATCATCATTGACAATCTGTAACACATAGGTCCCTAAGGTGAAAATAACACTGTTAGCTACATGGAATTCTACGAGCATATTGCTTATGTATGATGGACTTTAAAATTTTTGTAATGAGGAAAAGATTTGGAGAAAACTAAGAATCCAGAAATTCCAAGTGACCTCTCCAGTGGCATCAGCAAGTTGATCTTGACCTAGAATCCTATGACTTTTCCATTAGGTTTTGGTTATGATGCTTCGGGCAAGAACTTCTAGGTTTTTGGAATGTCCTGAAGCAGAAAACTATCTGGTAATACAATAACATATTTTAATGAAATTCCCAATTTAATCTTACATCTAAGTGAGGCTGAAAATATTGAAGGTGCTAGAAGTGACTAAAGCATTTTATATGGCTTATAGAAAATATGCAAGTAATCATTCAAAGTATGAGAAACACCACACCAGATCTTATGATCCATGTAACTCAATATGGTGTAAAGAATATGCATTTGACTATCTTGTTTTTGTACCAGGGATTGAACCCAGGGATGCTTAACCGCTGAGCCACATCCCCAGCCTTTTATTTTTTGAGACAGGATCTTGCTAAGTTGCTTAGAGCCTCACTAAGTTGCTGAGGTTGACTTTGAACTTGCCCTATTTCTGCCTCAGCCTTCTGAGTCACAGGGATTACAGGCATGTGCCACTACATCTGGCTTGGATGACTTGTCTTTTTTCAATGTCAAGTTTAGAGTTTTGGTAATTTATTTAATTGTGGATTTAAAAATTTCTCCATAATTTTTACTTCTCAATTGTAGTAGTTCTTCTAGAGAATTGGATGGGCTTCGTCTTAGATAAGGTGTCTAAATATTATGCTTTCAAGTTGTGAGAAAAATTTCTCAAACTGCCATTGTAGATTTAGATTTTATAGTATTAATATTTTATCAAATTGTACATTTTTATGTATTCACGGTTTTTTTAAAAAATAGATTTATCACTGCTATCTTTTCTGTCTTATTGATTATATATTATGTATGTATATAGTATTGCATGCTATATTTTCTGTCTCATTGATTATATATTATATGTAATATATACATATTATATAAATTATATATATGTTAGATATTATACTTGGGAGTTCTGCCCAAGCCTGCATGTAAATTAACTGGAATTGTTCAGTTTCTTTTAGGTGTTTAAGTTTTTCATTTTATACTCAGATACTTGAAATGTTGAAATATGGACCTAATAAGTAGTTCTGGGGATTTTACCTAAGAATGCAAGTTCTATAAATGACTCATCTTATTGGCTGTCTATGAGTTTCAGCACAGTAGTTATCATATTATACACTCAAACTAAATATGGAACTTAACATTTTACTTCTAGTTTTTGTTTGAAGATTGACAGTGGATCAGTTGGATTATGGGTTACTAAAGCTAGGTAAGATAATAAATAGAAACTTTCAGGAGACTTGATGCTGAAAACTTTCCCTTTGGATATTTGTGAAAAAAATTGTTGTTTGCACAAAAGCAAAATTAAATTAAATTAAATTTTAATTAGCAAAGCTAATTAAATTTAGAAAAGCTCAATTTTAATTTGTTCATTTTAAAATTTAAATTTTGATAAGTTTTTTTTTTGTGGTGCTGGGGATTGAACCTAGGGCCTTGTGCTTGCAAGGCAAGCACTCTACTAACTGAGATGATAAGTGTTTTAAACTGATTTTACTGCATAAAATAAAATGAAACCTCAAATCTACAATATATGCAAATAAAATTCATGAATGAGAAAAGTTAATTCAAAATCTCTGACCTCTATTTTTCCTAAGAAGGTGGATAATTTTGTAGAGTAAGCTGAGTATTGCTATAATAGTCTTATATTTATTTATCCTTAAGTCCCTTTTTAATTTTTTTGCTCTCAAGTATTTTTTCTTTTTAAAATATACTTTTTTTGTGCATTATAATTATATGTAATAGTGGGATTCATTGTACATATTTGTACATGCACATGATATAATATCACTTAAATATCTTTAAAAATAATTTCTACTTGGAGATAAGGCAGGAAATGTGTAGTATTGTTTATTATTTTAAATTTATATTTCCCCTCTATTGTATTTCTTTCTTAACAGTATCACAGATATTTAATAAGTAAGTGGTTAACAATTATTCTCCAAATATAACTATTTTGTGGATATGAGAGAAAAACAGGGCTGGGGTTGTGGCTCAGTGGTAGCGTACGTGCCTAGCACTCAATCCTCAGCACCACATAAAAATAAAAGTATTGTGTCCACCTTTAAAAAAGAGAGAGAAAAATAAGTGAGTTATTTCTGCAGTGTGTGATAACTTTCAATTTCACTATATTAAAGTAAAAACTTAACTCCTAAAATAAATTTACCCTAAGTCCTAAAAAATAAAAACTGTTGTTGTATTTTTACTTGCACCCAATTATTTTGAGATAGGAGAAATTCTTAAAGAATTTTATAACAAATACATGTTGCATGAAATAATTAGTGAATTTAAGCCTACTTATCCTCTGCCTTCACAGGATAGGAAAATATTTTCAAGGTGTAAATTTTAGTTTCTTATCATGGTGGCTGCCAATTTTTTCTTTAGAAAAGAAGAAATGAGTAAAAATTGAGTTAGAAAAAAAAATGGTAAAATTTTTCATTAGCTCAAGTAGTTGACCCTCACTTATTGAACTGACTTTTTTGGATCCTAAGTAGTTTGTCTTTTGTTCTTCCTTTTTTGCATTCTATTTAAGAGAGCGGAAAGGTGGAATTAGTTGTTAATTTTATTTGCACTTGAATAGGACTAATGAAAGGTTTGGTGAAGAAAGAGGTTGATTCCAAGTAAAGCCTACCCTTTATTTACCATATATTATTAGGAGTTGTACAGTAAATTCCTCATGGGCTATAATTGAATCAGAATTTTTATAATAATATTCTTGATATATAGGTTGGTTGATGTTAGTTTATTTAAACTTACTTAAGAGATTATTTTATAAGACTATATTAGAATTTGTGGAAAATGAAACTGGAGACATTATAGTATACATGTCTTTGTATTAGTCAATAAAATTTTTATAAGAATTTTCATATGTAGATTCTAGCATTTATAGCTATTAAATTTGATTTATCATGTATTTATCCAGCTATCATTTTATCTTAATTTTTGACGGATTTCAAAGACTTCTTCCTAAATAATTAAACATAGCTATCACAGTTAAATATTTTGAGGTGACTCTTTTTACAATGACATGGACAGATTCATTTGTACTACTAGGAAGGTTTTGACAGTCAGTTCATACTGGTTTGTAATTCAAACTGCTCATCAAAATATAAACTGTTGCCATCATAAGCTCAAGAGTTCTCGCCTCTCTCATCTGATTTGTCAAAATGTTCTCTTGTGCCCCTTCTCCATTCATCAAAATATAGATTCTTGCCATCATCTTATTGCCCTTTCTCATTCAGACCCCAGTCCCATCTTCCAGAAGTAACAACTGTTCTGATAATTTCCCCCATGGACTAGTTTTGCTTAATAGTATCAAAGTATTATTTAAAAATAATTCCTCATCAGATATACCACATCATAGTTATTGTAAAAGCAACAAAGACTATTGGTTAGCATTTCTAGACCTGTAGTTTCTATAAACTACTTAAACATTAGTTTATGTTAACATCCCCAATAAAACATCAGAACTTGTGGTGTAAAGAAAGTTAAGGTATGTACTCTTTTCCTTTCTTTCCTTGATTCCAGAGTTTTGTTTTGTACCTGGGATTTAACCCAGAGTACCTAACCCCAGAGTCACATTCCCATCCCATTTTTTATTTTGTGTTTTGAGACAGGGTCTCACTACCTTGGTGAAGCTGGCTTTGAACTTGAAAGCCTCCTGCCTCAACCTTCTGTTTGTTAGATTATTAAATTAGTTACATGTGCTGCCTCAGGTTAGCATCGTTAAGATGAGGACTGATGGGGGACCTAGGTTGTTGTTAACAATTATTAATTGTTGTTGTTTGTTTGAACAGAGGAGTGTTCACAGGAGTGCTTCACCACTCAGCCACATCCCCAGCCCTTTTTATTTTTTGAGACAGGGTCTTACTAAGTTGCTAAGGCTGGTTTTGAACTTGTGACCCTCCTACATCAGCATCCTGAACCACTGGGATTACAGTTGTGTACCACCATGCCTAACTGGGACCTGTGTTTTTTAAACCCAATCTCAAAATTTTGTGTTATTTTGTGTACCCATCAAAAATGGTACAAAGACCAACTGGTAAACAGCTTACTAATAATATCTTATTAGTATCTTACATAATTCAAACTAATAAAGTGGAATTATAGGGCATGTTCTTTTGAGTTTCAGACTGCATAAGTGAGATTCCAGTTCGTATACTTTAAACCTGATCCCTAGGACTTCACAAAAGTATGATCTCAACTTCATTGAAATGCATTATTTTTTCCAGTTCTTTTCTGTTATCAAAGAATGATAGCAATTGATTTATTTCAGCTAATATTTTTTTTCTCTTGGAACATTAGTTCCAGTAGGATTATGTTCCAAGGCATTTCGTTGTCACTTTTTTTTAGTAATACACACTTGCCTTTTAATTTTGTTCACAAATAATTTGAAAGTGGAATGAATTGTACTCTTAAAAAGTTCTGTTCAGAAGTCTCTCTCCTGACTAGGCCATTGCTCATTTTTATTACCCACATGGTAGTTTAAGAACTTCTAAATAGTTCACTTGTTGGCCCAAATATATGGTAACTGTTCTTTGGAGTGAATAAATGACACTTGGCTGTTCTATTTTTTTCTTCTTTGAAGCCCAAAGTAATAGTCCAGTTATTACTATGTTTCCTCTTCCTTTGCCCCCAACCCTCCCTGAATTTCTTGAATTGTTATCTTGGAGAATGCATTTAGCATTATCATTTTCCCGAATGATTTAGGAATGTACTTTTGAAAAACAGCATATGAAAGTCCTTCATTTTTAGAGGTGTACTTTTGTATATTTATGGATAAGAAGTTATATCTGGGATTTGCTTTAAAATAATAAATAATTGTGGGTGGTAGAGAAATGGACCAGGGTACAGAAGAAGCAAGATTGTTCAAAAATTAATCATTGTTTAATCTGGATAAACTGTATTTTTGTATATATTTGAAATTTTTCATAAGTTAAAAGTAAAAATAGGAACCATGTGAAGACTTTTGTAAATTTGAATTCTACTTTAACAAATAGGATAGTGTGTGAGATAGTCATGTTTTTCACTTTTGAACAAGATTATTTTACTTCATACAAATTTAAATTTTTAGTATATTTACAGCTGAGTGAGCACAAGCAGTTGTTAAAAGTGAAATTTTGTCCTTTCCTTTTACAGCATATTTAATTGAATGACTGTACTGATAGTTCTTGTTATTTTAGGTTGTCCAGCAGCCTTCAGGAGGCATTGCAAAACAAGTGACCACAATTTCCCATTCCTCAGCATTGACCATTCAGAAATCTGGACAGAAGAAGATGCCAGTGAGCACTGTAATACCTGCTAGTAAGTTTCTTCCAGATAGACACTGGTCTATCTGAGCTCCATCACACTGGTTTTGGAACGTGGTGAGGTTTTGCACAACTTTTCTGTTGTGCATGGCATGTAAATAAATAAATAAATAAATAAATAAATAAATAAATAAAAAGTCCATTGACAACTAAAAAATATTTAAAGAAAGATAGGTTTGGATTTTTAAAGTTGGTACCTAAGCGAAAACTGAAAGATAACTCTTCTAGTCTTTGAACATATGTAGACAATTTTTAGAAGTGTTACGTTGTTTGGCATAAATGAAGCAACTACTTATGGTATTCCATGATTATATAAAACAATCTACTACTAAATAAGTGTTCTTTTAACTTAACAAAACTTGCTATAACCTTTATTTTTTAAAAAAATGTAGTTTGGAAATCAGGTAAGGTAGAGCTTTTAAGTGTTTTTAAAATATATTAATATAAAGCATGTATTATTAACATGTTTCCATCACCTTTTGCATATGATGTTTTTATAATGATGCTACAGGCAATTTAAGACCAAATAAAAGAATGGAGAGATCTCTGTATTACAGGATGATTTTTTTAAAATGTAGAGAATATGTTCATTGTCCTATTTGAATTTAGACCAAGTTCTGAGGGAGCTTGAAGTTTTCTTTGATTTGTGAATGTATATATTTAAAACTGTAGCTCTGAATTTTTTCTAATGTGGCATGATTGCTTTTTTGGTCTTCTACTTTCTAATTTCTTGTTTGTTTTTATAGCTTCCATTCTAAAGCAAATTACTCTGCCTGGAAATAAAATTCTGTCACTTCAAGCATCTACTATTCAGAAAAATAAAATAAAAGAGAATGGAACAACATGTTTCAGGTAAAGAAAATAAATAGTTAAAAACTTGGTCTAGTTTAAAAAGTAATATTTAAGAAAAAAAAAGTGACAAAGACTAGTTCCTAAATAAAACAGATTTATTGATGCCTTTAAAATAATCTAACAGTATTTTATAAAGTATAATTTATAATCAGTAAGGTCTATCAATCTTAAGTATTTTGGTCAATGAATTTTGTTTCTTTTTGTTTTTTTTTGGAACCAGGGATTGAACTCAGGGACACTCGGCCACTGAGCCACATCCCCAGCCCTATTTTGTATTTTATTTAGAGACAGGGTCTCACTGAGTTGCTCAGGGCCGCACTAAGTTGCTGAGGCTGGCTTTGAACTAACCCTAACCCTAACCCTAATCCTCCTGACTCAGTCTCCCAAGTCGCTTGGATTACAGGCGTGCGCCACCATGCCCGGCTTGCTCAATGAATTTTGAAAAAACATATGCCCGTGTAATCATAATCCTCATGAAGATACTTTATACATCTTTCAGATCAATTACCCACATCTGCCTCTGGCAGTCACTGTTATGTCCATCACCACTAATCATTTTTGTGTGTTCTTGAACTTCACATATATCACCCCACTTCATCTTATTAAGTAAGCATTGTATCATCATGTATCATCACAAGAAAAAGGGTGAGTACAGAATAAGATATTTTGAGAGAAACCACGTTCACATAACTTTTATTGCAGTATACTGTCGTTGATCTATTTTTATTTTTAACTTTTACTGTGTCTAATTTATAAATTAAACCTTACATAGGTATGTATATGTAGGAAAAAAAGATGATGTATTTGGGGCCTGGTTCTAGGACTCCTCTCAGACACCAAAATTCACACAGATGCTCAAGTCCCTTACATAAAGAATATAATATATGCATATAATCTGAGCATATCCTCCTATATATTTTTTTTATTTTTAATTTTTTTCTAGTACTGAGGATTGAACCCAGAGTCTCCCACATGCTAAGCTGTATCTCCAGCCCTTTTTTATTTTGAGACAGGGTTTCACTAAGTTGTCCAGACTGGCCTGAATTTGAAATTATCCTGTTAAGTAGCTGGAAATACAGGTGTGCACCACCACACCAAGCTCCCTCATTTACTTATAATACCTAGTGCAGTGTAACTTCTATGTAAATAGTTGTTATACTGTATTTAGAGAATAATGGCAAGATCAGAAACTATGTACATAATTCAGTACAGATAAATTTTTTTTCCTGGAATGTTTTTGATCCATGATAGGTTGAATGGTGATTTGTTCTTTTCTGTCCTGTGGTGTTCTAAATTTTCCCATTTTGACTCTTTATCCAAAAAGTGCTGCTTGCTCTCCCCAAGAAGCTACATTTTGTTTTTTTTTCCCTTTGGTTCTGGGTATTTAACCTGGGGTGCTTTATCACTGAGCTACATTTTCAGCCCTTTTTATTTTTTTATTTTGAGACAAGGTCTCACTAAGTTGCTGAGGGCCTCACTAAATTGCTGAGGGTCTCAATAGATTGCTGAGGCTGGCCTGAAATTTGAGATTCTCCTGTCTCAGCCTCTGGAGTTGCTGGGAAAACAGGTATGAGCCACTGCACCCAGCAAGAAGCTATACTTTTAAAAGTTTGCCAAATTAAATTCCATGTATCCCATGCTTTGATCTACCAGGACACCTTTTTGATATTTTTTGACTTGGAATACACTTAGTCTTCTTTCCCATAGTTTACTTTTGCCCACTGCTAGCTCTTCCATCTCTTCTGCAATTTTTTTTCAGACTGCTTTTGCTTGAGGAGGCAATTAGGCTCTGGGGCTGGGGGAGATCAGGCACCATCATTGGTCAATGTATATGCTTTATGTTCAAGTTGTGCTGAGGTTATTCAGGATCAGTTTTGGAGAAAATATTGGAAGATGGTGGTCTAGTCAGTCATTGCCTTAATTCAGTGAGTTTTGACAAAAAGGCTAAACCCATGTACCAAGTGCTATAATCAAAATACATTGAAATACTCATCCCAAAAGGTTCCTTAGTGCTTTTCCCCATCCATTCCCTATATTAGATGCCAGATTCTAGACAACTACTGATGTCCATAACATTGTAGATTACATTCTTTCCTAGGGTTTTGTATCCATGACATAAAATTTGTTTTCTTTGCCTTCTCTTGCTCGGCATAAAGTCTTTGACTACATATAGGTTGTTGCATGTGTAAGTAGTTTGACTTTTTATTGCTAAGTAGTATTCCATTGTATGAATATACTGTAGTTCATGTTGCCCTCTCTTGGTGGACATTTGGGTTGCTTCGTTTTGGGCAATTATGAATAAAATTGCTGAGAATACTCTGTCCAAGTCTTTATGTGAACATAGATTTTTTCCTTCTCCAAATATGTTGGAGTAGAATTACTGAGTCATATGGGAAGTATGTGTTTAACTCTATAAGAAATTTTAGCCCTTCTGGTTGATATATATACAGTTGTAGCTCATTGTGGCTTTCACTTACATTTCCATAGTGATTAGTGATGCTGAATATATTTTCAAGCTTTATTGACCATTTTGTGTAACTTCTTCAATGAAATATCAGTTTGGATATTTTATGTGTTTAAAAATTATTTTCACTTTGTCATGAGTGTTTTTAAAATCTATTTAAAGAGACTAGTGATTTTTTTTCCCTATTGTCCTAGGATTCTTAATAATATTGATTTTTAAAATTTTTTGAATATTATGCCAACCTTTAATTCATAGGCATTAATTAACTCTTATATTTTGCTGTCTTTGAATAATATTTTGTTAAGAGTTTTGTGTTTATGTTCATGAAGGATTTTAGTCGATATTTTTCTGGTTTTACAGTGTCCTGAACCCAGGGGTGCTCTATCACAAAGTTATATCCCTAGCCCTTTTTATTTTTAGACAGGGTCTCACTAAGTTGCTGAGATTGGCTCAAACTTGAAATCCTCCTTACTCAGCTTCCTGAGTTGCCAGAATTGCAGATGTGCTCCACTGTGCCTGGGTGTTTTAGACCTTTGTGTGGAGTTAATATTCTTTCTTCCTTAAGTAAAGAATTAATCTACCATTGTAACTATATTGGTCTCTTTTTTGGGGGGATGATTTTTATAAAGTCAATTTCAGTCATATAAACAGGGCTATTTAGGTTTTCTATTTCATCTTAGTGTCAGATTCAGAAAGTTGTACTTTTTAGGGTTTTGTACATTTCATCTTAATTTTCAAATTTATTGACATAAAATTTTTTTTAATACTTCCTTTATTTCAACTGTCTGCTGGTCTGCATTGGTAATGTGCTATCATGTATTTATCAAGAATTTTGTGGTTTTTTTCTTAGTAATTAATTTTTTGGGGGTATAGAGTTGCTAATTGTATTCCTTTTTCCTTTTAATGTTTGTAAAATTTGTAGTGAAATTTCCTGTTTTACTGGCTAGAGTTTTTATTCATTTGCTAATGTTTTTAAGATTCAACTTCTGATTTTGTTTTTATCTGTTTTCTAAAAATAAGCATTCCTTTCTTTACTTTGGGATTAAAGTGCTTTTCTTTTGTTAGCTTCTTTTTTTTTATTTAAAATTTTTTTAGTTGTTGACGGACCTTTATTTCATTCATTTATTTATATGCAGTACTGAGAATCAAACTCAGTGCCTCACTCCAGTGAGGCAAGTGCTCTACCACTGAGCCACAACCCCAGCCCTTCCTAGCTTCTTAAATTAGAAATTCAGATGATTGAATTTAAATCTTCTTTTCTAATAAAAACATTGAAAAATTTCCACCAAGTGTTGATTTAACATCCAAGGAAATAGTTCCCCCCTCTCTCTCCAGCGCTGAGTATCAAACCTAGGATCTCTTGCACACTAGGCAAGTGTTCTGCTAATGAGCAATATCCCTGATCTCTAAATACAGTTATCCCCCCAACCCATTTTCATTTATGTCAAAATGCTTTTCTCTTTTCCCTCTATGTGATAGTGCAAATATTTGAGGCTTTTGTAGATATTTTTTTTCAATAAAAATTTTATGATCAGAGGATATAATCTGTATAGTTTCAGTCTTAAATTTATTGAGACGACTCAATATAGCCACTCTTTGTGAATATCTCATGAGCACTTGGAAAAAATGTATAGTATTTAGTTTGGGGGCATAGTGTTTTGTAAATGTTAATTTGGTAAAGGTAGCTAATAGTGTTCATATTTTCTGTATCCTGGTGTTTTGGTTTTGTTTTTTGGACTTGTTCAATGAGTGGTATTAAATCTTCACCTGTGATAGCAGATTTACTTATTTTTTCCATTTGTTCTGTTACATTTTATATTATGCATTTGAAGCTTTTTTATTAGGACACTTCAAGCCACTAGGGATATGGCTATAGGAACTGAGGAGTGCTCAGGCCAAAAGATACAAACTCTTGAGTTTTATCTATTGTATTCAGATTGACCAAGGGTTGCCATCCCTCCAGTTTCTGCTAACTTCTGTTCAGTTTTCAAATGGTTGCCTTTTAAAATTTTAATTGTTATTAATCAAGTTCTTTGACATTGCCAAAAATACAACCCCTATTTCTTTTTTAATGGATTATTGTTCTGTGGTATAGTTCCTTATTTTTCCTCTTGAATAATTAATAATAGTTATTTCAAAATCACTGTCTAGTATTTCTAATATCTAAGTTTCCTTGGAGATTCTGTTATGTGGCTTTTTAGTCCTATTTCTTGGTGTACTTTTAATGTGTAATTCATTGTCAGATGTGAATAAGAAAATATGATAAGAATTTTGGATTAATTCCTTTCAGAAAGAAGATTCATTTCAGCATCTTTGAAGGCAGCTTGAGGAGTAATCACCTCAGTCTGGTTTGTGACTGAGCTGGCTCAAAGCTACTTGTAATCTTTCCAAGACTCCATGTAACTTTTAGTTCTTCACCCTAGGAGGTAGTCCCTTAAGAATTTCAACTAAGACATAGGGTGTTTTTCCTTCTTGGAATATGAACCCAATTTTTATTTCACTAGTACTTCAAGAGTACATAAAACTGACTCTACTTTTCACAGGTTCTTTATGCTTGGCTTCTTTGATTTTTCTTCTGTAGTACTTCAGTGTCAAATGCCTTACTTTATATGATCCTGGCCTATCCCTCAAGCTGGGGAAGCCTTGAACTCCAACTTCCTGACTCCATGAGATTGCCTAATGCTCTTTTGGCTTTTCTGCCTCTTAGCAGCTGCTGTCTCTGTGGCATTTTAGCATCTTTTCCACATTAAGAATTAGCAGATGCCCAAGGGGAAAAAACAGGATTGAGAAAATTGGGGTTACTTTAATCAGGCTCTCTTCTGTCAGGATTGTGGCCCCTTGGTACCTGGCTCCTTTGGAAGCTCTGTGATGCCTTCAAATAAACTTAGAAATAATTGTTCTGGATGGGTATGGTGGCACTTGCCTATAGTTCAGCTACTCCAGAGGCTGAGTTAGGAAGGTCCCAAGTTCAAGGCCAGCCTGGGCAATTTACCAAGGTCCTGTATCAAAAATTTAAAAAGGGACTGGGGCTGTGGCTTAGTGGTAGAGACCCTCTGGGTTCAATCCCCAGCACTGCAAAAAATAAATTAATAATAATAATAATAATAATAATAATAATAATAATGAAAAAAAGGACAGAAAAATATTCTGACTTCATTACTTTTTCTCAAGACAATTATCTGATATAAATAATATTCTCCAAACAGAATGAGAAGTCCCTGTGTAATTTTTAAGAACACTTTTTGTGTTCAGGTATTTATTGTAGTTGGTGTTTCCTAAGTTACTTTCTATAATAGTGTATTTTCTTGAGCAGATTTTTTTTTTCCCCATGACGGGCAGAAGTTCTTAAATTTTTTATTTTTTTATTTTTTGGCATCGGGGATTGAACTCAGGGGCACTCAACCACTGACCTACATCCCCAGCCCTATTTTGTATTTTATTTAGAGATAGCATCTCACTGAGTTGCTTAGCACCTTGCCATTGCTGAGGCTATCTCAGCCTCCCAAGCTGCTGGGATTACAGGAGTGCACCACTGTGCCCGGCAAAAGTTCTTAATTTTAAAGTAGCTGAATTTGGCAGTTTCCTTATGAAGAGTGCTGATTTTTGCCTTAAGAGATCCTCTGGAAACCATAAAACATTTTCCTGTATTGTCTTAAAGTTTTAATGTATGTGTGTGTGTTCCTGCGGATTGAACCCAGGGCCTAGTGCATGCTAGGCAAGCACACTAGCACATAACTACATCCCCATCTCTTGAAGTTTTACTTTTTATATTTAAATCTTTATGTCAACATCAGGAGTTAATTTTGTTCTTTTTCCTATAGTGTGGACTAGGGATCCTAGTTCTGGCTGCATTGTTGAAGAGTCTGTCCTTCCTCAGTGACCTATAATACAGTCTCCCATTGTCATACATGCAGGGTCTTTTCTAGCCTATCATTTTAGATACTTAAATTTGCTGTAGCACACTGTTTAATTTACTGAAATTTCAAAAAAACCTTTTGTATCTGATAAGGCACATTCCTTGCCTACTTCTCTTCCTTTATTTCATTTCCTTCCTCTTTCCATACCTTTCCATACCTTTTCCTTGCTTTCCATACCTTTTCCTTCCTTTCCTTTCCATACCTTTTCCTTGCTTTTCTGGATTTTCTTGACTTACTTGGATTTTTGCTATTCTCTGTAAATTTAAGAACCACAAAAATATCTGTTAAAATTTGAATTAACATGCCTTGAGTTCATAGGTTTGTTGTCCTCCAAGTGATTTCTTGATAATTTTGAGCCTATGTCTTGTGAACAGGATTTATGTCTTCATTTATGCACATCTTTAATATATTTGGATTAAAATGTCATAATTTTTTCTATATATACTATGCACAGTTTTGTTGCCTATATCTGTCAACTTTATTCTAGGTACCTTATCTTATAAGTAATATTTTTGATAATTTCCTTTTCTATTTTTAGTATATTGAAATGTAGGGTTTTAAAAAATAATTTTCCAGTGGCCTCAAGATATTATTTTGAGTAATTTTTAAGATTATTTGAAGTTATATATGAAGACACTGATGTCAGGAATGAAATTAGAATTATGGATTGACTCTTGGGGTGCTATCAACACTTTAAAGATCTCATTCTATTTTTCTCTGGTATTGTGTATGTGTTCACATTCAAATATAAACATGCAGGGAAAAGTCAAACTACAGGGAAATATTAACTCATTTGGAATTCTAATGACTTCAATAATTTGATGACCAAATCTTGAATATTAAAACTACTATAAAATATTAAAAAATGAAATGTGGAATAAAAGATGAGAAGGCAGTGATTATCTGTTAAAAAGTGAGTACAAAGATCTGAAAAAGAAGTCAGTAGGACATTTAGAAGTGAAAACTGTAGTTGAAATTAAAACTTGACTGGATGGGTAAATCAGATTTAACCTGAGGACCTAAATTGAGTTCTCTTTACTTCATTGAGGATTTGTTGAATATATCTGATAGGAACCAGGGATGACTTGTAACCACTTTAGCCCTCTTCTGGCCAAGGAGTCTCAGATACTATTTTCCATTGTAGCAGAGACCCAAGAATTAGTGCTAGTCACAGGCATTGCCCCTAAGGCAATTCTTTCTTTAGGGTGTACTCATTGCTTGTTTTTTTCCTGACACTTTTTTTATTTGACAGTTTCTGTGAACCTGACAATGGAATGAAAATGTGTTGTTCTTGTCTAGTTATAATGCTGTGTAATTGCTCCTCAGAAAATCTAGTCCACTTACTGCCTGCAGCAAAAGTGTCACCATTAGTATTTTCCTTGGGAGATTTCTAGCTTATTATTTTTGCTCATTTATCTGTTGAGTGCTTATTGCTTTCTAGACCTAGGTATATATAGTACAGTAATTCTTGGTTGTATATGTTATAAATATTTTTCTTCTAATCTTTTGTTTAACTTGTAATTTTATTTTTATTGTCTTTGATATAGGGAATTTTAAAATCACATTATTTTATCATTCTCTTCCTTTATAGCTTTTGAATTGTAAGAAATTCTTCCCTATCATGTGCTCATAATAATATGCTCCTGTTTTTTTTCCAAGACATATATATATGCACACACATATATTTACACACACAGAGACTTGCTTCACATATGTACATTTACCTTTACATCTTCAATAAATCTTGAGAGTTACTTTCTCCCAAGTGGTTTGCTGTTTCAACAGTTATTATTGAAGAATTCATTCCTTTTCTGATTTGAAATGCCACCTTTATCTTATAGTAAATTCCCATTTATATAAATGCATGTTTCATGTAAGAAGGATGTTTTATTTTTATGTTAATGTTTTGGTATTTTCAATTGTTATATAAGATCATTTTTTTATATCTAATAGTGTGAATTCTCTTTATTTTTTTCTGTTCAAAGTATTCTGATTTTACATGCAGTTTTTCTCTTGTGCATGTATTTTAGCATCAGCATAGAATTTCCAAGAAAATTTTGTGTTGAGATTTTGGGATCAGCTTAATAGGGGTTGGGGAGAGAATTGACTTTATGATGTGGAAGATTCCCACATAGGAATATGGTTATATATATCTGTTAAAACTTAGAAAGGTTATAATAACATAGAAGTGAAAAACAGTTAAATCTGCAAGATGGAAAGTAGTCTAGCTTTTTCATTGTGTTAGGGACTCAGAATCTTCTGGGTGTGTGTGCATATGTGCACGTTTTTTGGTACCTTATAATTATGTATAATAGTGGGATTTGTTGTTACGTTCTTGTATGTGCACACAACATAACAATTTAATTTGGTCAGTTTTGTTCTCCAGTGTCTTCTCTTTTCCAAATTCCTGTTGCAGTCATGGTCCCACTGTATAGTTGCACATGTGGAATGTGCTGAATTCTGCCCGCTAGTCTGCATATAGTATGGACCTTTGTTTCACATTTACCTCTTTAGGGAGGCTTTGCCTGACTTAACAATGTAAAGTTGCTTCCTCAGTCACATTTGCTGTCTTGAGACGCTTATCTAAATATTTATTTACCCTTCTGTATATTTTCCATCCCTTTTTATTCTCTATGAAAGTTTACTATAATTGTTGTATACTATTGTTTATATTCATAGTGTTTATAACAAAGCCTGGTTCATATTTGAACCTTCAAATGTTTGTTGAAATAATGAATTTTGAAAAGAACAGGGACGATTATAATCTTAGCTATTTCTGGGTGTCTTTTTTGCATTAAGATATACTTTCTATTAATTTGAGTCATGTGGCTTTATGCACATCTTTTCAGAGTATGTCTTTTTTAGGGCAGAATATTATATGACATAATTTAATTTAGAATCTCATTTAATTTTTTTAAGTATCTTTTTAGTTGTAGATGGACACTATATCTTTATTATTTATTTATTTATTTTTATGTGCTGAGGATCAAATATAGTGCCTCACATATGTGAGGTTAAGTGCTCTACCATTGAGCTAAATAACCCCTAGAATCTCATTTAATTTTAAAGGATTTTTAAGAGAGTTCATATATTGTGGAATGTGGTGGTGTACACTTATAATCCCAGGGACTTGGGAAGATGAGGCAGGAGGATTGAAAATTCAAGGCCAACCTTAGCAATTTAGTGAGAACCTCAGCAACTTTGTAAGACCCTGTCTCAAAATAAAAAAATTAGAAAGTGAGGGGTGTGTGCCTCAGTGGGAGAGCACCCCTGGCTTATATTCCCAAGTATCAAAAAACAATAACAGAAAGAAAGTTTATATGTTCATCTTGGGGTATAGATCAGTGGTAGAGCGCTTGCCTAGCATATGTAAGGCTCTGGGTTTGTTTTTCTAAATAGGTCAGTGTTTGTGCTTACCTAAGAAACATCTCTTTGCTTTTATTCTTGGCAAAATGAACCAGTTGTGTAGAGGTCTGAGTCCATATACACCAGATTCTATTGCTCTGGGCCTAAGATGAGGCAAAACATGGGGGAAGGGTGGCCACCCTCATGGCAGCCAGGAAGCAGAAACAGAGCTCAAGGTATTGTCTTAATTTAAATTTGCTTTCCTGGATACTTAGTATCACTATTATTTCAATCATTGTTTAAATGAAACTAAAATAGATCCTTAATGTTGACTTTTATTAAATAAGAAGAGGAAGTAGTATATGGCATTGGACCTTGTCTTGATTTAACTGGGTGAAGTTTAATCATAGAGTGATGTGTGCCTGTTTTTTCCCCAAAAACCTATCTGGTTAACTTAATTTTTGTTTTTGTTGTTGATTTGTGACTTTTCTCTAGGAAACCCTATTTTCTGATCAGCTCATCAGTATAGCTGTTGAATATTGGAAGCTATATGGTGCTTAAACACCAGATGGTGCCAGAGATTCATGTTTTATCTGTCATACTTCAGAATCAGAAATGCCTGTATTATAGTACCTCTTCAAGTTTGGTTATCCCTATTTAAATTGAGTGGGTGTTTGGTGATGGTAAGGACTTTCTCTTCCTCCCCCCACCCCACTTCTCTCTTTCATACTGGGAATTGAACCCAAGGAAGCAAAACCACTGAACTACATCCCTGATCCTGTTTTATTTTGATTTTTATTTTGAGACCGTATCTTGCTAAGTTGCTGAAAGTCTTGCTAAATTGCAGAGGCTAGACTTTTAAAGTCTATATTTTAGACATATATAATAAAATATTTATAAATGAATAATGTATATATTATTTCTGGTAGCAAAGGCGTTTAACTGTTTAATATGATCATATGCTAGCTCTTGATAGAAATTAGTTTCCTGAATATTTTACACAGGGGAATTATATAAGTGAAGACTTGGAGGTGAGATTGTGAAGTCTTTTAGTTTTTTGTCACATTTTGTCATAGAAAAAAGCTTTCAGGATATTTATCTTTGTATTTATATGCACAATGAACTGAGAACGAAAGACCTCGCAGGTATGTACACCATAAAACAGAGGCTAAAGTTACTTGGGCAGTAAAGTGGGGCCTGACTTATTTATTGATCATGTACCTCCACAAGAAGGATCAAAGCCAAGTGATGCTACAATGTGATTCATACTCAATTTCTTAACAAGATTAATGACCTAATTGAGGATATAAACATGGGAAAGGACTGATAAATACTTCTGAAATGATTTATAAGCAAATATTTGCTATTATAATATAGATCAATAATTTTAGAGTTATCTAGAAAACTTGTTGAAAATTCGGATTCTGGGCCTGTCTATGATGAAATATCTGAAGAGTAAATATGGGAGTAATCAATTTTGAAAACCTTTATAGTATTACTGATGTTCATTAGTTCTACTGACTATAAATATAGACCAGCCAGTCTCAAAATGTGGTCTACAGAAAAGAATTTAAAAAAAAAAAAAAGAAAGAAAAGAATTTCAAAACTGAGACTCTTTTTAACAGGGGATTGTCAGTGTATCACCATCATGTTATTTGCCGTTCCCACAGTGTTATCTGTATTCAAAAGCCATGTAAAACTGCTGGTACCTCAGCACAGAACCAGGCAGTGGTACCAGATCACACTAGCCATTTATTATTTCCTTTCATATACTTGTAATAAATAAAAAGCAAAGGAAAAAGTAGTTTTTAAAAGAGTATTCTTAATGAGGCAGCAGAAGTTATTATTTGATTAATTTTCAACCCTTGAATACATGCCTGTTTTCTGTTCTATGTGACAGAAGCTCTTCTGCTATGTGTCAGAATACAGTGGTCTCAAGATAAGTTCTTGTGTTCCCATTTGAGTTGTGAGCTGAACTGACTGATCCCCCCCCCCCATGGAACACCATTTTTACTTGAAAGAACAACTGACAGATTTATTTAGACTTGGAAATTTGTTATTTTTATGAAAATAAATGAATTGAGCCTATCATTTTGGGGTGGGGGGGAAATTGACAGATTTTTTCCCCCTTTTTTTTCTTTTGCCAATGATAAAGTTTTGAGTTTCCCAGAAAAATTAAATTTTTGAAGAATATATTTTTACTACTAGAGTTTGACAGATTTCTAGCACTTATCTTTTCTGATTTGATTGCTTGATATTAACATGTGATTTTTGAATTATGTATTTGGAAGATGTATATAAGTCAATGAACTAGTATTTTCCAGATTACTTGTATATGATGTTATAGAACCATGCATGGGTAAAATACTCAGAGTACATGAGGGCAAGTGGATTTTTAAAAGAGATTTGCAAAATAGAACACAGTGCCACTCTTCTTTTTATTATCATAATTATCATCATCTTGGTACCAGGGATTGAACCCAGTGGTGCTTAACCACTGAATCACATCCCCAGCCCTTTTTATTTTGAAACACAGGCCTAGCTAAGTTGCTGAAGCTGGCTTTGAACTTTCGATCCTACTGCTTCAGCTCCCAAGTTACTGAAATTACAGTCATGTATCACTGTACTCAGTTGACTAATTTTTTAAAATGTTATTAATTTTCATGAAAACATTTGTTATATTAATTACATAATAGATTTGTCATTTTTCAGTAAGTAATATTCTTTAGTTTTCTATATAGTTTAGTTTCCAGTATGGTTTTTATTCAAAATTACTTGATAGGTGCAGTTTCATCCTCATTTTATAGGACATTTTAAAGGACTGATGAATAGACTTTGGAAGAAACTTGTACAGTTGACCTGTTAATAAATCAGATCAGGGACTAAAACTTGGCCTCTTTAAGTCTGGAAGTGGTAGTCTTGATTTTTATACCTTAGTATTTTTCCAAATGTGGTCCACAAACCAAAACATTTGTGTTATTATCACCTAAGTGTGCTTGTTAAAAATGTCAGATTTCTGTTCTCTGTTATAGAACCTACTGAATGGGAATCAGGAATGCTGTGTAGGTGTGCTTGGCTGGAAGACCTACATTTTAAATTTGCTTGATAGGTGCTTCCTAAAATCACTGAAAGTCTAAGATATACTGTAGCATACTGTGCTACCTTCTGGTTAATAAGAAAGACAAAGGGAAAATGACTTAAGAAAATGCAGAGAAGGAGAAATAAAGTATTGTGTGAGTTATACTGTGGTCAGGTAGAGAGGCCATGGCCAAGAGAGGTGCAAAAGAATATTGAAGACAGACTTAGAAAATTAGTAATGTAAGGAAAGAATTTGATCATCTTGAGATAAAATTGTTTGTTTTGAGGTAGGGTTTTGTTATGTTTAGGCTCCTGGGCTCAAGTGATCCTCTTGCCCCATCCTCTTGGGTAACTGGGATCATCGGCCTGCATCACCCTGTCCAGCTTACTTCGTTCATATTTTAAAAATGAATTGTCTATTTGACTAGGTAATGTATAAAGCATTAACACACTTTTGCAAAAAATGCAAAAGGTACAGAAGTAGGAAAAAATAAGAGTCATTTTTTTTCCTCTGCTACCCAAGTTGCTAGCCTAGAGTCAACCTAGAACTTGTTACCAGTTTCTTGTTTATCTCTCTGTAGTTTTCATCATCATCATCATCATCATCATCATCATCATCATCATCTGTTTTTGGTAGTATACTTTATTGATGGTACATGACAAATATACCATATGTATTGTTTTTTAGGCACAGATGTTAATATATAATAATACACAAATTTTTCTGTTTTCATTTCTACCAGTTAACAATCTTGGAGTGTGTCCAATATTAGTACATGTTCATTGTATTTTGATATTTTTAACAGCTTAATAATTATAGATGGTGGTTTTCATTGTTTTATACTTGGAAAATGAAGTTGCAGTGACTGTTATTTCACATAATTTCTAGGAAGAGTGTTTTGTTCATTTTAAACTCTCAGATAATGCCAAATAGATCTTGTTGGAGATTATACTACCAAATTATTCTCAGCATCATATTTAAATAGCTTAAAGTAGCATATTTCCATGTGTTCTGATAAACTTTAAAAAAAACTTAGGTAGTTCCAAAGGTGAAAAATTATATCCCATATTTCTGTTATAAATGGGAAAGACCATCTTGAGTCATTTTTATTTTCTGTTAACTAAAGATTTATATACTTCATCTGTTTTTTTCCATTGGCTCCCTGATCTTTTCCTTTGTTACTTATAGGAGCTCTTTATATGTTAAAGTACAGATGGTACTTTAACTGACTTATTTTTGGTTCAACTTATGATTTTTTAAACTTAGGATGGTGAAAACAATATGCATTCAGTAGAAATCATTCTTTAACTTTTGAATTTTGATCTTTTCCCTTGCTGGCAACATGTGGTATGATACTCTGTTGTGGTGGTTGGCAGTGGCTACCAGCCACAGCTCCCAGTCATCTATCTAATCATGGAGGTAAACAGGTGATACTCTGTGATGACTGTTTGGCTGGCAGTTTTGGGATATAGATATTTGATAAATTACATGTGTTATTTAGCACTTTATTGTAAAACAGTCTTTGTGTTAAGATAATTTTGCTCAGCTGTAGGCTAATGTTAGTATTCTGAGCATATTTAAGGTGATCTAGGCTAAACTATGATGTTCAGTAGGTGAGATGTATTGTATGTACTTTCAATGTACCATGGTTTTGTTGGTACATACTCCATGATAGGTGGAGAAGCATCTGTAATTCCTTTTTGTTATAACATGAATTGCTTCACTAATTCTCAGGTTAAGAGTAGGGGCTATTACTGTGTTACTGAAGATAAGTTTTAGAGAGATTAATTGCTTTATTTTTCATAGATATTAAGTGGCAGAAGTCAGGATTTCAAGCTAGTCAGTTTGATTCCAGAACCTTCATTTTTGCCTATTGTTCTCTACTACTGAGTATATTGTAATCAGTAAACCAGGACACTGTTTTGAGCACATAAAGAGTTCCTTACATATTTAAATGTAGTTTATATACTACTTTGTTAGGAATGATAGATGATTGATATGATCAATAAAGTTAGTTATATTGGTGTTTAAGGCAAACACATTGACTGTTAGATTAAAAGTCATTGAAAGACCTAGCATAACAGACAAAAATGCACTCTTAGATGTTCAGAGTTATAGCAGTTGGGGAAGTGATGTAAAATTCTGAAAATAAATTAAGCTGGTATTTCTAAAATAGGCATTTGAGGTGAGTTTGGTATATATAGATAAGGCTTTGATAGCTGAAAGCAAGCAAGCAAGGTGAGTTGAAGGACCAGCACAGGAAGGGAATATCCTGAGCAGAAGCTGGAATCAGTGGGAGCTATTGATAGCAAGTAATGGGAGGGAGGAGAAAAGCTGGGATCACTACCTGAAAGACCTCTAGTGTCAGGCTGACATCTTGGGGTCTTGAAAGTTTTTTTTTTTGAACAGAAAAGGAATGTGATTCATTCTTCTTCAGAAGAATTAGTCTAGTGTTATTGCAGATCCAAGGGTGGAAGAGATTTTAAAAGGCAGACTTGAACTATGGTTAACTTTATCAAAAGTAAAAATAATTAGATCAGTTTCTGAAGCCAGAATACATGATAAATGGGTGATTTTTAAAATGTTTTGCCTTATACTATGTACCACTCCACAGAATCTTGAATAGAAAGCTTTTTCTGCTGAGGCACTCACTATTACATTTCCTTTTCTGAGTATCTTCTAAAACAAAAGATTGTCTAGTACTTTTATCAGGAGGGACTGGATTAAACTTTAAGAATTGGCTCACTGATTCTCATTTTCTTCTTTTAAAGGCCATGTCAGAATCACAGGTACCCTAAACATAGGCTTGATTACTGTCCTCTCCTGTCCTGACTATTGACAATGCTGCTGGAACAGTGCTGTCTTTGCTTTCCTTCAGTTAGCCTCCTTTCCTTGAGGGAATTTTAAACAGCTTGGGACTTGGGTGCTGTTTATTGTGGCACCTTTTCTTTTTCCTTCAGTAGGGGTCCTCTTCTGCTCCTGCTGTCATCTGTAACCATGGCAACTGGCAGCAGTACTAGAGGGAACTATGTTCAGCTTGGGGCCAGATAGAAAGAGAGATGACAGGGAAGAACAAATCTTACTGGGCAGTTATTTCCCTGCTTATTTGCAGGGAGGGGCTGGTGGATTCTGAAAGACAAGGGACTTTATCTTCATGGAATTCTGTTCAATTCATGTACTGTGTTTCCTTCTAGCATGTGTGTGAAATCTCAAAAGGAGCTTTGCAGGAACCCTACTAGAGAAACAAGATGTAATTCATAGGAGTTTAGGTACAGGTGAACATCTGGAATTATACACAGTTTTTTTTTTCTTTGTACCAGAAATTGAACACAAGGATGCTTAACCACTGAGCCACATCCCAAGCAACCCCCCCTTTTTTAAATTTTGATATAGGGTCTTGCCAAGTTGCTGAGGTTAGCTTTGAACTTGTGATCCTCCTGCCTCAGCCTCCTGAGCTGTTGGGATTACAGGTGTGGGCCACCCTACCTCACTTATAAACAGTCTGGAATGTATGTGTGTACAAGTCACATGGAATTACTTTGAATAACCAGTTTTATTCATAAGGAAGGAATGAGGTTATATGTGTAAGCTTCATCTTCGTCTTTAGTGTTTTTAAATGTTTATTTTTTAAAAAATTAGCTACTCATTCTGACTGGATAAACCACATATTTTAGTACACCTTGCCAAAAGATGGAAAGGTAAATGATATGGTATAAAGTTCTTTTTCCTGTCCCACATGTCCATTTTCGTCTCTGGAGGAGAATTTATCATGTATCTTTCTAGGTTTATATTATGTTCAGATGAACATATATGTATTCAAGGTGTAGTGTTTTCATTCTTTATCAGTCCAAAGAAAACTGCCTCATTCTTTTAAGTTTCCAAAAGGGACTTCACAAAGCAACTAATCTTAAGTTATTCATTATACAGAGGAGGAAACTGAGTTCCAGAGATGTTAAGTGACTGATTAGGATTCTGTTTCAGAGTGAATTGACTTTTGCTTATGTATTCTTAGTTTTTTCTAAAAAAAAAAAAAATTAATTGGTAATAATTGTACATAGGTATGGGGTGCTATGTGATACTTTAGTTCATGTATACATTGTGCTGACCTCAAATCAGGGCAATATTTTCTGCCTTCTCAAATGTTTACCATTTCTTTGTAGTAAAAACATTCAAAATCCTTTCCTTTAGCACCTTTCTTTTTCCTTTTCTTTTCTTTCTTTTTTTGATACTGGGGATTGAACCCAGGGGTGCATAACCATTGAGCCACATCCCAAGCCATTTTTTTTTTTTTTAATTTTATTTAGAGACAGGGTCTTGCTGGGTTGCTTAGGGCCTCACTAAGTTGCTGAGGCTGGCTTTGAACTCGTGATCCTCCAGCCTTAGCCTCCCAAGCTGCTTGGATTATAGGTGTGCGCCACTGTGCCTGGCTCCCTTTATCTCTTTTGAAATATACCATACATTATTGTGCTGTGCTTCACAACCAGAACCTTTTGTCTGCTAGGCAAGTGTTCTACCCCCTTCTAGGACCTTTTAAAATAATGTTTTACTCAGATTAGGGACCATCTTTTAAGTTTATGATTTCTACCATTCTTACACTTTAGATATTTAAATGTTTAGATGTTTAAATCTGGAAATGCTCCTTGATTGATACAAGTGGGAAGTTGATTCTTTTTTCACATTTTTTATTGGTGCATTGTAGTTATACATAGTGATGGGATTTGTTGTTACATAGTAGTTCTTGAACACAGTATAACAATGTAATTTGGCCAATATCTCTCCCCAGCACTTCTGCCCGCCACCTCCCATTCTTTGATCCCTTTGTACTACTGATCTCCCTTTAATTTTCATGAGATCACCTTTCTTTTCCTTTTTCCTCCCTAGTTTCTGCATATGAGAGAAAACATAAACACCCTTGACCTTCTGAGTTTGGCTTATTTCACTTAACATCATGGTCTTTAGTACCAACCATTTTCCTGCAAATGACATAATTTCATTTTTCTTTATGGCTAAATAAAATTCCATTGTGTATATATTCCACATTTTCTTTATCCATTCACTTGTTCCTGCACACCTCGTCTGGTTCCACAGTTTGGCTAGTGTATGTGCTGCTACAAACATGGGTATATGTGTATCACTATAGTATGATGACTCATTCTTTAGGATAAATACCAAGAAGTGGTATAGCTGGGTCATATGCTGTTTTCATGCCTAGTCTTTTGAGGACTGTCCATACTGATTTCCATGGAGGTTGTACTGATTTAGAGTCCCACCAACAATACAAAAGTGTTCTTCACATCCTCTCCAGCATTTATTATTATTTGTATTCTTGGTGACTGCCATTCTGACTGGTGTGAGATGAAAACTCAGTATAGTTTTTTGATTTTCATTTGCTTAAGTGCTAATGATGTTGAACATTTTTTTCATATTTTTTTGGCCATTTGTATTTCTTCTTTTGAGAAGTATCTGTTTAATTCATTTCCCCATTAATTGGATTATTTGGTGGTTTTTTTTTTGGTGTTAAGTTTTTGTAATTCTTTATATATTTTAGAGATTAATCCCGTCAGAAGAGTAGCTAGCAAAGAATTTCTCCCATTCTGTGGGTTCTGTCTTCATATTCCTAGTTCTTTCCTTTGCTGTGCAGGAGTTTTTAAAAGTGTTACCATCCCATTTATTAACTCTTGACATTATTTCCTAAGCTTTTGGGGTCCTATTGAGAAAGTCATGGTCCATGCCTGTATGCTGGAGTATTGACCCTACATTTTCTTATAGGAGTTGAATAGTTTCTGGTCTAATTCTGAGGTCTTTCATTCATTTTGAGTTGATTTTTTTGCAGGGTGAGACATAAGGGGTGTCATTCTTCTACATATGGATAGCCAGTTTTTCCAGCACCATTTGGTAAAAGACTGTCTTTTCTCCAGTGTATGTTTTGGGAAGTTGATTCTTAGAACCATTCTGAGCATTCCACATCTCTAACAATACCTTTATAATGCCTGTCCCCTACCCCACTGCCCGATGCTTTTTGGTACCTGGAATTGAACCCAGAGATGCTTAACCACCGAGCCATATCTCCAGCCCTTTTTATTTTTTATTTTGAGAAGGGATCTTGCTGAGTTGCTTAGGGACTTGCTAAATTACTAAGGTTGGTCTCAAACTTGTGATCCTCCTGTCTCAGCCTCCCAAATCTCTGGGGTTATGGGTGTTCACCACTGTGCCTGGCTAGTAATGTCCATTTCATTTGGCTTTTTGAGAGATTAATTTTCACCCCAATGAAAAGACCCTTCTTTTAATATTGAGCTATTGTATACTGTTAAGATAAGACCACTGTTTTTGTTTTTTGTTTTTTGTTTTTGCTTCACTTTGAATTCTTATGTTTTTCTTGCTTCTCTTCCATATGTTTGTATATAGGATCCCTCCTCCCTTCCCCGCCACCTCATATGTTGCATTTTGAAGTTGAATACCAGAGGGCTTCATTTCTTGAGTGTTTGACAAACTTTTTTCCCCCATTCTGGACACAAATGCATTACCACAAGGAGAGTCACAATTTAAATCTGTTAACATGATATAATATTTGGTCCATGCAATAAAGTGAAACAGCATCTTTTCATATAATCTTACTTGTTTAAATGTTATCCATTGATATTTGCCTGTTATTTGCCAGTACCTTGACTATTATTACATATGCTAGGAAGGATTTTAGTATTTCTTTCTTTTTATGGGTATGAGTGTAGCTCAGTAGTAGAGTGTTTGTCTAGTTGTACAAGGTCCCTGAGTTTGATTCCTCTATCACAAAAAATAAAAGGAAAAAAGAAAAGTTTTTCTTTTCTCTCTCTACGTACAGTAGCTGTGCAGCATTTCTATGAGTAACAAACAGCTGTTTAATTTTGTTATGCAAAGCAAGGAGCCCAAGCATACCTTGTGGTTTTATATGTATGCCTTTTGTACATTTATGGATATGTGTGTAATTTTATGTTTTGTATCAAGACCCTTTGCAGCCAATTGCTTGAGGATGTGGTTTGATGTATTCAGTTGGTACAGATGGAGAACCCAAGAAGTCTGAAGCAGAAAAACAAAACTGGTTTTAACAATTTGATTTCAGAATAGCCAGTTGAGTAAGCAGCTTCTTAAAAGTCTTATGTGGGTACAGACCTTTTAGGACCTGGGGGGTTTTGTTGCCCCTCAGTGAAACGATGGAGTGGGCTATGGAAATCTGCAGAGCTTTTAACTATCTTAGATGAAAACAAAGATGTCTGTTTTCATTTCTTTGTCTTTCATTGTAGTGGATTTGTGGATGACTTAGTGTAATTCCATATCACTCTTGGTGTATTTCATTTACCAGAGAGGAAAACATAAACTCTAGAAGACAACATTCCTTTTGATTCATCTTTCGTATATTAAATATGTGGTGGTCTTTAGAGATGCCAATTAATTTTTAATTATTATTAGGAAAGATAGCCATTCTTCAAGTCTTCTTTTGATTGGATGAATTAAGAAAAGTAATGCCATTAGTTTTAAGGAGAGATCTGTAATTTTCTTGTTCTTTGTAGTAACCCATTCTCTCTCTCTCTCTCTCTCTCTCTCTCTCTCTCACACACACACACACACACACACACACACGCACACACGCACACACCCCCTACCAAAAAAATGTAATTTTTTTTTCCTTTTAGAGATGAAGATGACATCAATGATGTGACTTCCTTGGCAGGGGTCAACCTCAATGAAGAAAATGCCTGCATCTTAGCAACAAACTCTGAATTGGTTGGTACACTCATTCACTCATGTAAAGATGAACCATTTCTTTTCATAGGAGCTCTACAAAAAAGAATTTTGGACATTGGTAAGTACAGTTATGATTATTGGTGTGATAGGAATACCCGTTGAGGGAAAATATTATTAAAAGAGATCACCTGGAACTCTGAGGCTTAAATAAGGCTTTAGAAGTAATCAAGATTTTCTGGGTGTTATGAAAAGAAGTATTTTTATTTTATAAATTATTAATATAATCTAAATCACATAACTTCAGATAATAGAAGGTAAGATTTCCTTCCAATTTCTTGATGGGGAATAAATGTGTATTTTTACATGAATGTATAATGTGGTGTACTATTTTTTCTATCCTGTTCCTTATTTGGCCCTTAGGCATATATGTGTAGAAATACACTCTTATGTTTCATTTGTATTTATAAGCTACAGGAACAACAACTGAAATCAAGTCCCTTTTTCCTTGTCTTAACCCTGAAATTTTCTCTAGGTCCAGGGGTAGTGTCAGGTCCTTCACTGTGGGAAAGAATATGGGAGAGAACACACCAATGTAGATACTTACTTAGCTTTTGTTGTTCTTAAATCACAAACTCATTACCATGTAAGACTGCAATCTCCCTCACATGAATTGTTTAAAAAAAAAAAAAAAAAGACAAGTTTCAGAGAGCATTTTTGTGTTTTGAGTTATGCCATTTTTTTGTATCTTGACCCTAGGACTTGTCAGGGACCAATTCTTCTTCTTCAGCCATATACATTTTGGGAATAGGTGCTAATGAGCTTTGAATGTACTTGAGTAGGAACCTTTGTATTTTATACTGAATGTTTAATACAGAGTTGGTTATTTGTGATTGATTTATGCATCTGTGGTATATATAAATACTGCGAAGTATATTATTAGTACACATTTTAAGTCTACTTTGCAATTAATAAATATTTGAATTACTACATACTCTAAAAATGATCACTTTTTCCATTTTAAATTAAGGATTTGTCTCTTTTATGATGAAAAACTAGAATTTACAAGTAGTTGAAAAGATAGGAATTATGAAAATCTGTGAAATGTTTGCTGTTTGCTTATGTTTTTCCTATTTCTCTTTCCTTCAAATTGTTTCCTTCCTTCCTTCCTTTCTGCATGTATATTTTGAACTACTGTGTTGGAACCAGTTCCTTAATTTTGAAGCAACCTAAGCATTATACCTTCTTTTGATAAAGTAGGAAATTTATTGGTATTTTAATTCCTCAGTGCCATATAATTATCTTTTTTTTTTTTTTATTTACTTATTGAATCATTGAACACAAATGGAGTACAGCTATTGTTTCACTGGTTGTACACAAAGTAGAGTCACACCACCATATAATTATCTTAAGCATTGGTAGAGTAGAAGTCGATACTTAGGTTTATCAATTCCCATCCCCTTCCAAATTTTATTTCTACTTTGATTTAAACCTTGGTTGTGTGATTTAAAAAATTAGCATTTAAAGAACATTCTTGGTTACTTAGGACAGGGATCAGCAACTTTTTTCCACCAAGGGCCAGATGGCAAATATTTGCCACTTTATGGCCCATATGGTTTCTGTCACAGCTGCTCAGCTCTGCTGTCTTAAGGCAAAAGCATTCATAGACAACATGTAAACAAATGGACAAGACTATTCTCTTAGTCTGCTTGAGCTGCTGTAACAAAATATAGCACACTGGATGGCTGAAATGAAAAGCATTGATTTCTCATAGTTGTGGAGGATGGAGGTGTGAGGTCATTGTGCTTACAGGGTCAGGGTCTTGGTGAGCACCCTCTTGGTTTTCTTACTGCCATCCTCCTGCTGTGTTCTCATTTGGTAGAAAGAGAAGTAACTATCTGATTGCTCACTATCCCATTCAGTAGGGCTCTGCCTGTGACTTCATTATTCCCACCCCAAAGTCCACTCCAAATATCATCATATTGGGATAGGGGTTTCACCATGAATTGATTAGTTGCAGGGGTGGAAGGAGGGCACAAGTATTGAGTTCATTGCAGTACTATTCCCATAGAACTTTTTAACTACAAAGAGATGTAAGATTTGGCTTGTTAGCCATAATTTGGCAGCCTCTGATTTGGGAGAATAAGGGAACAACTATTATTATTTTTAGTTCTTAATGAAATGCAAACTTGTTATGTAAACTGCAAAATAATAATTCTGAATTAGCTAAGGTCCAATAAAAAATAAAACCATTGCATGAATGGTGTTAATGCATTTCTAGTAATGTTTTCCGTTTATAATAAAATTCCTTCTTTACAGAATATGTGAGAAACAAGGCCATTCTTGGAAAAACTGAAATTATGCTGGATGCCTGTAATCCCAGTAGCTTGGAAGGCTGAATCAGGAGGATTGCACATTCAAGGCCAGATCAGCAACTTAGTGAGAACTTCAGCAATTGAGTGAGACTCTGTCTCAAAAAGTAATTTAAAAAAAAATGGGCTAGGGATATAGCTCAGTGGTAAAGTGTGCCTTGGGTTCAATTACTAGTAAACCGCAGTCACCCTGATCTCCCCATTATAAATTTACCCAAATAGATTTTTTAAAGATGATTTTTCTACTTGGATAGTGTTAGGAGATTAAATGCCAATGTCCTTTATTTCCCTAATTACCTAAGTTAAATTGCATAGGCATAGTAAAATCATAATAAGCTTGCAAGCACTAACTAGTTCTGCTTAATCAGCTATGTTGAATTTGTTTAAAAACAGAATCGTACTTAAAATTAGAATTTGTACAGTATTTAACATTGTAACTTTAAATAAACCACATTTTATTACCAGCTAATGAAAATACTTTAGGACATTTGTTCTTCTCTAAGCCCTGGAATTATTTGTTAATATTTTAAGAGTTGGAAATTCTTAATGTTAGATGAATTACCTTTATTTTATAAATACATATGAAATTATTTTCAAATGCCCCCCATCCCAAACACTGAATAGTTTTTAAATGCTCACTTTCTTTCATGTTAGCCTGAAATATGTCATTTTTCATTTACCCTATGTTTAATTGCAATTTTAGTCACTGGATTGTTTTGAAATTTTACTGTCTGTTCTATAGAAGGGCCTGCTATTTGTTTATGCAGAGATTTATAATAAAATAGATTTGCTCATGTTTTTTTCCTTGCATGAATCTGAAATTGGAAATGAATTCAGTTTTGCTACAGAATAATTAATTACATTTTAAAGGTGTGGTTTAGGAGAAATTGGAAAAAATTATATCTTCCATTTGGTTTATTATAGACCACATTTTAAATTAAAGTTTGATATTTATTATGAAGTAATGTCAAGGAATTTAAGAATTGTTGGATTAATTAAGGCATATTTTTGCTATAGTTGTTCGCCCTCTGATAAGAATGTTTCATGTAAATTAGCATGTGGAATCACAGTAATTTTAAAAAATTGCTATGCATGTGTATGTACATGTTAAGAACAATCATAGTAGTATTTTAAAAAGCTCATTTAAATTTGACTACCTAATTGCCTGTATCTTTAGAATTACATCTCTGTTGATAAAGATGGTTTCACTGTGCCTGAGAAATACAACTGTGTGTGTGTGTGTGTGTGTGTGTGTATGTGTGTGTGTGTATTTTAAGTACTGGGAATTGAACTCAAGTGTGCTTTACCACAGAGCTATATCCCTGGCCCTTGTATTTTTTATTTTGAGACAGGGTCTCATTATGTTGCTGAAACTGGCCTTTAACTTGCCTAGGGTGTTCTTAAACTTGGGATCCTCCTGCCTTAGCCTCAACTTCCCAAGTCACTAGGATTATAGGCATGTGCTATTTCACCCAGCAAGAAATACTATTTAAATATTCATAATGTTGATATGTAAATGAGCTTCTACCTTTGAGTATGTGGTTCATATTGTTTTTCCTAGTTAGCAAAAGGAAGAAAAAGGTTATTCAAAGAAGAGAGAAGTTATTCAAAAGAGTGGATTAAATGATAAAACTCTGAACCCATTTCAGCTTATAACTTGATTATCAGGTCAATTTAACAGAACATGAGTTAGTGCAAAATATGTGCATGATTGGTAGTGGACACAAAGAGTGTAGGTATGTCTGATAGACAGTGTGTTAACAGAGACTTGTAATCTGAATTTTTTAAAATAAATGCCATAAATTGTTAACAGTGCCAAACAGGGCGAAATGTAATATTCTATTTTTTTAATTACTAAAATTAACAGAATATGGCACTAATTTCTGCAGTTACCATTTTCCTCCCTGAACACTAGACTTGATTTGTGTTCTTATTAACTTTGTCCTATAAATGACCTTGCAAGGAGAATGATTCTAGAGGCTAAGTGAAACAATGTCTATATTTTCTGAGGCTTCAGGCTAGGTTTTATTAATGTAATGTCTAAGATCTTTGAAGTTGTGACTTTACCAGGAAAATCATAATCTCCAAACCTTTATTCATAATGGGTATGACTTCCAGGGGGAACAGAATACCTGCTGTGCTAATTATTTCAATTATCAGCCACTACTAAAACATGTAATGGATTTTCTCTGCTTCCACAGGTAAAAAGCATGACATTACAGAACTTAACTCTGATGCTGTGAACTTGATCTCCCATGCAACACAGGAGAGATTACGGGGCCTTCTAGAAAAACTGACTACAATTGCTCAGCATCGAATGACTACTTACAAGGTAAAAGAAGTCGTTAAGAAGTACCAACTCTTGTCTGTTCTGTAGCATTAAAGGTAGTTTTGGAGCATGAATTCATATTCTAAATGTATTTTTAAAAGAATGGTTGAGCCATATATTTCATATTAGTAGAAATTCAAAGTATTCTTAATTGGCTTTATTTAGTTATGCTTACATAACGAAAACTGGAATTTGAAATGGTATCTAAAACTTCTGTCGGTATATATTGTAATATGCATCTGTTCTGCCTGAGGCTTCTCTTCCTTGAGAGTTTGATTAGTAAGGAAGATATATTAGGATGAAATACTGGCTACTTGTGTTCTCTTTAGTGGTCTGGACTCTGCTAGCATTCCTATTCTTTTTAGTAAGTTACATGATCACATCGAGTGCTGTTACTGGTACCACTTATTACTGTTCTTGGCTGCTCTTATAAAAACTATATGCAAGAATAGCCTGTCTTGTCCCTAGAGGTGTGAACTAAATGAATTGCTGTTAACAAGATGAAAGACCTTGATGTATTTGAAGAATAGTTTTGGAAGAGGGCAAATATATTGATCAATTAGGGATTTAAAAAAATAGAAAGTTAACCTGGGATTTTGAAAAATATGATAATTCTTTCCTTCTTCATCAAGAAATGTTAATAGCTAGATTTTGAACGCAGTGGTGGTACACGTAAACTTAGAAGGCTTTGAATTTGCAAAATTGGTCATTGCCATGGTATTCTAAACATGTCTTGAAAGGAATTCAGAAAAATATCATCTACCACATCACCCATCTATAAATGATTTCCCTGGAGAATTCATTCTATTTTCCTTCTTTTTTGTTTTATTTAGAACTTTAATAAACATATAGTTGCTGAAGTTTTTGCTTGCATAAATCTTTGTGAGAAATTGTTGATCAACAAAAATAGTGTATCAGCAGAAGAAAAGCTGTAGAGAAACAAAATTACTGTTTGTGTGTGTGTGTTTAAGTGTGTAATTCTAGGAATTTATCCATTATTTTCTGGTTATCTAATTTTTTGGCATGTTAACTGTTCATAGTATTATTATAATCCTTCATATTTCTATAAGGTCAGTGGTAATGATCCTACTTTCATTTAAGATTCTAATTATTTGTGTTTTCTTTTTGTCAGTCTAGCTAACAGTTTGTCAATTTTGTTGATCTGTTCAAATAACCAACTTTTGGTTTAATTAATTTTGTCTATGTTTCTGTTCTCAGTTTCATTTATTTCCACTAAAGTCTTCATTATTTATTCTACTAACTTGAGTTCAGTTTGCTCTTCTTTTTTTTAGTTCTGTTAAGTACAGGTTTTGGTTGACTCAGATCTTTCTTTCCTAATGTAAGCATTTACTGCTATAAATTTCCCTCTTCACACTGCTTTCACTGCATTCTATAAGTTTTGGTAGGTTGTGTTTTTGTTTTTGTTTGTCTCTAAGTTTTTTCTTGAACTTTTTTTGACCCATTGGTTAAGAGTATATTGTTTAATTTACATATTGTGAGTTTTCCTGTTTTCCTTATATTGTTGACTCATTCCATCGTGGTCAGAGAAGATACATTGTATAATTGAAACATTTATTGGCACTTATGTAAACTAATGTGCAATCTGCCTAAAGAATGTTGCATATGTACTAGGTTCTGTGGCACACACCTGTAATCTCAGCAACTGAGAGGCAGGAGGACTGCAAGTTTGAAGCCATCCTTGGCAATTTAGTGAGACCCTGCCTCAAAAATAAAATGTTCGGGTATATAGCTCAGTGGTATAGTGCCCCTTGGTTCAATCTCCAGTACTCCAAAACGAAACAAAACAAAACAAAAAATTCCAAAGGGAATGATCTATAAGCACTTGAGCAGAATATGTACTTTGCTTTCATTAAGTTTTGATTTGATACATAGATGTATTTGGCTTATGGTGCCAAGTCACTATTTTCTTATTGATCATCTGTCTAGATACTATATCCATTGTTGAAAGCAAGGTATTAAAGTCTCTGCTGTTGTAATGCAGTGTTTTAGTATGTGCACAGCCCTGGGTTAAATCACCAATACAAAAAATAAATAAATAAATAAATGACACTGTGCTTCACATGTTTGACAATGGTGTCTGTCTTAGTCATCTTTCTGTTCTATGACAATTACTTGAGAGAGTAAACTTAAAAAATAAGAAAGGTTTATTTTGGCTCACAGTTTTGGAGATTATTATGCATGGACAATTGACCCCATTGCTTTGGACCTGTGGTGAGGTAGTACATCACAGCAGGAACATGTGCAGTGGAGCAAGATGTTGACTTCATGGCAGCTGAGAAGCAAAAAAGAAAAAGAGGAGGAGCCGAGGTCCCAGTATCTCCTTCCAGGGCACATCTCCAATAACCAAACTCTTAACACTAGGCTTCATCTCCTAAAAGTTATACAGCCTCCCATTGGCACCACCAGCTGTGAACCAGGCCTGAAACACATGGGTCTTTGGGGGATAGTCATGATCCTGATAAACTGACAATTCTGATAAATTGACCCTTTTATCAGTGTATGATTTTCTCATTTCTCTCTCTCCTTTAAATGAAGAAATGGTGTTATGCTGTGTTGCCCAGGCTTGTCCTGAACGCCTGGACTCAAAGTGATCCTCCTGTCTCAGCCTCTTAAGTAGCCTGAGCTACAGGCCCATACCACTACACCCAGTTTCTTTGTCTTTCATAACAGACTTTGACTTAATATCTATTTTGTCTATTTACATGAATACCAATGCTTCCCATTTTTAAAATATTTTTTTAGTTGTCGAGGTCCTTTATTTTATTTTTTTATATGTGGTGCTGAGAATCAAGCACACATTAGGCAAGCACTTTACGACTGAGTCATAACCCCACCCTTCCTTTTGGTTTTATGTGCATGGAATATCTTTTTTCATTCCTTCATTTTCACTCTATTTGTATGTGTTCATCTAAAGGTAGTCTCTTGCAGACAACATATATAGTTGGTTCATGTTTTTATGTTGTTCGTTGTCCCTGCCCTGCCCTCCACAGTTCCCCAAACTCTGTTTGTCTCTGCTTTTTGACTGGGAAGTTTAATCCATTTACATTTAAAATAATTACTGCTAAGAAAGGACTTCTGCTATTTTGTTACTTGTTTTCTGTATGCCCTACTGTTTTATTGACTTTTTTTTCCCCATGTACTATTTTGATTTACTTTTGTGTATGTTTTCTTTCTTTTTCTGGGGGTCAAACCCAAGGCGTCATGCATGCCAGGCAAGTGCTCTACCACCAAGTCCCATCTTCATCCATTTTTGTTTATTTTGTAAGTGGTTGCTTTGGAGATGAACAACACCCTAAACCTGTAACAATCTAGTTTAAATTGATATCTTTAATTTTGGAACATGAAGGAATTAGTTATCTTTTTGGCTCTTTAACTTTTAAAAGTGCCTTAAAATTTTTCACACCTGGATTCTCCTTGTTCCTCCCTTAATCATTGTTGTTTCAGAAATACATGAGTACATCATTTACAGTGGGACATTTCTGTACAAAGTGTAATGTGTACAATTTAGTATGGAAGAGAATTTTCCCAAGTAATGTTTACTGAGTGCCATTCAAAACTCTATTGTGTGTAGCCTTCAGATGAAATTCTTCTGTTATCAATAACATTTGTTTCAATAAGTTAGTTGCCCTAGGCAAAATGGATAGTATCTACTCCACCTGGAAGACCTCACTGACTTAGCTTAAAGCTAATACTTCCTTAACCCTGTCTTGTACACCGCCTATTCTTTTTTCATTTTTTTGGTACTAGAGATTGAATTCAGAGACACTCAACCACTGAGCCACATCCCCAGACCTATTTTGTGTTTTATTTAGAGACAGGGTCTCACTGAGTTGCTTAGAGCCTCACTGTTGCTGAGGCTGGCTTTGAACTCATTATCCTCCTGCCTCAACCTCCAGAGCCACTGGGATTACAAGCATATGTCACTTCACCCAGCTGTACACTGCCTATTTTGATTGATTTCCCCCTGCCTGCTTTTCCTTACACATTCCTTAGTACAGTTAATGCCACTTTTGAAATTTGCCTATGTAGAAAGATAAAGGATTATCATCCTTCATTAAACAGAAATAATACTCATTTAATGATACTTGAATTTAGTTTAAAATCATCCTTATTTTGTAGAGTTTAATTGTAATAATCTTTGCATCGAAGATTCAGCCTTGTCCTTGTGTTTTTAGTTCCTATCCCTGATAGGATTTATTTTTATCTGTACAATGTAAGAAATCCTAGTCCCTGAATGTATAAAAAAGTGAGATTCTACCATCTCTTTCTTCTCTGTATAGACATTTACTTTTGATAATCTTTCAGCTGGTTAGGTATAATTCTCTAATTAATCATAAACCATAAACTGATATTTAGGTAAAGAAGTAAAAAATGGCATGCCATACAGAGCTTTTGTTATTGCTGCCAGGTGTTTCCCCACTGAAGATAAATTTTAGTCTTCTGTATGCCTGTGGCCATGGAGAAGTATCATTGTTTTCTAAGTGAAAGGTACTATAGTAGTTCCTTTAGATGGGATTCACTTGATGGTGTTGATTTTATTTGGGTCTACATATTTTCATTGCTAAATCATTTAATATGTAATATGGTAAAGTCCTACTCTGTTGGTACATGAAGCCTTCCTTTTGTGCAGCCTGCTGAGATAGGAAGGAGCATGGTAAGACTGGGGTTAACTTATTCAGAAAGAGTTGGGGACTCAGTGGGAAAACAACAGGCACTCCTTTGTTCAGTAGTATCTGGAAGAGAAAAGGAAGAATGTATGATGCCAGAGGCAGTTGGGAGAAAAAAGAAACAGAATGGGAATGTGATAGGGTTAAAATTTAGAAAGTCTGTACCCTTTTAAATTTAGTGTTTGTTGTCCTTTTTACATTAAATTCTGTCAGTAAACTATCTCCAGAGTGTCTGAACACAAAAATGGTAAAGATGAAGTATTTAAGAAACCACTGTTATTATGTTTAACCTCTATGGTTGGCCTATAATGTGTTCCATATTCTATCTTGTATTGTTTAACTTTAAAAAGCATTTGGGAATTCTTTGTGTATTAAGCATGAAGTAAAATAAGTAGCACTAATACATCCTTCTTCCTTAAACTATGTAATACTCTTTTGATCTAGTTAAATACCAACAATAAAAATTTAATTTAAAAAGAATCTTGGGCATATGAAATCTCTCATTCCCAGTTAATTGAATCAGCATAAGCTTGGGGATAAAGCAAAGTTGGGAGTGGTGCTGTACACTGATTTCTAGGCCAGGCACTGACTGCTGAGCTTAATATTCAGTTTTTCTGCTATACAGTTGTCTTCAGATGTCTGAAAATCTGAGATGAGAATATGGTAGGGTGTCTTTAATATTGACTGGGAAGCGCACACAATGAACCTGCCTCTAAACCTTGCTATTCAGGAGGCTGAGGCAGGAGGATTGCAAGTTCGGGACCAGCCTGGGTAACTTGGAGAAGCTCTGTCTTCAAATAAAAAATAAAATTTTTAAAAAATCACTGGGGATGCAGCTTAGAGGTAGAGCACTTGCCCAGAAAGTGCAAAACCCTGGGTTCTATCCCCAGTACAGCAAAAAAAAGGAGGAAAAAAAATCAGAAAGATCCCATACTCCTCCGTACCCCACCTCTGCTCCACAGCAAACCACACATAGGTCTGTGTATTACAGAGGACAGATAGGTGCTCAGAGGCAAAAAAAAAAAAAGGAAAGTATTTAGACTGGAAAGCAGAGATTCACACTTCAGCATATCAGAATAAATGGGACATTTTGAATTTTATCATTAAGACAATTATATTTCTCTGTGACTCTTACTTATAGATTATACATTTATTTTCTTTGACTACAGTTTCTGTCTAAATTCATATCTTAAGGGAATTCTCAAAGCAGGGTTTCAGGATTTTAATTTTTGTCAACTTGTCTTATGTTGTATTTTGATAGAAGTTGTATTCAGTCGTTAAGGTTAGACTAACCAGAGTGATGACTTTCATCTTTGGTTTATTTTTCAGTGGGGGAATTGCTTCTTGCTTTTCTTGCCTTTTGTCTTCATAGGCCTAAGATTTAATTATTCATATTAATGTCTGCTGAGATTGACAATAACTTTAAAAGATTTAAATTATAGGTAAATGGTATACTCTCTTGCATTCTTTTTCCTGTGGTTGGCTTAATTGCTTACCCCAGCTCCCAATGAGGTTTAGTGGAAAATCTCTTTGAAATGTAAATGTTAGATCATCTCTCAAACTTTAAGGATGATTAAGGTTCCTGGGTTTTATTTGTTTGTTTTGTTAAGTTTACTTATCAGAAACAGAAATAATATTGAAAATTTAGCTCCCTGTTTGTGTTGATGTTACTGTCTTACCTGAATTATAACAGAATTGTAGAATGTATTGCCCTGGATCATCATAAAAACTTTTTTTTTTCAGGCAAGTGAAAATTATATCCTGTCTAGTGATACTCGGTCACAGCTCAAATTTCTTGAAAAGCTGGATCAATTGGAGAAACAGAGAAAAGATTTAGAAGAAAGAGAAATGTTACTTAAGGCAGCCAAGGTAAGGGCCTACGTGATTCATGAGTGAACACAGCCTGGCAGTGAGGTCAGAATTGGCTTTATCATTGGTTGACTGTCTTGGTTTTATTAAACTTTTAGATTTCTCTGGAGGATTTCTTAAAATGAAATTAGTAATGGTATGTCTCACAGCCAGGATGGTGTGGTATAGTGGCTTTCAGTTAATTTAGTTCAATGAGTCATAATCTTTTGTCTCTTCACTTTCATTTCCTGGGAGCAAGGCATCATACCTACCCACCCACCCACCCCATCTCCCAGGTAAAATGTTTTATAAAATTTTAGGATAAGATTTGATATGTGCCAAGCTGCAGTTCAGGAAATAAAATTTAGAAAGTAGACAGAAATATTACAGATAAAATTAGGACTAATTTGGATTGTGTGGACCAAAATATAAGATGTGTAGAAATGAGTTGGGAAAAGAGAACAAACAAGTGGGACTATATACTCACTTATTTCCTTTTTTCTTTATTTAAATGTTTCCCACGATTATTAATGCCAGATGGGGTAAAAGCTTAATGAGATTACAGTTTGCATTTTGTAGATCCACACTTATTCATAGGCTTGGGCCATTGGAAGAAGTCTTAAAGGCTGAGCACTAGTCTTCATTTTTTTTTTTTTTGAAACACCTTAGTTTTGATTTCTAGTTTTCTTGGAAGCCTCTCCTTTTAGAGTATTTGTTCCTAATTATGTACCAATTGCTTTTTTTGTTTGTTTTTGTTTTTGTGATACTGGGGATTTAACCCATGAGCACTACATCTTAAATTTGTGACCCTCCTCCTGCCTCAGCCTAACAAAACACTGGGCATGTGCCACCATGCCCAGGGTACTGATTGCTTTTTTGAAAACTAATTTTGAAATAATTTCATATCTATAGAAAATTTGACCAGAACTGCATCCTCAGCTCCCTTTCCCACGTTTTCCCATTTAACTGCATTTGCTTCATCACCATTTCTAAACACACACACACACACACACACACACTCTCTCTCTCTCTCTTTCTCTCTCTCTCTCTCATTAGTTTGTCCATATGTCTTGTCTTCCCACCTTCCATTTCTTGATTTAGACTATTTTTTAGTATAATCAGAGTCGTATAAGTGTTGGCACTGACTGTTTTCTGAACCATTTGAAAGTAGTCTTCAGATATGATATCCCATCATTCTAAACATTCTAGTATGTATTTGCGAAAGTAAGGACAGTCTCCTTTGTAACCCTCCAAGTCAGGAACTCAACAGTGTAATACTACCATCAATTGCATAGACACTTGACCTAATTTCACTAGCTGTCTCCCCTGTGTCTTTTTTCTCCTTCATGTTCCATTTTCCATTCAGGAAAATTTTGTTGCCATCTCTTTTCATATTTGTTCAGTTAGTCTTGGTCTTTCTTGTTTATGCATGTCTTTTACAGTTTTCAAGAATACAGGCCTTACTTTCTGAATATAGGATGACCCTCAATCTGGATTCATCTGGTATTTCCTTATGACCAGTCATGCATTTTTGGCAGGACTACTTTCAAATGGTTCAGAAAACAAACATTCTTCTTGCCTGACCATATCAAAAGGCGGCCTTAATCACCGTTTGTATAGATGCCTTCCAGTTACCTCCATTTTAAATTGACCATTTCCCCCTTTGTAGTTTTTTAGTTCTTCAGAGGAAGCTATTTAAGATGATATTAATATCCCATTCCTCAAAAATCTTCCATCTGCCTTAGCATTCATCGTGATATCTGCCTGGACCATCCACTTCTGTGATGGTTGCCAAATGCTTATTCTTTATTTCTGTTAGCTCACCTACATTTATTAGTATTCTATATAAAAGAGTTCCTTTCTCCCTTGAGAATATGAGTTTATGAATTTCTGTGTCATTCAACTGGTTGTAATGCATTACTATCTTTTTTATTTTTAATTTTTTGGTACCAGGGATTGAATCCAGGGCTGCTTAACCACTGAACCACATCTTCAACTCTTTCTTTCTTTCTTTTCTTTTCTTTTCTTTTCTTTTTTCTTTTTTTTTTTTTTTTTTGAGACAAGGTCTCGCTGAGGCTGGCCTTACACTTGTGACTTCTGCCTTAGCCTCCCAAGCCACTGGGATAACAGGCATGGGCTGCTGTGCCTGGCACTATCATTATTTTGATATTCGAATTGCTTGAGTGGGAGACCCTTTCAAGTTGGCACTTTGGTCCTTTATCATGTCTCCTTCACTCACTGAGCATTTCCTTACTTTCTGGCTCAAGGTATTCCAGGCCCAGCTTTTACTATTCCTGCCCCAGACCTGGAATCAACTCTTTTTGTAAGGAATTTTGTTTCTTTTTAGTTGAAAATAATAATCAGAAACAACTATTAGATGTACACTGTTCTCATTGCTTAACAGAGTATCAGGCCCTCTCATTGAAGAAATCTAGGAATTTGTGGTATATGTATATATGTAACCAGCTATACATTAATAACTATTCCTTTATCTGTGAGTGTATATTATACAATCATGAATTCAGATGGATCCCTCCAACTGTAATCTAGTACCTTAGGGTTCTTTCTACCCTTAATCTTTCCATGCTTGTAAAAACTCTCTCCAGCAGTCAGAAACTTGGCTCCCATCATCCTCAATACATTTAACTTACGTCCTCAATCAATTTAGCTTTCAACTGATCAATTAACTAATCCTTCAGTGTAACTAATGTAACTCATCTTTAAACTAGCTTTGCTGCTGACATCTGTGTCTGCTACTAGTAATTCTTCCAGCCCCATTTCATTGTCCCTCCAGTTAACCACCATACACATTGGCCCATGCTTCAGCGAGGTACCTCAATCTTTTACCACCCTGTATTCTTGGCCACTAGCCCATACCTTGGTAAGGTGCCCCAACCTCTCACAAGGATGTGGGCACAATAGCCCTGTCTCTGTGTAACTTCCTGCTGTCTCTTTCTCAGCCCCAGTGCTGACCCCTGCCCTGGGAAAGGCAGGGAAATAGGACAAGATGTTCTTCCTTGAGCCCACAAGTGCTATAAGCAAGCAGTCAGCCATTATAATTAGGCGGTTTATTGGTGTTTTATTTCCAGTTAAAGTGCTGTAAACAAGGTCATAAACTATTAAATACTAGTCTAGTAGTGATTATTGGATATAAGGTATGATACTTTCTCTCGGTTTGTTGGATTTTTTTCTTTTTTTTTTTTATTTTTAACCAGAAAGACTTCTAAGTGTTGGAATGCCCTAGGTTTCAGTCCTAGGCCTTTCCCTCTCCCTTAATTCTCTCCTAAGATTAATTTCCAATTCAGCATACGTCCTGAAATTTTGGGCCCTTATAGCTAACTGCCTGCTTCATATTGCTTCAGTGACTAATAGGCATCTCAAATTTATTATGTCCGAAAAGACTGATTTTTCTCTTCCCTCTTACAGCTTTTCTTAATTCAGTAGATGACACTCACCATTTGCCGGATGTTCAGGCCAAAAATCCTAGGAGTCGTCTTTAGCTTCTTTCTCTTCTTCCCATATTCAGTTCAGTTCCTATTCATTTCCAGAATGTATCCATGGTGATGTTTTCATTACCATTGTCACCACTGTAGCCTAAACATCTTTTATTTGGACTCCCAGAATACCTCCTAACTGATCTCCTTTTCCTTCTACAATCACTTCATCAAACTATTGTGAGATTAGTGTTTTTATAACAAAAACAAAAAGCTTTCAATGGTTTCCTGTTGCATTTAAAATAAAATCCAAACCTTTTACCAAATTTGATAAGGCTTTACATTATCTTGTCCATATCTCCCTCTTGCCTCAGATCACTTCCTCTTTGCTCACTCCACTCTAGTTACACTGATCTTATTCCTGCCCGCTTTGTTACTGGGGATTGAACCCAGGGGTGCTTTACCACAAAGCTAGATCTCAGACCTTTTTATTTTTTTTATTTTGAGATGGTCTCACTAACCTGCCAAGGCTAATCTAGAGTTTGTGATCCTCCTGCCTCAACTTCCTGAGTAGCTGAGGATGTGCCACCACCACTGGCCACTACCACCAACCTTTTTGTTCCTTGAGTATGCCATGCTTGTGCCTGCCCGAGGGTATTAATTTCTAATTAGGCATTTAAAACTGAACATTGGGTTCTTTCCCCCTAAATCTGCTCTTTGTTAGGTCTTCTCAGAAAGTTGGGATTACCATCCTTTCTTGTTGCTTAGGCAAGGGTCCTCGGAGTCATCCTTGTTTCCTCTCTTTATTTTCTATATCCAGCCCATCAACGGCCTGGTTAGCTTTACCTGCAAAATGTGTTTCCATTCTAATCATTTGTCATTATCTTTGCTGTGATGCTAGTTCAGTCTGCATTCATTTTTCTTTCACTCAGTCCCTTATCCACAATATTTGCTTTGGAATGGTCTTCTCATTTCACTGGGTGCCTGTCCCTTCAGTCTTGAATTCCTATAGTGCACCCTATACATAACTGCAGAAGACCCCTTTCAAAAGAGTCACCTCAGGGGCATCTCCCTCTGCTATAAACTCTCTGGTGGCTTGTTCTTATAACTGGAATTAACTCCCCTACAAGGCAACACATGATCTCCAACCTTATCTTCCCTTCAAATTTTCTTTTTCAATCAAACATGTGGGACTTCTCTCTGTATTCAGTTATACCCAAGTTTGTTCCCGTTATAAGGCTTTACCATTTACTGTGCTTTCTCCTTCCTCCAAATCTTTGCATGGCAGCTTCTTTTTTTTTCATTCAGACATTTACTCAAATATTGCTCCTCAGAGACAACTTCCCTATCAACTGAAGAGGTACTCTCCAGTCTTGTCTGTTTCTATCACATCATTCTATTTGTTTTCTTTATAGCACTTATCAGTCTCAGATTGTTTTTTGTATTTTTACTCATGTGAAATGTTTTACATATCATACATCTCCAAGTCTAGAACAGTGACCCATAGTGTAATATCTGCACTCTGAATAACCAATAACTAGTGGATGACTGAAAAAGATGTAACACCCAAATGTGCCCATTTTATACTGGACACATTTTGTTGTTGCTTAACATTGCCGCACTTGGCTCCTAGGTGCCAAAAAATCATATATACACATTATATATCATGCGTATGTGCATATTTGTAAATAACATGTATACATTTTCATTCTCAGTATTATAGATACATAACAAAAGAGTCTTAGTTTGGCTCAGATGAAGTTGTTTTAGTAGATTGGAACTAAAATGGAGAAAAAATTCATGCTTTAGGGAGAATTTAGTATAGGTAGTTAAGTGTTTGAAATTGGAAGGCATGCTTAAGCCTCTTGTGCTTTCTTTTAACAAAGGAAACCCTCCATCTCTTGTGCTTTCCCTTAACAAAGGTATTGGTAAATTCATAAAACTATCAGTTAAACTTAGTAAATAGGAGAATACTTTTTAGTTTTTAGCTTGTTAGCTGACTTTAGTTAGTGAAAGTTGAATTTTATGGAGCAAATACTCAGATTTATAGGAGTTAAGTAACTGTTAGTAACATGCCTATCCCAAGCATGTTTTCTAGTGAATATATATTCATGGTTTCAGAAATGAAGTTTATTATTTTTGTTTTATGATTAAATTATGTATAGCTGATGACTTATTTTCTTATGTCAGTCTTGTAATATGAAAAGTCGCATTCAGTAAACATTTATGAACATTTACTTGTGCCTGGCATTCTAATATGTGTAATAGAGAAAAGACACTTTAATGAAAATGATGAAAATGTTGAAATGTATTTCCTAGTTTTAACAATTATGCTTTTAAAAGAGATTTATTTTAAGGTGAGTGAAGTTCTTGATTTGCATGGTCCTTGAAATAATCATGTGTTCCAAAACTGAAGATGAACCAGTGTTGTTTTTATTCTTTTGAGCCAACAGTTCTTCTTTTCTTTTTCTTCTTGTGTACCATCCATTTTTAGTTTCCAGTGTTCCGACACGAACGTCATGCCTCAACTGGACCTGACTGACATTGTTAGCATCATTTCAGTATAAGCTTCCTCCAGGCTATATCACAGCAGCGGGCCCAGAAGAGGAGGGGGAGTGAGGGTGGGAGTGTAGCTAGACTGGATTGAGGCATTGCCCCTGGAGCTAGGATTTTCAATCACAAGTGAAATTGTCGTTTATTAAATATTTAACGGTGACTATGGTGTTTAGATGCTCGTAATTTCTATTAAAATTTTCTTTTCCTTTGATAGAGTCGTTCCAATAAAGAAGATCCAGAACAGCTGAGATTAAAGCAGAAAGCCAAAGAGGTAGGACTTTCAAGTCACCATGCTTCTCTTTGTGTTTGAGGGAAGGTTGGCAGCTCTCTCCTGGCAATTAGGTCAGGGTTTATTTTGCTGTTGCATACCATTTGCAGAAGCCTTGGGGAAGGACAGGAACTGCTGAAGGCAAGGGCAGTATTTCAAATGAGGTCAATGAGTTATGTGCTCTCTTTTTAAAATTTACTTTCAAGGCTTAGGCCTGTCTAGAAATGACTCTTTGTAAACTTCAGCAGTGAACTTGGAGGAATATAATGTGGGATTAAAAAAAAGAAGAAACTTTTGAGATTTAGCATCTGGGACTGTACAATAGGCTACATTTTTCCAGGGTAATTGTTCGTTTTGTAAATCTGATACTGCTTATAATTCTTTGGCTGGGAGGCGGTACTGGGATTTAGTTTTAAATGGAAAATGCCTCTGGCTTTTAATTTTCTGGGCCCAGCAGTTTTCTGTTCTGGAATGGAGCCCTTGTTTCACACAGTTCATGTTTAGCTGCAGGGGTTTTAGTTTATAGCTTAGACTGGTTAAGCTTTTACTCCCAGAGGCCTCTGCATAGCAACTGTAGAAATCAACAAATAAGTTCATTTATGTCTGCAGCCTCCTCTCAGTAGCTGACTTTTTACATTTCCCAATATCCATTTCCTGACTTTTCTAGCCCCAGAGAAAAAAGCTCCACTAATTGGAGCTTATTTTAATTGAGCCTTAATATTGGATCTCACTGGAGTTGCCCCCAGAGCTGCTGAGAACAGAATGAAATGAAAGTACCTAAGGTTGAAGATGTGTGTGTGTGTGTGTGTGTGTGTACACACACGTGAGTGTGTGCATGCATGAAAATTTTCACTTGACCTACAGATTCTTTTCACTCCTGAATAAATCATCAAGCCTGTTCACATTTCTGATTAAGGATCTGACAGCAGATGATAATAAAGACAATCGAGGTGTGAGACGTGTGATATGGAGCTGAAGAAATTGGTTTCTATAGTTACTTGACTGACTTCATGCAATTTTTAAGGATCTTTGTGCTAAATAAGAGTGATTTCCTGAGCAACCTTTTTTCCTTAACTGTGCCTCTTGAACTATGAAATTTGTTGTTGCTTAACATTGCCGCACTTGGTTCCTAGGTGCCAGCAGCAGCAGGTTATTTATGAATGTTTTAAAGGCCCTTATTGTTTGGATTAATGTAGGAGCTGAGGCAAAACAAATGGAAATCTAGTAAGATTCTTACAATCAGTGTGTTGTGTTTTCATTAACATACAGAAGGGAAATACGGGAACTCTGGTTATAGATGTATCAGGGTTGGGACAGGAATGCCAGAAAGGGAAAACATTAGAAGGAGTTAACCATTTTATTTTCAACAAAATATTTCTCATATTAATTTCTTTTCAGTGGAAAATTTATCTAAAAATATTAACTTGAGAAATGCACCTTTCTCATTAAGCAAACATGGCTTGATGATAGATTATTTGGGGATGTACAATCCTATGTTGCTCTTTGTTTTAATTAAGGACTGCATGGATAACTTACCTCACTTTCTTCTAATTGTATCCCCTTTTGGAAAACATGTATCTGAAAGCTTACCCTTTTAACCTTAAAGATCTCACCCTTTCTGTTCCTCTTCCTTAATAAAAACATCTGTATCTGAGGTTAGTTTTTCCTTTGGCATTCTTTGATAGTTTTTTTTTGAGTGCGTTATTTGATTTTTTTTTTTTATTTTTAGTATTGTTTTTAATTATTCCCTGAGGGATGAATTGGTAGACAGAATTTTTCAAAGAATATTCAGCGAGACAAAAAACTGAAACACTGCCTTTCTTACTAAGAACAGGTAGCAACCCTGTTTATTTTCTCTCCCTTTGCACCTCCACTTACATTTCTTTCAAGCAACGTTAAAAGAACCCAATATGATTTCTTTCCAGAGTATCTTGAAAGTTTTCTATTTGCTTCCTACTGTAAATCCTCTTTGATCAAAAAGGGAATCAAATACTTTGGCTTTAGTCCAAGACCAGAGCCACTCTATATTAGTTGCTGATGTTTGAAAGTTAAATATTGTCATCCTCCAGTCCCCAGAGCCGTTAGTAGCTTTAAGGTTCAAAGGGCTCCCCTTCAGAATCAATTATTACAGGGTTACCATATTTTGTTTGATTGCATATTGTCCCTACCGTAATATGGAGTTGAATTGTTGTATGGTAATTTGTAAAGTTGCGCACTAACCACTATCACCTTGGTGTAAACTACAATACTTTGGTTTGTTATTCTTTCTCCTATTTGACCATCTGGGCTGTTGTCTTCATACACTTGTAATGATGAGCACAGATTCCTTGATGATGATTGATTTAGAACTGCTTTACTTTCCCTTTTCAGGTAATCCTTCCCTATCAAGCTCATCACAGGAAACAGATTAATGCCAGTATGGAATAAATGAAGAACTCTGAAGAACTGTTTAGAGAAGTTATAGGCTTTACTTATGCTAAAAACATTTCAGCAGTGATATTTATCATATAAATATTAAATCACAATCTGAATCACCTTCATAATCCATGTTTGCTTTCAACTGTTGAGGACGAGAATTTTGATCTTGATCCTTTCTTTGAGATTATTCTTTAATACAATTTTAGAGGCTATTAAATTCTTAGGCGGACTAATTGTGTTAAATTGGATAGGTTTTAAATGAAGGTATCTAAAAGTTTCTTTTTGTTCTTTCATTGATGTCTTTCAATTTTGTCATTCTTATTAGGAACTGTAAAAAATAGACAGTCTTTGGGTTTTCCTGCTCTCAATTCATTGAAGTGGTTCCTGTGGTATACTGTTGTTATGGACCTGACAAGTTATCTATTTGAAAACCTATTATCTTGCAAAATGTCTGTGGATATCTTGTCATTCAAACATTTTATTTTAAACTTACGTGCTATCTTTTTTCCCTAGTCTTTTTTGCCTCAATTAAAGAAACAAATACATTCTGTCTTAAAACTTTACATTTTTAATACTAAGACTTTCAGAATTTCCATTTTGAGGGGGGGTAAGATTTTCCTAGATACCTTATCTAAAATGTAAATTGCTGATATTCTTCCATTTCATCATCTATTATGAGAAGTTTTAAATAGATTAATAATTGCAAAATTCTGATTTCAAACAAACAAGCACATATTTTGTTTAATGCAGCTGAAGACTTGTTTGAAATGTTTGTTGTATGTCCTAGATTAACATCTACCCCTTAGTGTTTTCCTCTTACCACATATCATCCAAAATTCTGCAGAACAAGCCATCTGACCTTGCAGTTCAAACATTCTGATTTCTTAAACATTTGTTATCTATTTTGTGACCCTCATTTCCTTTTAAATTTCTTCTTCTCCTTTGGGAAATAAGTTCAGTGCATCTGTGCAGAGTGAGACAAAGAATTCCTTTATTTTTCTTTAATAATTACTAGCATTCCCATTTTCACTTTTTAATCAGACAATAGAGAATAGAAAAGGGAATACAAGTCATATACCTGTTGGCACATTGGCTTTGCAGAGCAACCTGTAGGAACTGGGCAAAAGAATAAACATTGAATGATTAAAATATGTAAGAGATTAGTTAATAAGTACTGTGAAATCTTTAGGATTTTTGTTTAAGGAAATCATAGGTTATAAAAAATAACTACAAGCCGGGTACAGTGGCACACACCTGTAATCCCAGCACTTGGGAGGCTGAGGCAGGAGGATCGCAAGTTCAAAGCCAGCAGTGAGACCCTGTCTCTAAATAAAATACAAAATAGGGCTGGGGATGTGACTCCGTGGTTGAGTGCCCCTGGGTTCAATCCCCAGTACCAAAAAAAAAAAAAAAAAAAAAAAAAAACTGCAACTTTCCGTAAAGGAATATATATTGTGTAAGAAATAACATACTGAATTATAAAGCTCATTGCTGATTAGAGAAAATATATTGTTTAGAAATGAGAGAGGGACGGTTATATTCAGTGTGAAATTCGAAAAGATACAGAGTCGGTGAAATGTGATAGTTAAGCTAACCATTAACATAGCAATTGCATTTAAACAATGTTGGTTCTGCATGGGCCAAAATTCATGGAACATTGGACAGGGCAAAACTAATTTGTCATTGAGTACATTCTAGCCAGGCACGGTGGTGTACACCTGCCATCCTAGTTACTCGGGATGCTGAGGCAGTAGAATCACAAGTTTGAGAACAATCTGGGCAACTTGGCAAGATTTTACCTCAGAATAAAACTTTAAAAAGGGCTGAGGATGTAGCTCAGTTAGAATGCCCCTGGGTTCAATCTCCATTATAGAAGAAAAAACCAAGTTCATTCTTGAAAGATCTAGCAATCAAATTGTGGCAGAATGGGGAAGATATTCCTAAAATGACAAGTTATAAAGAGCTTTTGTATGACATATCTGAGAAACAATAAGTAAAGCATTGAATTTCTAAGACAGTGGTTCTCAAAGTTTAGTGTGCACAAACATTATTTGGAGGGTTTATAAAAATACAGATTGCTGTGCCCCACCCTGCATTTATGAATGCTAGGTCTGGGTAGGGCCTGAAAACTTGTGTTTCCAGCAAATTCCCACATGCTGCTCTTATTGCTGTTGCTATTCTCCAAAGCATCTTTAGAACCATTTGTCTAGGAGGAGAAAGAAGGAGGCTTTAATTTTTATTTATTTTCCCTTTAAGTGGTCAATGAAGGTTAAACAAAATGCCATGATTTGGGAATCTGAGATTTAGCATGTTGAGCTGGTAGAGTGTAGTTACTATCCAGAAGATTTTCTCTTGGAACCAAGAAAGCAACACTAGACTTTTCTTTCATGTTTATTTTCACAAGAGATGTGTATTGGTAAGGATTCATCAGAAGGGTGCATCCTTAACTTTTAGATTAAGCATGTGTATGATCTGGAGAGACATACCACTGTCTTGGGTAGAAGAGGTACAGATTATTAAAAAAAATAGCTCTGGACTTGGATCAGGAGTCCTGGATTTCTATTCATTCTGCCATTATCTAGATCTCATTTTGGGGGGGGCGCTATTTAAAACAAATGTAATAATACTTGCTCTGTTTCTGAAATAAGGATGTCATAATTTAGCATGAGAAGAAAATCAACAGCTTAAAAACATTAGCTATGGGAACACTTTAGGTAGGTGATTCACAAAGCTCTTTAGAGATAGATTTGAGATTGACCATGGATATTTTTGTTCCCCATATTTTTACTTTTGCATTATAATTATGTATGATGGTTGGGATTCTTTGTTACATTTTCATTCATGCATACAATATAACAGTATAATTTGGCCAATATCATTTCCTAGTATTTCCCGTTTCCCCTCTCTCTTCACCCTCCCACTATTCCCTGTCTTTTGGTCTACTGATCTCCCTTTGATTTTCATGAGATTCCCCCCACCACCACCACCCACCCAACACTTTCTTTTTTTCCTCTTTGCTCTCCAGCTTCTATATAAGAGAGAAAATAGGACTCTTGGCTTCCTGAATCTGACCCATTTCATTTCATATGATGCTCTCAAGTTCCATCCAATTTCCTGTGTGAGACCCTGTCTCTAAATAAAATACAAAGTAGGGCTGGAAATGTGAAGAGAGAGCCTTCAGAGTGGGAGAAAATCTTTGCCACACACACTTCGGACAGAGCACTAATCTCCAGAATCTACCAAGTACTCAAAAATCTTTACACCACGAACACCAATAACCCAATCAATAAATGGGCCAAGGAAATGAACAGACACTTTACAGAGGAAGATCTACAAGCAATCAACAGAAAATTCTTTAATATTTATAGTATTGTGTATTTTATGTATGGAT
>JAJEJO010000474.1:792211-848222 GCA_020662805.1 Glaucomys volans
AAAAAAAAAGAACTCCATTGTGTGTACATACCACATTTTTAAAAATCTGAGCATGGATATTTTAGGTTGGTTTCCCTTCCAGATGACTCAGAAGAAATTGAGAAAAAGAAAAAGAGTATCAGGTTGAGAATTGGGGAAAATCAAGGTCTTATAATTTACAGTAATCTAGAATAATTATAAACAATAACTTTGTTTTGTTCGTAAGTATTTTAAGATAAAGGAAGAAGATGCCTAATTGAGAAGGTGAGCAGTATTCAATGTTTTTGAAGATAGGGGTGAAATTCAATATTTTAGGATTTAAACTTACTTTACCCAGTAAGATTTTTTTGCTATCTCTTAAGGTTTTGTTACCTTTATATAAACTTACTTTCTTGCTCCCCCCTCTCCAATGAACCCAGGGGTACTTAACCACTAAGACACATCCCCAGCCCTCTTTATGTTTTAGTTAGAGACAGGGTCTTACTAAGTTGCTGAGGCTGGTCTCAAACTTGAAATTCTTCTGTCTCAGCCTCCCGAGCTGCTGGGATTATAGGTGTGTTCTACTGCACCTGGCTATATATATTAACTTCATTGTGAAATCTTAGCAGAATCTTCTTAATTCTTTGTATGCTAAATTCAAAACCTGGTGTAGTATACTTTATTCCTCTTATTTCTTAACTTTCTTTTAGACATTCTAATTTGGTGACATGAGCTCTCTTCCTTGCTACTGATGTAATGTTGAATAGCACACATAAGCCTTGGAAAAATATTAACTTGACTCTTAGCCTTTTCCTTTTTCTGTCTTGGGATTACTCATTATTTATACTTTATTGTTACTTTCCAAAAGTTTGTAGCAAAATCAAACTGAAGATGATACCACATCATATTTTTGGATCATTTGTTAGAAGGACTGATCTGCTATTGTCTTTTGGATTTTCAGTGCCTATGTTTCCCTTTTATATCTTGCTTTGCCAAATTTTGAGTTTCCTATTTTGTCATTGTCATAACTGTAGATAAATTTGGTTGTTTCTACTAAATATGTCCACATGGTATAATTCTTTCACATGGTATAATTCTTTCAATTTTGTTCTTTTTTTTTTTCAAAATCAAACTATTTTGCCTTTTCATATAAACTAACTTTACATTTGTTTATTTATTTTTGTAGTGCTGGGGATTACATCTACAATCTTATGCAGGCTAGGCAAGTGACCTACCACTGAGCTATATGTCTAACTCCCATATAAACTTTAGAACCAACTTACCATATCTGCAATACCAGTTTTATTGGAATTATGTTAAATATGTACACCAATTTGGAGAGAACCAAAATCTTTATAATGTTGAGTCTTGCAATCCAAGGACACAGTATGTCTCTTCATTTCTTTCTTTTCTTTCATGATCATTTTCTGGCTTGCAGCATGCCTGTTAAGTTTTTTTCTTAGTATTTCACTTTGGGGACAGCTATTATAAGTTACATTTTATAAAATATTTAAATTTCTAGTCATACCTTAATATATCAGAAAGGTGATTATTGTGTGTGTTGACTTTGTTTGCTAACCTCATTAATTAGTATTAGAAGGATTTTGGTTTTGATTTTCATAGATAACTTGGGATTTTTCTGCACAGATAATCATGTAATCCTGTTTCTGTGGATGAGCGTGTAAGTCAGTGGCTGATTCTACTGAACTCAACTTGATGGTTGTCATTTTAAACCACAGTTTATGCAAAATCTGCAGTAAAGCCTAGAACTTCCTCTTGTTCTAGTTTTAAGTGTCTAGTTTCTCTTCTTTTGTGCTGGCTAAGATAATATTGTTTTGGGAAGAGTTTGTTACAAATACAGGGCCAACCAGAATTATGATCAGCTTCCAATTTTCTGTGTTTTTGCAAAATTTTCTAAAACATTGTAAAACTTAACCCAAAATTAGTTTGTAGGGTGGAGAAAATGATTTGCTACATGGATGGGGGAATTTGAAGACATGTTACTCAGTATAACTATCTTGTAGTTTCCATTTCTGTACCGGGAAGAACTTTAAAATATAGTTTGATTTGTGCTGCAGGGTAAATTAACTAAATTTGTGTGTGTGTATGTGTGTCACTTGGAAATTCTGGATTGTGGCAGCATTAGACTAACTGTATTTTTTATTAAAAAGAACAGCACCAACAAAATATTTTACAACTTCTGAAAACACTTTTTTAATTACTTAAAAGAAAACTCGCAGTTTAAAGGGGATTCTGTCCTGCATTTTGTGAAGCAAATGGAAAATGATTCTTAGTTTACTTTCCTTTTTTCTTTTCTTTTCTCATACCAGATGTTGAACCCATGGGCTTAACCACTGAGCTACATCCCCAGCCCCTTATATTTTTTTTATTTCAAAATAGGGTCTCACTAGGTTACAGCTTCACTAAGTTGCTGAGGCTGGCTTCAAACTTGCGATCCTCCTCCCCCAACCTCCCAAGCTGCTAGGGTTACAGGCATGTCTCTCCATGCCTGGCTCTTAGTTTACTTTCTTTGGTTAGTTGTTTAAGTACATTCTGGCTACTATAACAAAATACCTTAGACTGGGTAGCTTATAACTAATAGGATTTTATTTCTCAAGTTCTGGAGGCTGGGAAGTCCAAGATCAAGATGCCATCTGATTTGGAGTCTGGTGAGACCCATTCATCATAGATGACTTGTTCTCACTGGGTTCTTACATGGTGGAAGGAGCAAGGAGTGTCTCTCCTGGCTATTTCATCAGGGCATTAATTCCATTTGTGAATGCTCCACCCACTTGAACCAGTCACCTCCTGAAGGCCCTGCTTCCTAATACTGTCACCTTGGGGGTTGAGATTTCAACATTGAGACATAGACATTCAGACTACAGCAGCTGTTTTCCACTTTATTAAAGATTCAGTTACTTGTGGATTATTCATTGTTTTTCTTAATATTCAAATCATCTGAAGTTATCTTAAAGCAAGGTATATTTATGCAGTCAGTCCCAAGGATAAAACTACGCAAACTATTGCCTATTTTTATCCTGCTGTTTTTCATTCATTTATTTATTTTGTGGTACTTGAACCCAGTGGTGCCCAGCACTGAGCTACATCCCCAGATTGTTTATTTTAAGGTAGAGACTCACCAAGTTGCCCAGGCTGTCCTCCTTCCTCAGCCTGCAGAGTAATTGGAATTGTAGGCATGCACCATTGCACCAAATTTGGTTAATGCTCTTTTAAAGAAAGTTGAGTGTTTCTCCATAGGTTACTTTCATTTGACTGTCTGTATCCTGTTAGAATAAGTGACTTTCAGCTGACCTCACCTTCTTGCCTCATTTTCCTCCACAATAGTAAGGTTTCCGTGGGAATTGAACATTGTTCCTCTTTTGGGAAAACTTAGAGACAAATTTAATAGTATTTTGCTTTTACTTTTTTCACCTTATTTTTTCAAAAAATACCTAAATAACACTTAACTGCCTTGATGAGATGATGCCATTTCTGGCTTTTCACAGGACATCTTTTATGCACATACTCAGAAACTATACCTTGTAGATTTGTGTGATCCATGTGGATCAGTGTGATGAAAGCTATATATTAAAAAAGTACCTCTTTCTTTTGATTTTTTTGTTGCAAAGATAAATATAGAGTAAATCTATGATTTTTATTTGCAAATGAGGCAGCATGATGTATTAAAAATGTTTGTAATTAGAGCACTTGGCTCCAAGTGCTGCTTCTACCACTTATTACTTATATGACTTTTGTGAAGTTGTCCTAACCTCTTAGAACCTCACTGTCTCCATTTGTAAGCAAAGGGTGACATATATGTTTAATTTTCATATGTTTTAGCAATTGCTTACCTTTCAACGTGGTTATGGGAGTTAAGGGGAAGTAATTTGTAAATCATGTAGCACTGTAGAACTTTATGATGTACAAAATCTGTCTTTGTTTTAAAGTAATTTTTTAAATCTGCAAGGTTGACTTTAGTGGGCCAGTCTGTCTCCAACTTGATGTTCATCTTATTCTTCACGCATTTCATAATTGTGCTTAAACTAGGGAGAAATTATGATTTAGATGCCTTTCTTTTCTTGTGTCCTCACTCCCCGTACCTAAGTTCTGCCTCTTTTGCATAAAGATTAAGGACTAACAAGTTTATGGAGGCAAGGAGTCAGAAAACATGCTCTTGGGCATAAAGGAATCTCGTATTTGTTTTATACTCAACTTTATTTGGGGAAAAATACAGAAATAGGCTTAGTGATCAGTTTCTTTTTTTCCTCTGAGCATGACTGTGTATAAACATTGCTATTTTTTTCCATCTCCTAGTTACAGCAATTGGAACTCGCCCAGATGCAGCACAGAGATGCTAATCTCACAGCTCTTGCAGCTATTGGACCAAGGAAGAAGAGACCATTAGAATCTGGAAGTGAGGTACTGTCAGCATCCATTATTTTATTTTTCATGTTAAGTAAGCAAGCTAAAAAGAAGCAAAGAGATGGAAATAGTTTACCCTGCTCTGCATGCTATTGCTGCCAAACTCTTAGACAAAATTTTCCATGTTTTAAACATGTATACCCTTTGAAAATTTATTCCTACTTATACTTACTCAAACTTCTTCCTTTTCCCCCATCTCCAGTTGTACTGAGTCTATTTCAATTTTTTATTTCTGTGCATTCTTCCTGGAGGTTTTATATAATCCTTTCTCCTCTGTTTATCTAAATCTGACTCATCTGTTAAGATTGAATCTACTGTCTTATTTCTTCCATGAACCTTGATTATTCATTTCTGCATCAACTTCTCCTTTTATGAGCACTGAATGTGTTTGCATGGCTTAATTGTTCTCTTATTATTCCTTGAAAGAATATTTTTTTCTTATTTTGGATTAAAATGTCTTGAGCAAGAACTATTATCCTATGACTTCTGTTCCCTCTACTGGCTACATCTATATGCTCAGTAAATATTGTTAATTGTTTGATTAATACCAAGAAAGAATCTTATTTGCATCTTCAGAGTAATTATTTGAAATTTAGACTTTGAGTTTGATCATTAGAACTAACTGAGATAAAGGTCCTATAAGAGCCCTGGGACGGAGTCAACAATAAAAGAGCAACAACTCATCTATTCTGCCCATAGAATTTAAATGTACTTTGAGGCAGCTCCCTACCAGCATTGCCCCAGAACATTGGCAGTTCCTAAGCAAATGCCAATCACCTTAATAGAAGAAAGATGAAAAAATTCTAGTTCTTTTTTATTTTAAATGTGATGAATGTGGTATGTTCCTTATCTCCTGCCTAATCAAATGTAACTACATTGTTTTGTTCATATCTCTTTAGAAATTTGTTATGAATGTGGACATATATCTAAGGTGTACTCACGAAGCTATATGTTTAATTTTTTTACTTAAAGAGCAAACTGTACCTATTGTTCTGCCCTTGCTATTTTCTTTTTTCCATAATCTGCTTCATATAATTTTTCTACTCTTTAAAGGCATATAACATTACTATATTTGGATATACTATAGTTTCTTTTTTTTTTTCCTATCAGTTATCCAACTAACATTAAATTTACTGCCTCAGAGAACACGATTATACTTACCCTGTAGTGTGCTGGTCCAATGCAGCTAGAGGTGAAATTCTAGAAATTGAATCCCTGAATTGAAGAATATGCATATTAGGAAAACCTTTATGGAAAAACTCAAATGTATGCAAACATAGAAAGTCTGGGGATATTACTCAGTGTTTGAGAACTTCCTGTCACATGTGAGGCCCTGAATGCAATCCCCAGTATTGGTGGAAGGGAATAATGAGTCTCCATTTACCCACCACTCTGCTCTACCAACTATCAATTTAGGTCTAACCTTGTTTCATTTTTATCTGCACTAATTCTCTCAGGTGAGTTTTTCACCCCTCAAACTATTTGAAAGTCAAGCCTACATTCATTATCAACTTTTTCACAATTATTATTTATTGCTTTTGATTTTTGATGACTTTTAAGATTACCCTCTAAATAACTTTTTTAATCAGTTTTTAAAGTCCATTAGTGCCTATCTTCTATATTCCCATTAATACTGGGGATTATCTTTGCCATCTCACGGTTGAAAACACAATTTGTAATAGCATTTAAGTAAAGAGTAAATTGAGTAGTTTTTCATGTGTGAATTGACACAGTCAGATGACCTTTTTCTCACCAAATTTTGTGTTTTAATTGATTAAAAAGAAGTTATAAACATCCCCTCTCATTTTCTTCTCATTTTGTATGGCCTTTATCCACCTAAAAGTTTTTACCTTTATTCATCTAAAATTTTTATTTTTCTTCAAAAACTCAATCTTTCATTTTGTCTTCTAGGGTTGTTTTCTATTTAGAAAGTCCATTCTTAACAAGTACTTTAATCCTTTCACTTTTTAGGTATAAATCTTTGGTTCATGCAGTATTTCGTTTGTAAATAAGAGTTCAGATGTAAGCCAGGTGTGGTGACCCACTCCTGTAATCCCAGAGGCTTGGGAGGGTGAGGCGGGAGGATCACAAGTTCAAACCAGCCTCAGCAAAAGTGAAGTGCTAAGCAGCTCAGTGAGACCCTGTTTCTAAAGAAAATACAAAATATGGCTCTGTGGTCAAGTTCCCCTGAGTTCAATCCCTGGTACCCCCCCAAAGAAAAGAAAAAGAAAAAGAAGTTCTGATATAGATATAGCTTTATGCCTTCCATCCTCCCCTTTTCTCCTCCAGGCTAACAAACTTTTCCAACACCATTTACTTAATATTCTTTCCCCACTGATTTGAAATGCCACCTTTTTTGCACACCATTTGTATCAAATGCAAATTCCCATATGTATCTGAATAATTTCTATACACTGTGTACCAATTCTATCAAATAGTGTTTTCTATGATTAGGAAAATATTTTATGTCAATAATGCCCTGGATAGACACATATGGCTCTTGAGCTCTTAAAATGAGGCTAGTATGACTGAGGAAATGATTTTTTAATTTTTAAAAAATTAGCATTGTTTCGATAGCTATATGTGACTGGTGGCTACTATATTAGGTAGTGGGGAAGAACTGTTCTCCTAGTGAGTAGGGGTGTGTGTATATGTATGTGCATACATATGTGTATGTGTTTATGTATGTATATGTATGTCTGCACACACACACACACACACACACACACAGACATACCTACATACAAACATATATACACACTGGGGATCAAACTCGGGCCTCACATGCTATGCCAAGAGCTCTATCACTGGCTTATATCCCTAGCCCCTGTATATCTGTAGCTATTTACATATTTGTACTAAAGCCTCTTTCTTTTTTATGACTTTAACTATTTTTAAGTGTATAGTTATATAGTATTAAGCATATTCACATTGTTGGAAAAAATGTAACTTTTTCATCTTATAAAACTAAAATTCTGTACCCATTAAACAATCCCTCATTTTTTCCTTCCCTAACTCTCTCATAACTCCTGATTCAACTTTTTGCTACTATGAATTTGACTACTTAAATAACTCATATGAGTGGAATTATTGGTATTTGTCCTTGTGTAATGGGCTTATTTGACTTACCATAATGTCCTCAAGTCCCAAATCTGATTAAAAGTATGGTAAAACTAGGCCAGTAGAGAAATTTTAATTTAGAAAAATGCAGGACAACCATTGCCCTTTATTTTTTGGTTCACTTACATACAAATGTGTGTAAATATCTTTTTAGAATTGGGGTATGCTGTTTCATCATCATTAAGCATATTCTTTTAAATAGCCCTTGTTAAGCATACCTTTTCTTTTGTGGCAAGAATAATTAATAATTTTTCATCCACATAGTTATTTATAATATTATAACTCATTTGGGAATGAGTTGTAGAGATGTCTAAGTTCCTGTCCTACTTTTCTATTCTAGTAGCATTATATAACAAATTATGTTAAATGTTCACACGCAGAAATCATCATGGCACATGGGGGTTATACATGTGCACTGGATTCAGACACATCTGAGTTTGATGGTTCACTATGTTAGACTTTGTAATTTTGGACAAGTTCTTTAAACCCCAGTCCTCAATTATCCTGCTCTGTTGGATGGGTGTAATACCCGCCTTATAATGCTTTAAGGATTTGTTATTTAAGGTACTTAATTAGGAGCCGGGCGTGGTGGCACATGCCTGTAATCCAAGCAACTTGGGAGGCTGAGTCAGGAGGATTGCGAGTTCAAAGCCAGCCTCAGCAACTTAGTGAGGCCCTAAGCAACTCAGTGAGACCCTTCTCTAAATAAAATACAAAATAGGGCTGGAGATGTGGCTCAGTGGCCGAGTGTCCCTGAGTTCAATCCCTGGTTCCAAAAAAAAAAAAAAAAAAAAAAGTACTTAATTAGTTCTTAGCCTCAGAAAGTTCTTAATAATTTTTTAATCTTTATCATCATAGTTTTAGTACCATTATTTCAGCCCTAATTACCCATGAATTTGAAATGTTAAGTAACCATTCATTTCTCCATTCATTTTAGTCTCATTTAAGTTTGTCACAAATTTAGAGATATTAAATATTTTCCTACTTATAAGTCAGATTTTTAAGTGTTTTTTTAACCATTGTGTATTTGAGTCTTTAGGTGTGTGACAGGAAGCTAATGAGCCATTTGTATTCAAAGCAGTGTTAAAGTCAATTTATGTGATTTATCTCTCAGTATTAAGATGCAAAATTATTTAATTTTTTCTTTCAAAACATAAGTTTTATAACTTGGATATAAATATATTGAACTGCCTAGTTACTTGATGCTTTACTGGCTCTGAGAACTCAGGCATATGTATTTCCCATTGTGCTGCCTTGAATTTAAGCTTAGGTAGCTATCAGACATTTAAGTAATGCCATTCTGAATTGAAAATACCGATTTCTTCAATCAGCTTGTGACATTTTAGTACAATTCTTTTTTTTTTTGGAACCAGGGATTGAACTCAGGGACACTTGGCCACTGAGCCACATCCCCAGCTCTATTTTGTATTTTTATTTAGAGACAGGGTCTCACTGAGTTGCTTAGGGCCTCGCTAAGTTGCCGAGGCTGGCTTTGAACTCGCGATCCTCCTGCCTCAGCCTCCTGAGTCACTTGGATTACAGGCGTGCGCCACCACGCCCGGCTAGTACAATTCTTATTTGAAAGTAGGAGACTACTTTTCTTTGTCAATTTTTATTTGTAATATATAATTTTTTTTTTTTTTTTTTTTTTTTGGCAGTGCTGAGGATTGAACCCAGGGCCTTGTGCTTGCAAGGCAAGCACTTTACCAACTGAGCTATATCCACAGCCCTATTCATAATATTTTAACTGTAAAGTCTTTTTGAAAATGGCAAGCAGGAACCCTGTTGCATGCTCATTCAGTATTTAAGTGCACTGGTGATTTGTTGGCCCTTCCAGTAGCTTGAATTGCATTAGTCAGATTGTCCATTCAGTTGCTTTATTCTCTCACAAATAAGATAGAAATGATATATGAAATAATTTTTACTGTTAATATTCTGTATTCTGGAAACAGGCCTTGTTTTAGTTTGCTTCTTTTTTATAGATGAAAACCTGAAATCATACCTACTTGATTTTAATTTGTTAGAAAAAGCATATAATCCCAGAGGGAAGCAGGGTAGGGTATGTGGTTCTCTTTGTTCAAATCAAGGGTTTTTTTTGTTTTTTTTTTTCTGTTAAAGGGAGAGTTTTCTGTTTGGAAACTGAATGGAATGATTTATTTTTAATTCAGAAATTCAGAAAGTTAAACTTGGTACCTGTAAAATTCAGAGATTACCATTTTGTTGATAGTAAATCGGAGGAATTAGTTTTAGACATTTGTCTTTTGGTATTTTTTCTTCTGTTATAATAAAACAAAGTAAAAGTTCCCCTTTCTTTGAAAATAATCTATTTTTAAAAGGTATGTATTAACCTGGACTTTTGAGATTTGATACTTGATATTTTTAGAAATCTTGGTAAAGTTGAGAAGCACCAGATACCATCTCCTCCAGTATCAAAGAGGAGATAAAGAGCAGCCAGTATCAGTTTTCATTTTGAACCAAGAATTTATACCCTAATTCTACTGGCTTGGGAGAAATAGTTAAAGTTTACTACAGGGGAATACTTTCAATATTTCTTGAATTTACTGATGTGGTTTGAAGTTTATGAAGTTATTTTTTGAATTAATGTAAACTGTACAGATATTGAAACAGAATCATGTTGGCCTAGGACCAGATTTCCTTAACATGACTCCCAAAGCGCAAGAAATAAAAGCACGAATCAATGATTGGGATAGAGTCAAACTAAAAAGCTTCTTCTCAGCAAAGGAAACAATCAGCAATGTGAAGAGAGAGCCTTCAGAGTGGGAGAAAATCTTTGCCACACACACTTCGGACAGAGCACTAATCTCCAGAATCTACCAAGTACTCAAAAATCTTTACACCACGAACACCAATAACCCAATCAATAAATGGGCCAAGGAAATGAACAGACACTTTACAGAGGAAGATCTACAAGCAATCAACAGAAAATTCTTTAATATTTATAGTATTGTGTATTTTATGTATGGATATTATACAGATAATATGTTTGAGGTTCTTTGGAATTTTAAAACTTCTTATGTTAGAGATCCTTGAATTAGAAAGAATATCCTTTTCCCTCATTAGCAACACTTTCAAATAGTTCTGTGATGTATTAATGGTCTAACATTAGTAACTGTTCATTTTTGTTGAATGTAAGAGTAGGCTTATTTTAATCTTACATGGTATTTTTAAAAATCACATGATTACCTTTCTCCCTCTAGTTATTTGTTTCAGTGGCATATTCTTTCTGTATAAACAGTGAACATCTATATCTTCGTGAATTCATTTATTTTGTAGGATTGATTTCTAGAAGTAGAAATTCTGGGTCAAAGTATATACGCATCCTAAAATTTAATAAATATTCCCATAATGTCTTCCAAAAATATCATGCCAGTTTCTACCATGGAGTGCCTATTTCTCCATTCCCTTGCTAGCAACATATATAATCATTTAAAAATGTTTGTCACTACAGTTTTATTTATTTCGTCTCTACCATTTCAAAGTGCCCTCAAAGTTGAGGTTGTGTTTCTATATGGAAACGTGATACAGAAGTATTGGGAACCTCTGAAATACCCTTTAAGATTAATACTTAGATTTTAACTGTTTGTTTAGATACTAAATTATTTACAGAAAATTTTTCATAATAGAAACATGTATGTTTTGAAATAGAGAACCAAATTGAGTTCTTGTGGCTATTTGGATGACCACAAGTGGACAGTATTTTTCTTGACAATATTTGCTAGTTCTTATCTTTTGAGGGTATGGTTAGACTATAATTGAAATATTGTCTGAAATGGTTTTAGAGAGACCAAAGGCTTAAAATCGTTTGAGACAAACTATTTCTCAAAGAAAGGTATCTCCTGGTTGCCATTCCAGATAATTCTTCCATCTGGAAAGGTACTAAGTAATTTAACTAAAAGACTATTAACCTGAAAGCCCCAACTTTTATCTTCATTTCCTTGAGGGGCTCATGTAGTACCATTCTTTACCCCTATCTTCTACCAGACTGTGGGGTGGGTGAGGAGAAGAAGCAGACAGTGTTCAATGTTAGCTATTATAGCAGACTTTGAGAGATTTAAACCAATTTATTGCTATTTAATACTATCCATAAATATCATGTAGATTCTGTAGAATTTAGAGAATCTTATTACTTAGATAAAGGAGCAGTTCTTTATATTTTAAGGTATACTAGTTGTGTTCTGTTTTGTTCATACTAATTTAAACAGATCTGCCTCTTCATTCATAAATGACCTAAATGTAAATCTAAATTTAAAAATTGACTTTTGGGGGTCAGCTGTCTTTAGTGACTTCCTGTGAAACGCGTTGAATTGCGCATTATGGGTTTATCTTTCCTTCTCCCCAAATCCTGCATAAATTATCTTTATTCACAAGAATAAAGAACAGAGGAAAAAACAGCAATATGGCTATTCAGTAATATTTAAGTTAAAATTGATTCAGATAGAGACTAGAAGCATTCTTTCTGAAAAAATTACTAGCTCAAAATAGAAGACCTCATATCAATAGTTATGTGACTTACTTTTAAATATGAACAAATTGGCAAGGATTACCAACCAGTTGAGGAAAACCTCTTACACAAAACATAAAAAGCAAGATATGGGAGAAAAACAAGATGCAAGGCAGAAGGAATTTGAGGGGGAAAAAAAGGAAAAAGAAAGCAAGCAGAATATATCACAACCATTGTACAAAACTAGAAGACTAGTTTAAAATAATCAGAGATGTGGATAACCCTTTGGGAAATGGAAAATATGATGTCAGAAATTAGAATTTAGTCTAAAGAATTTTAAGTTAGTCATGATAGCCTCAAGAAAATATTGAAAAAATAAAGTTATAGTGTGCTAAGTTTGTATTGTGTTATCTAAGCAGGAACTGTTCCCCAGAATCCTTTTTCTTGCATAGTTCATGGCAGCCTTGGGTCTTGAGGTGTTTTGATTCTAAAAAGTGTAAGTGAAACCCCAGTCATATTCTCGTGTTTGGCAGATTGGTGTATGGACACTAGGCAGTACTGTACTTGCAAACAGTACTTGCACATCATTGACATGGATGGGGTTCTTCAGCTCCTCCTCTGTCTTGACTTCTCCAAACATCGGGCCAAACCTAGCACAGATACAGAGTCAACAACTGAACATAAGCTGTCTAACCAGGCTCACAATTACATGTAGCCAAATCTCCATAGTCTACATCGTGTCTTATGTTCTCTGAGCAAATGCTAACTGACATGGAAATTTGTAATGTAATCAGATACAGAGGAGTAGCACCTTGAAGATGGTTTTCTGAATTAGTTTTGGGTTTTGTAGAATTGATTCTCTGTTCTAATTAGATCTAAAGACAATTACCCTGTTCCTAGTGGTAAAGGGGCAAGGTAGTCCATGGCATTCAATGACAAAGCAGTTACTTTACCAATTGTAGATACTAAAAATCAAGTGCCCTTGGAAGCTAAAATTATAGGAGAACAGGTATTTACTACCACAGAACACTTTAGTGAAAATATGAGTAATGGAATAGGTAGTTTTCTTCACAGGACACTGGTGAACTTAGGCAAAGAAAAGACTCTAAATTCTGAGCTCAGGATCCACAGAAGGAAATTAAAGCCCTGCGATTGTCCTAAAAGAAAGCTTTACTTCTTGTATCCAAAGGCAGATATTTCTGGAAATTTCAGGTAACTGAATTACAACAAATTGAATTTCCAGTCTGTAAAATTTTTTTTGTTAAAGTTGTAACATTTTGTGGGGGGAAAAAATGGAAACCAAAAATTGGGAACTGGAATATAAATAGATTCCTATGAAGTTGGGTACCTTGAATTCCTCAATTTTGCCCTGCCACCTGTGCCAGTCCTTCTTGCCCCGTCTAAGGGAGGTTAGTCTCTGAACTGTAATGGCTTCCCTTAAGATAGTTGCCTTGCAAGTGGACTGCTGATTTTCCTCAGAACCTCCCTCATTGCTTCTATATCTATAACCAGGCTCATCCAACAGTTCCCCTAGGATGTGGTATTAAGTGTGATCCATGAAGAGATGTGATAGCATACTAAACAAATTGCATGATTTTGCCTGCAGTTACCTGGGGGGAATGGTATGAATAGACCTAAGGATGTAGATTCAGAGTAGATGGCTATAAATATAAAGTTGGACCAGACTGAATTGATTGATGTGTGTTCATTCACTAAGCAAAGATTTTTGATAGGAGATATTAGGTCAGAGGGCTAAGAAAGGCTTTTAACAGTTTGTTTGTTTGTTCTTTGGTTGGTCGAAGGACCCAAAGGGGGCCGAAACTAAGTGAAATTGAGATAAACACTAGAACTATATTGTATAATGTTCATATTTGTTTCCAAACACTTTGGAGATTGAGATGCTAGAGGGAATTTAACATGTAAGACTTGATCACATATGTCCTTCCAGTGGGTCCAGAGGACACTCCTTTTATAATACTTAAGAGAAATATACTCATAAGGGGAACCTCAGCAACCTTGAAGAGCTCTGCTGTCTATTTGCTTTAAACTTGTAATGACAGGGGAGCTCTTACCATCAAAGTAGGCCCCCTAAATTTATTGGGAATGATGGAATCCCAGGTGGCAGAAATAACTAGTGAAACCTAATTGCTTTGGTTACTGTCATAGTTAGTAAAGCCAATTCAGAAATCAGTATAGTCTGAGTTACAGATATTTGGTATGGACTAGTCAGTCATGATATTCTAGGTTTGAAATAGATGGGAAGCCTATTAAGTCTCCCTGGATTTGTTTAAACAGAAGATCTCTAGGTATGGTGAAGAGAAGTGTGGCTTGGACTAAGTCAGTAAAAGTTACAGGCTGTCTAAGAATTAGGCTACAGTGTAAATGTATAGCTGATCAGAGCCTCCTAGGATGAGTGCTTTTTGACTGGTTTTTGCAGCAGATGGCGAGAGCAAATCAGTTCTTCCTGCATCTAGGCCCTTTCCGTTATTGGGATACCAGCTCAGATACTTTGGACAGTTAAGATTTTACTAAATTAAGACAGATTTTTGAAACTTAGGTCATGAGTGTTTAATTCTTAAAATTTACAGGTAGATTTATGTACAATTTTATATTAAAAGAAAGGAGATTTTAGCAACTTTTGATGTTTCTTAATCTTTTTTTAGAGAACTGAAACTACCTGAATGATCCATTTAGCATTCAGTGTTTTTGTTTGTTTGTTTGGTTTGTTTTTGGTTTTTTTAAAAATATTTCTTAGTTGTTAGTGGATCTTTTTTATTTTATTTATACGTGGTGCTGAGTATCGAACCCAGGGCCTCACACATGCCAGGCAAGCACTCTACCACTGAGCTACAACCCCAGCCCGCATTCAGTGTTTTTAATGCCTTAGAAATAGGAAAAATAATTTTTTGCTTCTTTGCTTGACAAAAGCTAGGAAGGAGGAAGTCCATTTGATGTAGTGAATTAGATCTGTCAGGAAAAAAAATACTAAATCTTTTTGTTCCTGACTTTCAGTTTGTGGTATCATCTTCTTTTAAAACATTTAATTTTAATTCTTTCAATAAATTTAAAATTTTTAAAAATTTTGGAATGATCACACAAATAAGTAGATAGATAGAGTTATAGACCCTTAATCAGTCACCAAACATAAGTGAGTTCAGAGACCCCAAAAACCTCTGAAACAAAAACCAAGTCCTCTTGAACACAAGCCCTGCCACACAACTAAAAATTTATATACTGTACTTCAAGCCTTTTCTCCAAGGATCTGCAGCCTTTTGCCAGGGTGACAGTACATTAGAGAAGAGGAAATTTAAGAATAAAAGGAATTGCTAAGTAGTGTCTTCTTGATGAATTCTAGAAGACCCAAAACAGCACTGTTTTCCATTAATATCAGTGGAATTTTGACTTTGGTCTGTCTCACAGTGGTCTCTTCAGCCAACACTAGAGATACTTTCTGGAATGCATAATTGAAATAGATGTACTCAACAGCTGAGTTTTCCCATTGGTTCTCTGGCCCATGGAAGTGAGAGAGAGTATAAGCCACTAAATTTGCATCTACCTGCCAAAATAAGAAGGATTTGAAAAATGCCTGGAGTAGTGATTTCTACCACATCCCCATTTGACTTACCCATTTGGCTTTGAAAAGACAGGTGCATCTTTGAGAACGAAAGTGGATTATTATAAACTTAATCAGATGGTGGTTTCTATTACAGTTATTTCAGATATGGTTTTGTTGCTAGAGCAAATCAATGTATCCTGTGACTTTTGGCAAGCGGATGCTGATCTGGCCTTTGCTTCTTTTCTCTATGCCTATTTGTAAAGACCATCAGAATCAGTTTGCTTTTAGCTGTCAAGGCCAGCAGGGCACCTTTATTAGCCTCAAAAAACCTCAGGGTTATATTAAATCTTATGTGATTGTATAGTCTATGAGGTCCAGGAAAGCCTCTTCCTGACATGAAGTATGTCAGTCCGTTATATTGATACCACACTGATTGATCTGGTGAGCAAGAAGTAATAACTCCTCCAAACATTTTGGTAAGGTGCATGCACGGTGAGCAATAAATCCCAACAAGATTGAGAATCCGGCCATCTTGAATGAACTGGCCTGTGTCATCACAAAGAAAAAGGCACATTTGGATCTAAAAGGAAACATAGACCTTATTTTAATGAAATGGAGAATGTCCTCATTTCCATGAATCCAGCTGTGTTTCATGGCCCTAGTCAGGAACTCCAAATCCACTCTTTTCCATACAGTGTCTGGGGTCAATTCTGTCCTTCTCTTACCAATTTATTCTCTTACTGTTTTCATTTCTAGGGGGCTCTTCACTGTCAACTCTTCTCAGGTCACCTGAATTTCTCAGATTAGTGATTCCTTTTAGCTTCTCCCTTCATCTTTAGTATGAATTTTTAAATCTAAAATGTTTGTTTTCTAATTGGGGTAAGATGAAATCTTAAGGTGGTTTTGATTTGCATTTCTCTTATAACTAGGGATGTTGAACATTTTTCCATAAATCTGTTGATTGCTTGTAGATCTTCTGTAAAGTGTCTGTTCATGTCCTTGGCCCATTTATTGATTGGGTTATTAGTGTTCTTGGTGTAAAGATTTTTGAGTACTTTGGAGATTCTGGAGATTAGTGCTCTATCTGAAGTGTGTGTGGCAAAGATTTTCTCCCACCCTGAAGGCTCTCTCTTCACATTGCTGATTGTTTCCTTTGCTGAGAAAAAGCTTTTTAGTTTGACTCTATCCCAATCATTGATTCCTGCTTTAATTTCTTGCGCTTTGGGAGTCATGTTAAGGAAATCTCGTCCTCGGCCAACATGATGGAGATTTGGACCTATTTTCTCTTCTATTATGTGCAGGGTCTCTGGTCTAATTCCTAGGCCCTTGATCCATTTTTGAGTTGAGTTTTGTACAGGGTGAGAGATAAGGGTTTAGTTTCATTTTGCTGCATATGGATTTCCAGTTTTCCCAGCACATTTGTTGAAGAGGCTATCTTTTCTCCATTGTATGTTTTTGGCTCCTTTGTCAAATATGAGATACCTGTCTTTTATTAAGAATATAGGCAACAACAGGTGTTGGCGAGGATGTGGGGAAAAGGGTACACTCATACATTGCTGGTGGGATTGCAAGTTGGTGCAGCCACTCTGGAAAGCAGTGTGGAGATTCCTTAGAAAACTTGGAATGGATTCACCATTTGACCCAGCTATCCCACTCCTTGGCCTATACCCAAAGGACTTAAAATCAGATTACTACAGTGATGCAGCCACATCAATGTTCATAGCTGTTCAATTCACAATAGCTAGATTGTGGAACCAACCTAAATGCCCTTCAATACCTGAATGGATAAAGAAACTGTGGTATATATACACAATGGAATATTACTCAACCATAAAGAAGAATAAAATTATGGCATTTGCACGTAAATGGATGATGTTGGAAACTGTCATGCTAAGTGAGATTAGCCAGTCCCAAAAATCCAAAGGCCGAATGATCTCTCTGATAAGTGAATGATGATGCATAATGCGGGGTGGAAGGGAGGCAAGAATGGAGGAAGGATAGATAGCATAGAGGGAAGGGAGGGGTAGAATCAGGGTGGATGGGTAAGAATAATAACAGAATGAGACAGACACCATTGCCCTGTGTACATGTATGAATGCACAGATGGCGTGACTCTACTTCATGTACAACCAGAGAAACAATAGCTGTACTCCATTTGTATTCAATGGATCAAAATTAAATGAATTTAAAAAAATAAAAATAAAAAAATAAAATGTTTGTTTTTTATCAAAATAAATACATATTGTAGAAAATGTCAAAGAAAATTGAGTTATCCACATTCTATCACATTTTTACAAAATTCATATTGTAATAATATTTTCAGTAACCTCCTTTTTAATGTAATGGTATAATGTGTGTATATATGTATAGTTAGACAATTACTCTTTTAAAAAATTTTTCTTTGGTTGTAGATGGACACAGTACCTTTATTTTATTTATTCAGTTTATGTGGTGCTGAGGATCAAACCCTCAAGTGCTCTACCACTGAGCCACAATCCCAACCCCAGTTACTCTTTTTTATAACTTTATTTTATTTTCTTATTTTTTATGTAGTGTGTGATTGAACCCAGTGCCTCGCATGTGATAGGCAAGTACTCCACCAGTAAGCCACAACCCTGGCCCATAATGTATATTTTATATGCCATTAAATGATGTTTTTTGCATTTCATTGGCATGTTATAATTTATTCATCTGTTGTTGAACATTTTTAACTTCTATAATGTTGTACAAGCCTATTTGTAATTAAATCTTTGAGCCTTTTTGAAAAATTTTCAGAAATAGAATTAGACTGCTAAATGGATATTCATCATCAAATTTTAAAAAATATTTATTTTTTAAATAGATAGCCAATTGCTATCTGTCCAAATTGAACTAGTTTGTCCTACCAGTGTTGTATGAAAGTGTCTGTTTAACATCTCATCAGTTGCAGATTTTTTAGTCCTTAACATCATTTGTTATCTCAGTCTTTTGATTTTTTAATCTCCTTTTCATCCTCTATTGAGGAAGCATAATAGACTGCTTGAGATAGCATTTGCATCCATTCATTCATTTGCCCAATTGTACTAGAATGGTGAGAAGAATGGGACTGGGTTTCAGCTTTCTTGCAAGTTACTAGTCCAAAAAGTTGTTGTTTGTAATAGTAGTGCTGTATTTACGCTGCTCTGGCCTTTTCTGCCTTGCATGATTATGGGGTACTTGGAGCCCATAATAAAGGACAATGAACCTTGATAGCATGGTGGTCCTTTTAGCAGTTGGCCATAGATATGTGTGGTTGAACTGGAAATCAGCATGATACATATAAAATATTGAGTTATCCATATAGAGCTATCTGAACTTTTAAGATTCCTGTTTTTTCCTCAAGTATTTTTATTGTTATACTCCACTTCGATATTAAGTACTTTGGTCACTGTTCTTCTCAGGGCAAATTGTGTTTTAATGGTGGTTTATTTGTAATATTTCAGGCCTTATTTGATATTTTTTTCTTCAAAGCACTTAAAATTAGTTTAATGATGAGCTTATGCTGAGAAAGTTTATTTTTTAAATCTCATCTAGCTTTAAGATGATTCTAATGAGTTTTATGGATTCCAAAAGCATTTCTTAAAACCCTGTGTCTATATGCATGCTTTTTCCATAAACTATACTAATACTTCAATCCTTATGTTATAATGTTCTCACATAACCAGTTACATTGTTGCAAGTATTCCCTAATTGCTGCACCAGTAATGTTTGTTTCATCCTCTTCTGCAGCTATTTGGTTCATACTTTGGTGACTATGAAAAGCATGAATTGGCTGTTAACATGGGATTACCTGTAATAAGTATCCGTCAGGACTTGGCCTTCCAAAATGATGGATGAATGCTAATTAGCAACAATCTTTAGTTTGTTAGTCTATTTCTAAGCATATCTTTCCTTAGTTTAAATGACAGTTAATTTTTCAGTGCAGTTAGTCTGAATTGAACATTGAGATTGTCACTTAATGTTACTAGTAAAAACCCAGGTTTCCATGAAAAGCAGTGAATCTGTCTTAGGTATATTTGCAGTGGTACTTTCTAATGGCATTAGAATTCCATTCCTATTCATACGTTTTCCCCAAGAATTCCATAAACTATTGAATGGAAAAGTAAACATAATTTGATTTTGAAGTGTTTATTTGAATTTCATATTTTGTTTTTACTTGTCAGTGTGTACTAATTTTTAGTGTTTTGAGGATTTTTTGTTGTGATACAACTAGCATACACTAAATTCACACCACTTAAAGTGTACAAATTCAGCAGTTCTTAATATATTGACAACACTATTCAGTCAAAATTACCTAATCCCAGAACATTTTCATCACCCTAAAAAGAAATTTCTTTAGCCATTTGTCATTTCTCTCAAGCCCTGGCAACCACTCATCTATCTTGAGATTCTAAGGATTTATCTATTCAGAATACACATCTATCATATAATTCAAATGGGAATCATATGATATGTAGCCTTTTTTCTATATTTTTATTGGAATATTATACATAATGGTGAGATTAGTTGTTACATATTCATAAGATTAGACAATGGGGAATGAAGGGAAGGAAGGGGGATGGGGATAGAAAAGACAGTAGAATGAATTGAACAAACCTTTCCTATGCTCATGTATGAATACACAACCAGTGTAACTCCACATCACATTCAACCACAGAATGGGATCAAAATTGTAATGGGTTGCACTGATACGTAACCTTTTGTGTCAGCTTCTTCTCTGCATGTTTCATGGTCCATTCATGCTGTAGCATGTGTCAGTACATTTCTGGTTTTGGTTGAATAATGTTTTATTGGAGTGATGTACATAATATTATTTATTCATTCAATTGATGAACATTTGTTTATACTTTTATGAATGATATTACTGTAAATATTCATATGCAAGTTTTTGTGTGTATATGTGTTTCCATTTCTCTTGGTTACATTGTTAAGAATGGAATCTCAGAGACAATGGTAACTTCATGTTTGATGTTTGAAGAAACTGCCAAACTGCTTTTCATAGTTGCACCACTTTTCTTTGCTACCCACAAAGCTGGAGGAGTCCAGTTTCTTCTTGTCAGTACTTTTTATTGTCTATTTTTAAAATGTTAGCCATCCCCAGTGTATCTGAGGAGGTATTTCATTGTGGTGGTGTTTTACATTTTCTCATGTGTTTATTGGCCATTTTAACATTTACTCTATAGAAATAAACTAACTCCAATCTTTTTCTTTCTTTCTCTTTTTTGGGGGGTGGGTACTGGGGATTGATCCCCAAATCACTTAACCACTGAGCAACATCCCCAGCCCTTTTACAAATATTTTATTTAGATACAAGGCCTCACTAAGTTGTTGAGAGTGGCTTTGAATTGTGATCCTCCTGCCTCAGCCTCCCAATCTGCTGAGATTACAGGTGTGCTCCACCACACCTGACTTTAGTTGTCATATTTAAGAAACCAGTGCTCCTTCATAACTGTATATATGAGGAAAGTGCTAGTAGCCTAGAAAACCTTGTGACAAATCTTCTAACAAGCCCATAGATGGTTATTTTGTATTTTAATTGTAACATGAAAGAAAGTTTGAAAATCCAAACCATGAAGAAGATCATGTCTGCTTGATTTAGTGTAGAAGGTACTATTCAAGGAGATTTCACTTGTTCACTAATATTTTGCCACAAAGGACACAATAGGAATAAAGTGTGTTTGTGTGTTTGTAAGCCCAGGATTACACATAAAATGAACCCTTCACATATCTGTTCATGACAGGTCATCTTCTGGACCTTTCTTCTACTCAGTAATTTGATTTCTAATTTGCTTTTGTGGTTATGTTTGGTTTCCCTAATTAGAGATTTCAACAAAATAAGGTATTCTTCATCTAATCAAGTGAGTCATATAGCAAATAAAGCATGTATTATTTTCCTTGGAGATTGAGTAATGTTGATTAAATCATTGGTAAGGTAGATTAAGTCTATTATTTGGATGATTGTTTTTATACTGCTTACATATGCATTTGGTCATTAGGTTATAGACTATTCTCAACTGGGGCAGTTCCTACTCCTGTAGTCTCTTTGGAAATATGTAGAGTGTTGTTTTTACATGGTGATTCAGTAGGGGCTGGGGTAGATTGTGTGCTACTAACATTTGGCAGCTGGGGGCCAGAGTGCAATGTGAGGGGGGCAGATTCTCCCAATTAAGTCTCCCCAGAATTGTAATAACACCTCCACTGAAAAACACTAAATTTCTCATGCATTTTGATAATTAAAATGTTATGTTAACTATACTTTAGAATCTTAAAATATTTTCTAGGAAACTGTTTATAAACATCTTTCCATAGATATTGGAGTAAACTTTTGCTTGTGCATTTGTGGATATAGAATTCTAACATCACAGACTTCTCAAACTTTTATACCAAAGTACACCAGACTATAGAGAAGAGAAAAAGTAAATTGTCCTTCCTGTTGGCAAATATCTTGAAGAAGGGATAACTTCAAAATCTCAATTTTTAATTTAATTTTAAAATTCAAATGAAATCTGCATTTGTGTTTTAGATTGAGGTATAACTTGTATACAATAAAATGTGCTGGTCTTAATTGTAACTATTACTCCAAATCAAGATATAAAACATTTCTATGACCCCCAGAAAGTTCCATCATGCCTTTCACCATTCCCATCTATTGGATCTCAGGGTAGGTATATGTTTATTTTACAAAGGAATCTAAAGTGTTTTCCAGCTGGTTGTACTATTTCACACTTCCATTAGCAGTGTTTTTGTTTGTTTGTTTGTTTAGTGTTTTTTTGGAATGGCAAAGATTTTAATTTGATAAAGTCTAATTTACATTTTTTATGGTTAGTGCTTTTTGTGTCTTTAAAAAATAATTTTATATCCCATGTTTGCAGAGATTTTTCTATTTTTTTCCCCTAAAGTTTTTATATAGTTTTAGTTTTTTCATTTTAGATATTTGATATATCATGATGTAATTTTTTGTGTCTGGTGAGAAAAGGGATTGAAGCTTTTCCTTACATTACCCCATTTCTCTAAAAACGGTGTTAATCAACCTCATTGTTGAAATGACATTCCCCATTACATTGCCTTTTGGCTTAGGTTAGAAAACATTTAACATATTATTTTGAATCTTGAATGTTCCCCAAAGACCCATGTGTAAAGGCTCAGTCCCTAGTGTGACTCTATTGGAAATGAAGGAGTCTTTGGTAGATGAGACCTAGTGTGAAGTCTTCAGGTCATTAGTGATGTGGCCTCATAGGGGATTGTAAGACCTTCCATGCTCTCTTTTGCATCCTGACTATGAGTTGAGGGGTTTTGCTCTACCACAGGCTCCTACCGTGTTGTGCTGCCTTACCATGGGACCAAATAAATGGGTCCAACCAGTCATAGACTGGAACCTCCAAAACTGTGAACCAAAATAAATCTTTGCACTTTATAGGTTGATTATCTCAGGTATTTTGTTGTAGTGACAGAAAGTTGACACACATATTTCTATGTTTACACTCCATTCTGTCATCTATTTTTCTATTTATATCCATACTACGATCTCTCTTAATCACTGTAGTAATTTTGAATTCAGATTGTATAAATTCTTCAACTTTGCTCTTTTTTGAGGTTGTTTAAAAGATCTATTCTAGTCTGCTGTATTTTTTAATGAATTTTAAAATCATCTTGTTAGTCTCAAAAATGCCTAGTAATTTTTCAATAGGATGACCTTATATGTAGAGATCAATTTGCAGAGAATGAACATCTTAACAACAGTGGGACTTCCAACTTATCTATAGTTTTTGTGTAATGTTTTAGTTTCCTTGTACAAGTTGACCACATTTTTCTTCACATTTATTACATATTTTTGTTATTAACTTGGTATTTTAAAAAAATTGTTGACAGTTGTTTGTTGCTACTATCTCAAAGTAATTGAGTTTTGTATAGATCTTATATCCTCCATTCTGCTGCCTTCATTTAACCCATTAAGTCACTATTTTTTAATTCTGTTTTTCAATAAAATGTTACACAGGTGCATTCAAATAGGTTATAAACCATACCCTGGAGCTTATATATAATATATTATTATTATGTAATTATATTCTATGTAATTATATATACTATATATCATATACTGTATTTAGTTTTATATAGGTGTACATTTGCAATGATAGGATGTAATGGGTTAATTGTTCCACAGGGTTTGTGTAAATTCCTATCATGTTGATAGGAATTGAGAATAGTAGTTCTTCCACCATTCCATTTTTATGCTTTTTAATTTCTTTGCTTGCTTCAGTAAGAGCAGACATTTTTGCCTTATCCCTGATCTTAGGGGAAAAGCATTCAGCATTTTACTGTTTATATGATACATAATATACATAGTGGTACATGTCTGTAATCCCAGCTACTTGGGAGGCTGAGACAGGAGCAGCTTACTGAGATTCTGTCTCATAAAACAACAACAAAAAACTACATACATTTATATTTATGTATTATGATATTGATGTAGGTTTTTCATAGAGCAATTTTCTTCTCTTCCTAGCTGAGAGCTCAATCATGGTGAATGTCAAGTTTTGTTAGGAATTGTCTCAATGTGAGTTTTCTTCTTTATTTTTGATTTATTAACTTGTATTGATTTTTAAAATTCTAACCAACCTTTTAATCTTGGGACAAATCTCACTTGGTCATGATTGAGTTTACATATTCCTGATTCAGTTGTGATTCATTTGTTTTGCTAGAACTTTTACATTTATGTTCATAATGATAGTGGTTTGTAATCTTTTATTCTAATGTCCTTGTTATCTTTGGTTGAGGTTATGCTCATAAAATGAGTTGGAAAGTATTCCTTCTTTCTCTCACTTTTGTTCGAAAGAGTTTGTGTAGGGTTGGTCTTATTTCCTACTTAAATATTCGACAGAAGTCATCAGTGAAGCCAACTGGGGCTGGAGTTATTTTGTGTAGGGAATGCTTAATATTTGATTTTCTCTTTCTTTTTGTATTGGTTTTTGTAACTGGTATTCCTCAAATAATTTTTGGATTCATCTAAGTTGTTCAGGTCATTCATGAAATTATTTATCATGTGTCATAAGTCTTATAATTGTTTCCAAAAATTAACTTATGGCTTAAATTTTTAGGATTTTTTCATCTGTTTCCTGGTGTGTTAATTTTTGCTCCTATTACTTCCTTTCTTATCTTGTATTGAATAAATATTTCCTTTCTTCAGGAGGAATCTTGCATAATTGACTTTATACTTTTCTAACATAAGCATTAAAAGCTATACATTTCCTTTATTTTTCTGCTTTAGCTTCACCCCCAGGGCCTTTGATATGTTGGATATTTGTTTTTATTATTGTTTAGTTTGAAAATATCTTCTAATTTTCTTTTGTGTATCTTCTTTGGCATACAGAAGTTCTTTGGCATATTTAGAAGTTTGTCATTTTAATTTCCAAACGTTCTTGTTTTCATTGTGGTCAGAAAACAGTGATTTCATTCCTTCTAAACTTGCTATGACTTGGCCTAATGTATGGCTTAACTTGATGAATTTCATCTCTGTGCTCACGATGGGTGTGTGTTTCTGCAGTGCTGAGTTAGTGTCTGCAAGACCTCCTTGTCCATACTCAGATTTTTGGCTGTTTTTTCCATTGGTTGTAAGAGAAATGTATACTTTAAAAAAGCAAAAACTATGTTTGTCTATATCTACCTATCAATTTTTGCTTCTCTTGTTTAATGGTTTGTTTTTAGGTGCAAATCTCTTCTTTCCAACAAATCACCCCACTTTGTCATTGTGAGTCATTGTAAAGTGACCCTCATTTCTAGTAATATTCTTTGTCTTAAAGTCTGCTTTAGAGTGTTTATTCCATTTACAGTTAATGTAATCATCATCATGATTGAATTTAAATTTACCATCTTACTATTTATTTTTTTAATGCTTTTTTAAAAAGGTAATTTGCCTGTGATTTTAAAATTGGCTGTTAGGATTTTTCCCCCAATTTCAAAGGATGGTTTTTTTGGGAGAATACTACTAGGGATTGGACTCAGGGGTACTTCACTACTGAGCTATATACCCAAACCTTTTTAATTTTTATTTTGAGACAGGGTCTTGCTTAGTTTTGAGCCTGGCCTTGAAGTTGGCAAGACTAACTTCAAACTTGAAATCCTTGTGCCTCAGCCTCCAGAGTACCTGGGATTGTACAGGCATGCTGGGCCACCACACCTGGCCAAAGGATGACTAATTTTATTTTTTTTCATATTTTTATTGGTGCATTATAGTTGTACATAATGGTGGAATTTGTTGTTACGTATTTTTTTATATTTGCACACAACATAATAATATAATTTGACCAATATCATTCCCCTTTCCCTCTTCTCCCTCCCCCTTCCTTTTCCTCTACTTTACTAATCTCCCTGCAATTGTCTTTTTTTCTCTCTTTTCACATTTAATTGTTGGTAATATACAGTTCTACATAATGTGTTATATATTCATACAGGCACATAATATAACAATATAATGTGTCCTATATCACTCCCTTCACCCCTGGTCCCTTCCCTCTTTTGATCTCCCTTTGATTTTCATGAGATTGCCCCCCCATTTTTTTAAAAATTTTTCTTCTCTAGCTTCTGCAGATGAAAGAAAATAAATGACTCTTGACCTGCTGAGTTTGGCTTATTTCACTAATTATAATGATCTCAATTTCCATCCATTTTCCTACAAATGACACAATTTCAGGTTTTTTTAATGGCTGAATAAAACTCGTTGTGTATATATACCATGTTTTCTTTATCCTTTTTCTGTCAGTGGACACGTAGGCTGGTTCCATTGTATGGCTATTATGAACTATGCTGCCATAAACATGGATGTGCATATATCACTGTTGTATGATGACTAATTCTTAGAGTAAATACTGAAAAGTGGTATAGCTGGGTCATATGGTGGTTCCATGCTTTGTCTTTTGAGGAACCTTCATGCTGATTTCCACAGGACTATACTAATTTATAATCCCACCAACAGTGTAAAGGTGTTCCTTTTCCTTCACATCCTCTCCAGCATTGACTATTATTTGTATTTTTGATGACTGCCATTCTGGCTGGTGTGAGATGAAAACAGTGTAGTTTTGACTTGCATTTGCTTAATTGCTAATGATGGTGAACATTTTTTTTATGTTTCCTGGTCATTTGTATTTCTTCTTTTGAGAAGTATCTGTTTAATTCGTTTTTCCATTTATTAATTGGGTTACTTGGGGTTTTTGTTTTTGTTTTTTGGTGTGAAGTTTTTGGAGTTCTTTATATATTCTAGAGATTAATCCTCTGTTAGAGGAGTAATTAGCAAAGATTTTCTCCCATTCTGTAGATTCTTTCTTCACATTCCTAACTGTTACTTTGCTGTGCAGAAGTTTTTAAATTTGATGCCATTTATTAACTCTCGGCATTATTTCCTAAGCTTTCAGGATCCTATAAAGAAAGTCACGGCCTATATGCTGGAGTTTTTACCCTATGTTTTCTTCTAGGAGTTGCATAGTTTCTGGTCTAATTCTGAGGTCTTCAATCCATTTTGAGTTGATTTTTATACAGGGTAAGAGATAAGGGTCTAGTTTCATTCTTCTACATGTAGATAATCAGCACCATTTGTTAAAAAGGTCATCTTTTTTCCAATATATGTTTTTGGCACCTTTGTTAAGAGTTAGATGACTGTATCTATATGGGTTTGTCTCTGTGACTTCCATTCTGTAATGTTGATCTATGTGTCTTTGAATGACAGAACCTTGCAGTTTTTATTACTCTACCTCTGTAAGCACAGTAGTGTAATTTGAGGTCAAGTATCATGATACGTCCAGCATTGCTTTTTGGTTTAGAATTGCTTTGGCTATTCTGGGTCTTCTATTCTTCCAAATCAATTTTAGGACTGTATTTTCTAGTTTTGTGAGGAATGTCATCAGTGTTTTGATAGGAATTACTTTGAATCTGTGCATTCATTTTCATTCTTCAGTGTTCTATAATTTTCATTGTAGAGTCTTTCACCTCCTTGGTTAGATTTATTCCTAGTTTTTTTTTTCTTTTGTTTTTTTTTTTGAGGCTATTATGAATGGAATTGTTTTCCTCTTTTCTTTCTTAGCAGGTTCATTGTTGGCATATAGGAAAGCTATTGATTATTCTATGTTGATTTTGTAACCTGCTACTTTGCCAAATTTGTTTATTAGCTCTAGCAGTCCTTGGTGGAGTTTTCTGGATCTTCTAGGTATAGGATCATATCATCTGCAAACAGAAATAATTTGACTTCTTCCTTTCTGATTTTTATCTCTTGTATTTCCTTCTAATTGCTGAGGCTGGAATTTCTAGTGCTGTAATAGGAGTGGTAAGAGTGGACCTTCTTTCTTGTTCCAGACTTTAAAGGAAATGCTTTCAGTTTTTCCTCCTTTACTGTGAGATTGACTTTGGGTTTTACATATTATAGCCTTTATGTTGTTGAGGTAGGTTCCTTCTATCCCTGGTTTCTTCAGTGATTTTTATCATGAATGAGTGCTGAATTTTGTTGAAGATCTTCTCTGCCTCTATTGAGATGACTAAGTGATTTTTGTCCTTAATTCTATTTATGAGATGAATTACATTTATTGATTTGCATATGTTAAGCCATCCTTGCAACTCTATAGCCTTTGTTGCCTTTTTAGCTGTGCCTCTTTTTATTTCTTAATGATTGTTGTAGCTGTCTGATTAAAGATTAGATATTTATCTGTGTCTGACTAGTCAACATTGAATTAATACTATTTCATGTATAATGTAAGAGGCTTGTAAACCATAGAATCCTGTTACACACTCCTACCCTTTGTGCTATTGCTGTCACCTATTTTACTTCTGAATATGTTCTAACCTTTATAAAAAATTATATTACTTGATCATACATCTTTTAAAGAATTTATGAAAAGAAAAACAATGGGTTTAAAAAACTAGTATTTACCATTTCTATGCCTTTGGCTTTTAATGTAAATCCTTATTTCTTTCTAGTAACATTTGCTATCAGCATATCTACAACTCAACAACTCTAGAATTACAAGAGTTCTAAACAAAGCTACTGTCTATATATTTAAAGGTGTTGATAAATCTACCTCTAGTTGTGAAGCACAGCAACCCTTACTGATATTGTAGCCTTTTTAAAAATTCACAGCTCTTCAAGGATAACAGCAAAGCTTTTTTACAAAAATATTTTTAGTTGTAGATGGACACAATACCTTTATTTTAGTTATGTATTCATATATGGTGCTGAGGATCAAATCCAGTGCCTCACACATGCCAGGCAAGCGCTCTACCACTGGGCTACAACCCCAGCCCCTTAAAACTGATTTTTAAAGAAAAAATGTTTAATTGGCAGTCCTTTGAAGATTTTTTAACAAAATAATTGGTTAAACTGATATCTGGGCTTAGTTTATATGAGTTTTCAAAGAATTTTGTGACACTATTCACATGGTCATCCTACAGACATTGACTGGATACCACCTCAGTGACAAACAGTATACAATATTCTTGGGTGAAAAATCTTTCCCTTTTAGTGAGTGGTAAATTAGAGGCAATTGCATTGCCTTGAAGACATGTAATGTTAGGGAAAATGCAAGGTGTCACCAGAATGCAAAGGAGTTGTGCCTTGTCTACACCTGGAGTAAGTTTGTGCTTGCAAGCCTTGGGGAAATGTGATGTCTGAGTTGAATCCTGAAGAATTTAGGTGATGTGACTTGAGGATAGGGTTGGAGAATGAGGTTCTAGGAAGAGAGAATGCAGTTAGTTGTCTAGATAAAAGAGGCAAAAAATCATTTCCGTGATCAGTAGCTCGGGACAGGAAGAAAGAAATTAGAGCAAAGACAGGGGAGAGAGGCTTTAGTGTTCTAATGTTGACTGTGTCTGTCATGTCCTGGTATTTAGACTTGGTTGGGTAGGAGCTTTTTTCCCAGTGGAGCATTTTAAGCAGGAAAACAATATTGTCAGATAATTTTGTTTTAGAAAGATCATTCACATTGCTGTGTACGTAATATTAATCAATACCAAATGTAGAGGGAGTCTTTTGAAGATTGTTGAAGTAATCTAGGCAGGAGATTCTAGAAGTGAAAATGCAGGAAGAAGTCGATGATTTCAACACTGTTGAGGTACAATTTTTTAGTGTCAAGTAGACTACTGAGGAAGAAAGTGTTGAGGATGTCATCAAGTTTTCTGACTTGAGTATTGTGTATATTTGCATTACCACTCCTTGAAATAAAGAGAAGAAAGGGAAGATTCAAAACCTGTTGAATTTGGAATACCTGTAGCACATTAAGTTGGAAACTTCATCAGAAAATTGAACAGTAGGGAATTTAAGGACATGTTCTGTTTAAGATCAGAATTTGGGGTTGGTCATTAGCATATGACAACTAGTAATATCCATCTTTCTCACAATTATAGAACTAGAATTAGAACTCAAAGCCCATGGTTCCATGTTCAATGTGTACTTCTGTAAAAGACTTTTGAAATATGGATAGTTGAGTACCAAAATTCTAGGGCAGAAGTTGCCATGCAGCGTTGTCTGTATTCTGAAATAAGGAGTAAAATGAAGGTGGATAAAGTGAGATCAAAAGTTGCTTCAAAAGTTTCTGCTTATTGGCCAGCAGAGGGCAGTCAATATTGAAGTTCAGTAGTTTCTGCTCTACAGTCTCAAGTCCTAGAAAGCTCAGTCTTTGGAATATGTATTTCAGTGTTCACATTTCATTGGATAGGCATCCAGGGCACTTTTATTTATCATTACTTCTAAGTCTTATGTCTAATTTTTGTTCTGGTTCCAGGTCTTTATTCTAGTCCCTATTTCCCATACCTAGTTCTTGTCCTCCTTAAGGTTTAAGAGCTGTCTGGTGGCATGGGGTTGGGACATAGTATAAACTGGACGGCAAGTTTGAGAAATGTAGTGAATTTTTGCCTTTCACATCCTCTGTTTTAAATGCTCCAGTTTTTGTTCTTGGTTAACTATTAAAATTCCAGGACACATTTGTTTTCTTAGTCTTATCATTCAGAGAATAGAGTGAAATGGGTTGATTTTTAGCTTCTAGATATAGTATTGAGAATGCTCTAGAAACTAAAAACAGCAAGCTCTCCCATTATTTGATTGGAGGGGTGTAAAAAAAACTTTCTGCCCCTGGATATATCCTTCATTCATGTGCCACTTGTCTAAAATGCCCATTTGTCTACTCTTTAGCTTTAAGCACTCAAGGCTTCACTAAAATTCAAAAAAAGTTCACTGAGAGAAACAAGATAAGTGTGACCACATGAATTATTTTTCTTACATTAGCAAAAACTTGAAAGAGGAGGATGTGGGCAGAAAAACCTAACTGGTTTTAACTAGAGAATGGGAGAAAAGTCTGGAGTTAGAGTTACACTCTTTCTTGTGACTTTCAATACCTCCCAGCTGACTGATGAATTCATTATGATGGTTAAGGACCAATATTTATAGAGAATACTGTGTGCTAGGTACTGTTCTCATTTAATCTTCAAACTGACCTTATTGAGATAATTGCTGTTACTGCCCCTAGTTTGCAGATTAGGAAGCTGAGGCACAGAGAAGTTGTTTTTCTATTTTTGCTTGTGGAATTGACAACTGGTGTTTACCAGTGTGCTGCCTAGCATAGTTCTGTACCCAGTAACTCAGGTAATTTTGCATTGAGTCAGCATGGGCAAGCATGAAGCTAGGTTACTTGGGATGGTGACACTTGGAAACAGAGACCCATATGAAATCAGAGGACCTTAGCAGGATTCATAAGGCCACTGGATTCATAAAGCTGTTGTTCCTGCTTCTCAGTATAGCAATCACCTAACCTAAGGAAATGTGGGAAAAGAATTAGAAATAGAAATAGAAAAGTTTTTGAAGGTTTTACTTTACAACACTTGATCTCTTAAGTTGAGGGAGCAAAAATTTGGATGACTGATTATATTTAGCTACTGAATGTCATTCTTACAACAGTATTATTTCTCTGAAATTGGTTATATTCAGCTTTGAATATAACCTGAATTGATTATATTCAGGTTTTTCTTATAAGAGCAAAAGAGTTCTTCAAAAGTTGTATTATAAAAATAGAAACTTTGGTGATGTAATTTAACAAATCAACAAAGACTAATTAACTCCATCAATCTGACAGTTTTAGAGTATGTTAACATTTATGTTTGTTTAGGCTTCCTAGGATAATTATGTACTAGGTCAGTGAATTGTTTCTTTCATCCTCCATTTTACCCTCTTTCCATCCAGGTGAAGAATTCAGATTAAGGAGTATCCTCATGTAGAAAGCTGAGTGGGAGAACCCTCTGTTTCAGAAATAAGCATTGAATTGTTACAGGAGTCTGTTTTTCTTCCTCACAAACTCACTCCTTAACTATATTAGTGTTCTTTGGCATTGACAGTGTAGTATGACAAGTTAGATGTAGTCAATTTTGGGGAGGAATATTAAAACTACTGGCAGAAAGGCATGTTTGGTGTTAGCTGTAAGTTATCAGTGCATACTCCACATGTTTCTCTGGATAACTGAGCAGTAACTGATTTTTCTGGGCAGATCATTGTGAAACTAACAGATCAGAATTGTATCCTCTGCAGATCATAAGCAGGGGGAATAAAAATGCTAGATGTATATTTTGTATCCAACTTCCAGAAAGAGTAACTTTCTAAATCAGTCAGTATTTGGGGAAAAGAATGGTATCACCTTTGTAACGTTGTGAATTATGAAAGACATTTCTGTGGGTTACTGAATGTCCCTTGGGGTGTGTTTCATTTATAACTTTGCCTCAGGCCTTCTGCTGCATCCTGTTGGAATGACCTCCTTTTCAACCCCGTATTGGCAGCTGTAATACTGCTCTTTCCTCTGGATCCTTCAGGCTTGTCACATGACAAACATGAACTGTGACCCCTTTGTTCCTTACCCCAGATGATTGGGGGTGATTTTTTTAAAAATGCATAACAATTTTTATCTTATTTTCTTTCCTATTTCCCCTTTTCCTCTCCTCTTAATTTCCTACCAAGAGAAGATCGTTTTGTAGCACTTTAGTTGTTTTTTTTTTTTTTTTAGCAAAATATAACATTAATGCAGACAGTAAACAAATCATAACCTCACAGAATTTTTACAACATGAACACACCCACATGGACAGTAGTTGAATCACAAGGGAACATCACCAGAACTTGAAGAGACCGCTGTCCCCTCTAATCACTCCTTAGTTTCCCCATGGGACTCACTGTCAGGACATTTATAGCTTTGCCTGTTTGAGGACTTTGTAGAAATGGAATCATACAATATATGTGTCTGGGTTCTCTCATTTAATATTTTTGTGATATTCATTCATGGTACCCATTTGTTATTGCTGTATAATGTTCCATGGTGTGAATATTCCACAATTTATTCTACTTACATTAAGTATTGGGGTTGTTTCTAGTTGGGCTATTGTGATTAGTAGCACTAAACATTCTCGTACATGACTTTTGGTTAAAATATGACACATTCCAGGGTATTTACATTAAAATGGAATTGCTGAGGCATAGTGTCCATCTAGCCATTTAATTGAAAAATTCATATAAAGCACTAACTGATTTTAGGCAAACTCTTGGTAGGAAACAGTTTTTTTTAAATGTATAGATTTAGCTTTAGCATACTATGTATGATTTGTGACTAAAGAACATGCCTCTAGTTAAGTATACTATAATTTTAAACAGATAACTCCTACAACAACAAAATTGCCTCTCGCTGCTAATGACACAACTTACTAACTTTCTTCCTAATGTGTATTTTTTATTCAGTTTTCCAAAACTGAATTGGCGGGCCTTTTCTTCAAAGATCTTGGATGGTAATAATTTATAGTAGTTACGGTGATATCCAAGTTATCCTACCTCTGATCGGTGATGCCTGCAGAGAATGGCATGCTAATGTTCAACTTCCACACTTAGCCAAAGGCGCAGGGCTCGACATGTGAATGTGTGCAGATTTTGTTCTTTACCCAGAACCCTACAGAAGTCTCTGTATTGTAGATGGGCTCCAGGACAGTAACCAACAAATTGGATGGTCGAGAACAACCTTTCTCCTCTCCTCCTTTTCCTTTTCTTGCTCTTCTTCTTCTTTCTCTCCGTCCTCTTCTTCCTCTTTTTGTCTCTCAAAAAATTTTAAAATTTTTAAAGAGGGCTTGGGAAATTAAGCCAAGTAAATTTCTACTAACATTTCTTGAAGCAAAGCAATCACATGATAATGATATCCAGAGAAAACAAAAATTGCTGCTAGAATTGGAATAGAATCCCATCTTTGATCTGCTGTTTGGTGTGTCTTTGCTCTTTCTCCATGTGCTGCATTATGACAAGTACCCCACCTTTTCTAAAATGGGCTTTCTAAAATTTGTTCCATAATTTCAAGTGAATGAGTTTAACCGAATGAGTATAGAAATACAATTGTGATATCCTATCTCTCAAAAACTGGATAGTATCTTTTACAGAAATGTTACTTGACCATCAGATAAAGTGCCCCCCAAGTCAGGCTATGAATATGCATGGAATTAAGTTGACTACTATCAACACTGGAGATTTGGAGACCCTAAAGAATTTTCCTACCCCCCATCCAAACAAAACAGAAAGGTGGAGGGAATGATTAATCAAAATTTGATGGTTATAAAAGGATAGTAAGAGAACTAAAAGATTTGCTTCCTGATTGTTAAGTATCTTTCCTGTATAGTAAGTTTTGAGTGGATAAAGGAGAGTTGCCAAATCTGTGGAAATGTTTTTTGAAACAAGAATGGTAAATGAAAGAATAAGAGGTTTTTCTTTTACAAAATTAGGCTTTGAGAATTATTTGATTTTCATTGCTTCCAATTTTGTAACATATTACTATATAGACATTATTTATAAACTGTCTTAATACAGGAATGCTGTTTCATTAATTCTTTTTTTGGGGGGGGGAACCAGGGATTGAACTCAGGGACACTCGGCCACTGAGCCACATCCCCAGCCCTATTTTGGGTTTTATTTAGAGACAGGGTCTCACTGAGTTGCTAAGGGCCTCGCTAAGTTGCTGAGGCTGGCTTTGAACTTGCGATCCTCCTGACTCAGCCTCCCAAGTCGCTTGTATTACAGGCCTGCGCCACCACACCTGGCTTCATTAATTCTTTTTAATGATGTTTGGAACTCATGTTGGTTGTTCTGGTTTTTTGTTGTTGTTTTTGTTTGTTTGGTTGGTTTTTTGGTTCTGTTTTGAACCAGCAAATTCAATTCAGAAAATATTACTGAATAATCTGTGTTGTTTTTGTACTTTGCTAAGCCCTAGAGGGAACAAAAATGATAGTCACTATCCTCAGAAAGCTTCTGGTCTTGAGGGCGTGTGATGGTGATGTATAAATTATTGTCACACAGTGTAAAGTAACAGATATGGGCAGGGAGATAGACCCATTGGAAACTGAGTCTTATTTTTACTTTTACTATTGACATCCAAAAGACTACACATATTTACAATGTACAATCTGATAGTTTTTTTAATGAATTCATACATCTATGAAATCATCCTCACAATCAAAATAATAAACACTTCCATCACTTTGAGAAGTAAGTTTCATGTAAGATCTTTAAAGTGAAAAGTCTGGACTGGAGAGCATAGGGGCAAAGGAGAGCCTGGAAGTGGAGAAAGTGTCCAGAAGCTGTTGCCAGGGTCCATATGAGAGAATGAGGTCATGGAAAGGGTGGGTGGCCTTTTCGGACTGGTCTACTGGGGACCAGGGTTGAGTCTTCATCATGCCATGATCTCCAGGACCCAATAGTGGGTTGGAATTGACAGACTTTTCCTTATGAAAGATTACTTATTTTAAACTGCTTCTCCTTTTGTTCTGTTTAGGGCTTAAAAGACAACCTTCTTGCTTCTGGGACATCAAGCCTGACAGCCACCAAACAGTTGTTTCGTCCAAGAATCACGAGAGTCTGCCTCAGGGACTTGATATTCTGTATGGAACAGGAAAGGGAGATGAAGTATTCTCGAGCTTTGTACCTTGCCCTTCTGAAGTGACCACTTCCATCCAGATCCTTGCTATTTACTGCCAAAGAAGACAAAAAGAGCATTGTTGCACTGTCCTGAAATTTCTGGTTCTGGAAAATCAGTTACCAGTATGAAAGACCATTGTTTACAGTTAGGTTTTTATTAAATCTTACCTGTCCATCTCATGGGGTTCTTACAGCTTAGAATTCAGCTTGCTCTTCTGAAAAGCAGTTGTGAAGTATACTTTACAGAAAAGTAGCATCTGCCCACCTGTGAGTTTAATTATAGCAAGTTAAGGCTCTGTTTGTTATGACCCACTTTGTTTGCCAAACTGTAACCATGAGGTGTCTTTCCCTAGTACCACCTGCATTGAGATATGGGAGAAAAGAACAGTTACCACTTACCAAGAAAAAGTATTTTATCCCACACTGAGCCTGTCTCAAAGTGTTAGGTTTTTCTAGCTGGAATCAGAAGCTGCTCAGCTAACTATGACAATCACCTTCTCTAGTTGACAGGCCACAGAGTAAGCCTGTGGGAACTTGGGTTGGCTGAGCCCCACTGTTGTCCAAATGAGACAAATGGGGGCAGGTTGTGCCTGAGGTTGCTAATTCTCTGGCCAATCTTACTATGCACTGCTTCTGATACCAAGTTGGGGGACATCCTTGTCAGGGAAACCTTGCATTTGAAGCTGCTGCTTATAGACTGTTGAAAAATGGAAAAGGTGGGAAGTACTGGAAGAAATGATGAAGGGAAGATGAAAATGACCTCATAAGATAGGAAGTGTGCTGCCTGTTCCCACAGAGGGAGGGGTGGAATTGGAACTCCAAAGAAACTGGTACATGTTCTGTTGATGGCGGGAGAGAATCACAGTCCAACCCAAAAGGAAAATGATTATCGAACATTTCAATTTGACAGTATGTCAAAAGGATGTTATTTTTTTGTATTGTTTTAAAACCCAAGAAGATGATTTTTGTAGTTCCTTCTCTTGTAAAATCTTTTAGTTATCCTAAGTTTTAAGCATCTTAGTACATTTAAAACATCCTAATTGATGATGAGAAATTTTAAACAAAAAATTCCCTTTTGGATTCTGTACTTAAAAGGTACTGTCAGCATCTTACTCTTGGGATCCTGGCACTAAATGTGAGAAACACATTATATGTATCCCTTTGAGGAAAAAGCATATGTGCAAAGAGCAAATGCTTTTTTTTTATTTTTAATTTATTTTTTTAGAATTCCACTGGTGTGGATTGTGGCTAGCAAAAAACAATAGTGGTCATTACAGTCACATACAGAAAGCAAGCTTAAATCCTCCAAGAAGATTTTTTACAATGGGAAATGCTGTGCTTCTTAGAAAAGGAATGCAGAGGGGAAAACACCTCATATGTTACTCTTCATCCTGTTCTTCCCATTGGGACTGTTATGGCCACATTCTATACTGTAGTAAGATTTAAATTGGCCACATGTTTTTGTTTCAGCAAGTGATTATGTAAAATGCTATAAATTATGTATGTGTTAAAAAAGTACTTTAAGAAGAGATCTATACCCAAAGTTGTTTTTGTATATTTAAATGCTTGGCTTTATTTTTTGTAAAATGCAGCATACTCCTACATTTGTGTATAATCTTATTGATCAGATGTTAAAAATTATTTCAAATACTTCATTAAAATAATTATTTTATTATAAGAACAACTTTTCTCACTCACTGATTTTGAAAACCAGTTTTCATTAGTAGCCAGTCCCTGCAGGGCTCAAATCTGCAAGGCATTGGATCTCTCTTGGCTCTGATGGTTATTTATTTTGGAGTGTTGGCATTTGGGTTCCAGAATCTTGCTTCAGATACAAGTTGCTGTCTCACTTTCTTTGATTTAGTTATAAATCTTCATGCTGTTTGACTCACAAAGAAAGCTAAACATATTCATTACTAAAGCTTTTCTTGGCCCATCAAGCTTTTCTTCCGAAGAGTCTTCTTCTATTTGTTTTGTTTTATTTTGTTTTGGGGTACTGGGGATTGAACTGAGGGAGCTTTACCACTGAGTCACATTCCCAGCTTTTTTATATTTTACTTTGAGACAGGTCTCACTAAGTTGCTGAGGGTCTCACCAAGTTGCTGAGACTGGCTTTGAACTTGGGATCCTCCTGCCTCAGCCTCCTGAGTCTTTGGGATTATAGGCATATACCTTTGCACCTAACTTCAAAAGTTATTTCATCATACTTTTTAAAGTATATGTTACTCACAGAAGAACAAGTTTACCCAAGGTATTATTCCACTCAGTTCATAAAATGGTGTCCTTTGGGTAGCTCTGATCTACAGATGCATTTTGTTTGATACTGCCAATGTTTTAATTCATAAAAGTCTTTATTTCCATTTTTTTCAAAAAAATCAGAAGATCTGGAATCACTAAGTATATACTCTTTTTGTATGGCATTAAGCCACTGAAGCCAACCAGTGGCCATCCACTTTACCTCTTTTAAAAGCAACTTTAAGCCAGGTATGGTGGCTCGTGGCTGTCATTCCAGCAACTCAGGAGACTGAGGAGGAGGATTGCAAGTTCAAGGTCAACCTTAGCAATTTAGTGAGACTGTCTAAAAATAAAAAGAATTGGTAAAAAAAAAACTTTGATGTGTATTTTACCTGAAAAAAAAAATCATCCATTTTGTCCATTTACTTTTAAAAAAAAAATTTTTTTAGTTGTTGATGGACCTCTTTTTTATTCATTTATTTATGTGCAGTGCTAAGAATTGAACTCAGTGCCTCAGACATGCTAGTCAAGCGCTTTACCACTGAGCCACAACCCCAGCCCTCATCCATTTACTTTTAATGTAAGTTTTGATTTAAATGGTGTTTTATATGTTTAATATTTTTATTCTTTTAAAAGGAAGTGAAGTTTGACACTTTTTAAAGCCTATATCTTAGAACCCATGTTTGAGATAAATTTTGTTAGAATTTTGACAATTCTTTATTTAGAATTAAGACCATTTGTATTTGTATGTCATGTTTGCAGCAGAGAACACAAGCGATGGTGAGGCTTTTTTTTAATCTTTTTTCAGATTCAATTTATTATTTTATTTTTTAAATTTTTACAGACTGCATTTTGATTCATTGTACACAAATGGGATACAACTTTTCATTTCTATGGTTGTACACAATGTAGATTCACACCATTTGTGTAATCCATACATGAACATAGGGTAATGATGTCTGTCTCATTCCACTATCTTTCCTTCTATCTTTCCGCCCCTTAAGGCATACTTTTTAGGAAAATAATGGAATCAAGATCTCAGGCCCATTAGGTTGGACTTATATCTCTTTGCCTAGTTGATAGTGAACCAACTAAGTATTTATAAAACTTTGTCTTCAACAAGACAGTGATTCTGCCGGAGATAAAAGCATCTTGTATCACATATTTGTCTATGACCTAGTAGCTAGTTTTGTTGTTGTTGTTGTTGTTGTTAGCATTTCTTTCCTTTCAAACGCAATCATGTACCTTCTGAACTGACAACTTATTTTTTTTTCACAATTTGTGGGCATTTTGTGTCAATAGAATCTTTTTCTCTTCCAGTATTTTCATAGGCATTACAGTTTGTATTGCATTGGTGCATTAGCTTTTCCGCAAAAGTTCTTTCACCAGCTGTAATTTGGTCTTTAATGAAATATCTTCCTTTTTGAAAATATTGAGAAAATGTGCTATGCAAAAAAGGAACCAAGGTGCTCACACCATACACACACACACACACACTCCCCTGAATTCTGGCTGGTTCGAGGAGAGAGAAACAGTAGTAATAGGGCCAGAATGATACTTTGCCACATTCAATATTCAGGGAAAGAAAAGTACTCCCAAGAAACTAACCTTAAAACTGCACATTGTTGATGAACCATGATAAGGTCAATTTTAATGGCAACTCATTTTTAAAATAATAATACCAGGTTGACATCTGTCTAGGTTCTCTTATCATAGGTGGTACTGAGGCAATATTGCTTGTGTTAAGAGCTAACCCTGACTCCCCACTCAATCCTTGCTCTTACCAAGATAGGACCTTGAGCACATTATTTAGCTTCTCTGTGCCTTTGTTACTTCATTTGTAAAATAATCAGACCTTGCCTGTGAGGTGGCTGTGAGTTTAACGAATGGTCACATTTACACATGTAGAATGTGTATCATATACAGTAAACTGTATGTTAGTAATGGTGGTGGTTAGTGTTTGGTAAATTTTGAATTATATACCTCTTCTTCCTGCTCACCCACATTAGTGTATTATTTTGATGAAAGTCACTGGCTGAATACATAAACCTTAGTGTCTTATTTAAATGTAACTGGTATTGCATTGGGCACTGGGGATGGGAAGCTAGAAGAAGAAAGGTATGAGTAATATAGAGGAGACATTTCACAGAATACTTTTTTTTTCTCTTTTTCTTTTTTTTTGGTACTGGAGATTGAACCCAGGGCTAAGCATGTACTCTACCTCCAAGCTACAGTCTCCCAATCCCCAGAATAATTCTTAAGTCCTTGATTTTGTCTAATAGGTTTCCTGCAAGTTGGAAGCAGTACTTTCCATTACTTCCATGTGTTTAATTGAAAACATTATAGATACATGTGATGAGCATTCAAACCCCCCAGTTCCCCTCTCCTCCCTAGATTGACCCACCTGCTTTTTCCAGTTTCATATCTATCATTCCAGTCAGTGACTACATGAGCACATAGTTGTTATCCCCCCTTATTGGCGTTTGGTGGCATATTGATTTATCTTTTGCCATTTTCACAAATCCATTTTTCTTAATTTGATTTAGACTGTTTTTCAGTCCAGGAGTGCTGTAGCATCTTAATGTAATCTTTGGGAAAACATTTTTCCTTGAGGGATTTAGTCACAGATTTCCTTACTAGTTGGTAAATTTTACTGTTTCACTACAAGAATCCAGTTATATCTGAATGTGTCAGCAGATTCTTCTACCAAAGAGGCATCAGAAAAAGCTAGACAAGGAATAGAGATATCCTGAAGCAGAGATGGCTGGAAACAGTGATTTAAGGGATAGATCAAGTGTCCCAGCTGTAATTTTAAAAGTTTTACTGGCAGCATCCTCCTACCATGTACTGCTCATGTTATGGAAACCAACTTGAATTTAGAATCATTCCAACCTCTTTTTTATAAGATTTATATTCTTCATTAAAAATATATGAATAGATCAGAATAGGAATGATCTCAATTTGACATTCCCACACACAATCTATAATGGGATTGCCTGGTATCCAGCAGACTTATCCAGCAAACTTATAAGAATTTCCTGCATGTGAGACGCTGTGGGGAACAATGACGTTTAAGATGTAGTTTGCACCCTATGGTCAGAGAGATGGAAAATACACATAAGCACGCTAGCGTGCAGTGGCATATGCTGTGTTCCAAGGAGTGGCGAAAGGAGGCTGGGGCTGGAGCTCAATGGTAGAGCCCTTGTCTCTCATGTGTGAGGCACTGGGTTCAACCCTCAGCACCACATAAATAAATAAAGGTATTGTGTCCATCTACAACTAAAAACAACAAAAAAATTTTTTTAATTAAAAAAAAAAAGTAGATTCTCATGGGATCCTAAAAAAAAGATACAACTCCCAAATAGAATAAAAGTTGAATGAAGAAGTAAAATTTGATCTCAGCTTTGAAAAAAAATGGATTTTTTAAAAATATTGTTTTAGTTGTCAATGGATCTTTTATTGTATTTATTTATATGTGGTGCTGAGAATCGAACCCAGGATCTTACACATGCCAGGCAAGCGCTCTATCACTGAGCCACAATCCAGCCCCCCCAAAAATGGATATTTTTTATTCATATATTTAATCTAGGACCTTCTAAGATGAAAGATTGAGAGGCCAAAAAGGATGAAGTATACTTAAGGTAAGAAAGAAAACATTTACTATATAGGGTTGATTATGAGAGTCATGTAGGAAACTTTTGGAAATGTGAGATGGGGGCAATGATCCAGAATTTTAAAAGTACACAAGAATGGAGGATAAAAGGCCTCCACCCCGGTCTAGATAAATTCTTCACAATTTGTATTTCAGAGAAGTTGCAGTAAAGGAATTGGAAAATTTGCCTGTACACTTTTTACATCCCTCGAAGATTTGCTCTTGATTATAAAAGCAATGTATTTTCATTTTAGGAAATTTGGAAACTAAAAACAGAAGGAAAATGAAAACACATAACACTGTTAATATCTTCATGCAATTCTTCCTACCCCTTCTTTCTTGGCTGTATGTTTTCGAACTGTTGTTCCAGCCTTGTGTCCTGCTCTGTGTGCCATAGAAGGTGCTGGAGGAAATGAGAAGAAACACCACTGGGAGAATGAAGCATCACTTCCGAACTCTACCCCTCAGATGATGCAGAGCCCATGTTTCTCGTTTTCTCAAGTAGCATATGGTTTTGTTTAGAACTATTTCAGCTTGTTCTTAGGTGTGAAGTGACAGTCCCTGCAAGTCTCATCACCAATAGAAGTTCTCTATATGCTAAGGTAATGTTGGAGAAAATAAGCCATAATTTCTCCGTATATCATTTAGCAAATTCAAGGGTGGCATAGAATTGTAATCCTTGACATTTAGGCTATAGGACTCAGAAGTTTTCCTATTTGCAAATAAGATTAAGGAAGGCTTTGCCTGAAGATGAAGAAAGGGAAAAGATTTGCTGGTGGCTCGTGACAAAATCTTGTGTCTTAAGCCTCCAGTTCCTTAAACAGAAGGCTGAGGGAACTTCCTGTTGGTGACATGAGAATCTCATTGGGCACTTTTTAACAATGTTGATTATTATAAAAGTAGACAATGAGTCAGGTGTGGTGGCACACATCTGTAATCCCAGTAACTGGAGAGGCTGAGGCAGGAGGATCCCAAGTTTAAAGCCAGCCTCAGCAACTTAGTGAGATCCTGTCTCAAATAAAAAGGACTGGAGATATAGCTCAGTGGTAAAGTGCCTCTATGTTCAATCTCCAGTAACAAAATTTTTTTAAAAAAGTAGACAGTGGTTGCCTCTAACACCAAAAGGAAGAAGATAGTTGATAAATGGTGCATCGTATCTTCTCCATGTTTTCTGCCATTATCCAAAAGTGTGATAATACGGTACCAGACCAAACAAACAACAACTAATTATAATTAATTAAATATATAATTAGTTACCACACAATTAATTCCTATGTAATTATATTTATAATTAATATGCACATTGGTATTGTATGAGTTTCCTAGGACTGCCATAACATTAGCACAAACAGGGTGGCAACAGAGATTTACTCTGTCAGAGTTTTGGAAACCAGAAGCCCAAATTCAAGGTGTCAGCAGGGCCATCCTCCCACTGCAGGCTGTAGGGGAGATACCCTCCTTATCTCTCTCAGCCTTGGGTAGCATCTGGCAGCCGCTGTCTTCGTGAGGTGTTTTAGTCAGTTTTTTGTAGCTGTGATCAAAAGACCTGACAAGAAAATTAGAGGATGAAAAGTTTATTTTAGCTCAGTTTCAGAGGTCTCAATCCATAGATGGCTGACTTCATAGCTCTGAGTCGTAGGTGAAACAAAACCACACAGAAGGGCATGGCAGAGGAAAGCAACTAGTACTTCACAACAAGGAAATAGAGATTGCTCTGCTCACCAGGGATAAAACATAAACCCCAAAACCACACCCCTAGTGACCCACCTCCTCCAGGCACACCCTATCTACCTATAGTTACCATCCAATTAATTCCTATCAGTGGATTAATGCACTGATTATGTTAAGACTCATAACCCAATTATTTCACCTTTGAAAATTCTTGCATTGTCTCACAATGAGCTTATGGGGGGACACTTCATATCTAAATCATAACATATGATCTTCTCTTCCTATAAAGACATCAGTTGTTGGACTTAGGACCCTCCCTATTTCAGTATGATTTCATCTTGCTCTTCATCTACTTATATCTGCAAAGATCCTGTTTCCAGTAAGGTTACATTTAAGCCTTCAGGTGGACATGCATTTTGGGAGGACACTGTTCAACTCCACTACAGGAGCATGCTGTCTATTTTATATTCTGACAGTTCTTTTCTATCTCTGACTTCAATAATGTTGCAGTAGTAGTGTATTCAAGTGAATATTTTCAGAACCTTTTGAGATTTTGAATGCTATTTTCAAGTTGACTGTTCTTAAGGAAATTCTCCACCCTAGGAGCAAATCACAAACTTCTTTCACATGAAAGTACTGATTCTAACAGATGTCAAATATTAGAACATTTTAAATAAAAGTCTACTCAGGTCCTCTAAGAATTTCAGAAGGTTTAAGTCCTCCTAAAATGAGAAAATGTCAATATATAGAAATATCAATAACTATTCCTCTGTGTCTGCTTCCATAGTGCCAGTTAAGGACTCAATATCAATTAAAACAGAGAATATCATGCTAAGTGAAATAAGCCAATCCCAAAAAACCAAAGGCCGAATGATTTCTCTTAAAAGTGGTTAATGACACATAACCGGGGTGTGGGGGGGAGGTAAGGGAAGAATGGAGAAAGGATGGATTGTATAGAGGAAAATGAGGAGTGGGGAGGGGCGGAGAAGGAAAGATAATAGAATGAGACAAACATCATTACCCTGGGTATGCGTATAAATATGCAAATTATATGATTCTACTTTGTGTACAACCAGAAAAACAATAGTTGTACTCTATTTGTGTACAATGAACCAAAATAAAAAAATTAAAATAAAACAATCAAAGCAATTCGTTGACTCTCCAGAGAGATTCACCACCAGAGAGACTTATAAACTGCTGAAGCATCAAGAGTAGCTTTATGGGCTCATAAAGCCCTATGGGGTTTAAGGGCTCAACTACAGATACACCATTGGGCATTAGCCTCTGGAACTGGGAATTGGTGGCAAGTTGGAAATCCAGGATCACTATAGGCAGCTCCAGTTTCATGTACATGGGTGTTGTAGTACTGGAGATTGAACCATGGTGCTCTAGCCCTGAGCTGCATACCTCACCCTTTTTATTTTGAGATAGGGTCTAAGTGGCTGAGGCTGGCCTTGAATTTGAGATCTTGCTACCTCAGCCTCCTAAGTAGCTGGAATTATAGGTATGTGCCACCATACCCAGCAAGTTTCTATCAGATTTATTTTGTGTCTAGAATGTTTTTAAAATCCTAATTTAAAAACATACTGAGCTGGGCGCGGTGGCGCATGCCTGTAATCCCAGCGACTCCGGAGGCTGAGGCAGGAGGATCAAAGTTCAAAGCCAGCCTCAACAACTTAGCAAGGCCCTAAGCAACTCAGTGAGACCCTGTCTCTAAATAAAATACGAAACAGGGCTGGGGATGTGGCTCAGTGGCCAAGTGCTCCTGAGTTCAATCCGTGGTTCCGAAAAAAAAAAAAAAAATACTGTGCATTTTGCTTATCGTAGCTTTTAAAAGCCATCTTCTGTCTACTGCTTACAGATTTATTGAATATGGGCAAACAGTTGGGAGGGGCCTGGGGAAAAGGCCATACTTGGAGTATGTATGTAAAAGAATCCTACAAAAAGTCTAATGCAGTCTATAAAAGCCAGAAAACATCAGGCTTTCCCTAAAATGTTAACCTGGGAACAATCATCTACTAAACTTGTTTTCATGACACCAGTATCTTCATTTATCTTAAGGGAGGACTCAAATTTGAGTTTTAATCCATCTTTTGGCTATCATACTGATAAGGAAACTGGTTTGTCAAGAGATGGGGAAATGTACTAGGTGTCACAGAGAGTAGTGGAATTAAGGTTTGAATTGAGATCTACCCACCTCCAGAGCCCACACAGTTGATCCTTATACTGAGATTTCTTTTTTCTTTTTCTTTTTTTTAATGCTTCAGAGTTAAGATCTCTCCTACCTGATAGCATTTTAAATATCTAGATAGCTATCCATTTCCTTTCCTTTTTTTTTTTTTTCTTTTTTTTCTTTTTTTGGTACTGGGGATTGAACCCAGGGGCACTCCACCACTGAGCCACATCCCCAGCCCTATTTTGTATTTTATTTAGAGACAGGATCTCACTTAGTTGCTTAGGGCCTTGCTAAGTTGCTAAGGCTGGCTTTGAACTCGTGATCCTCCTGCCTCAGCCTCCCAAGTGCTGGGATTATAGGCGTGCACCACTGCGCCTGGCTCCATTTCCTTTTCTAAACTTGATCTCTTCTGTAGCAGAAAGGTTCCAGCTCTTTCAGTTTTCACAATGCAGATTCTAGATTTCTCAGTATTTTGTCTTAATGTAATCTAATACTGATAAAGGCCATGTTCAAATATGGTTCTCCATGCTCAGTGCTACATAGTAATGGGGTTTGAAGAGCAAGGAGGATAGTGGTACCCACTACTGCACAGAATTCCATGCTGCTACACTGGGAAGTCAGCTTGTGGTGATGTGAAGCTTTGGGTAAGTGATGGGCCTGGGGATTTCACTCACTATTCAGAGTGTGGCCTTGGGTCACCTGGGGACCTGTTAGAAGCGCAGGAAACCAAGCCCCATTCTACACCTTCTGAATCAGAGGGTACCTTTCAGCAAGTCCTCCTGGTGAGGCCTGTGTGCACTCAGATTTGAGAAACACTTCTTTAATCATTACCTGTATCAACCGATAAAGGAAGGTTTACATCTATACCATTATGCTTCATTTTGTCATTTTAGCCTGTTATTCTAGCTCATCACAATCATTTAAATTTTGATTCTGTCACTTATGAGGACATTTGAGTTCAATTACTAAATCAACTTTGCAGTTCATTATCCCTGTCAGCCTTGTGTCTCTCCCAGATTTCAAATCATGCCTTCTGCATTCATTCAGCTTGTCCATGAATGTGTTGAGGAGGACAGCTAAGTATAAAACCAGGAGGCATGTCATTGCCCTCCACATTAATCTATTAATTAGCAGTAATATTACTTCAGGGCCAACTGTGACTATCTAATTGACAATTCTGTTGCAGAACTCACAAAGTTTTCATGAGAAACAAGTTGCTCAGTTATGTACACTACCTAGCATGTGGTCAACCATCCTAGCAGTGTCTCAAAGAATATGACAAGGGTTTGGAAGGTCCTCATCTGTTAAGGGCTGAATTGTGACATGTACTCACCCATTCATATGTTGAAATCCTAAGGCCCCACTACCTCAGAATGTGATTGTACTGGATAATAGGGTGTTTAAAGAGGTAAAGTTAAAATGAGGTCATTAGTGACTCAGGAAGCTGAGGCAGGAGAATCGTGGGTTCAAGACTAGCCTTGGCAACTTATCAAGACCCTGTCTCAAAATAAAAACTAAAAAGAACTGGGGATATACTACTCAGTGGTAAAGTGCCCCTGGGTTTAATTACCAGTACCCCTCCCCCTCAAAATGAGGTCATCAGGTAGGCCTTAATGCATTATAACTGGTGTCCTCATAAGAAAAGATAAGGACATGAACCCATATACACATGGAAGATCATGTGAAGACAAAGGGAGAAGAGGTCATCTGCAGGACAAGGAGGGAGGCCTCAGAAGAGACCAACCCTACTGATCCCTTGATCTCAGATTCCCAACCTCCAAAACTGTGAGAAAATTAACGTCTGTTATTTAAGCCACTGGTCTATGTACATTATGGAAGTTCTAGCGGATGAATATACCATCCCCTCTGTTCATCCACCCTAACTCTGACAGGACGGTCTGAGGTGATACCTTGCTGTCTTTGAGAGAAACCTCAGCATAAATGATTCTACATTTAAAATGCCTTTTAAAGATAAGTTTCTATTTGTTTGCTACAGTATAATCCTGGGTGAAGTAAAGGATTGCCCTTTCTTCTAGAGAAGAAGCCTTCGTGGGGGTCAGAAGGCAAAGGGGTGTGTAGGTGTCTTCATGCATGGGGTTTATGAGAAGGTTCTAGGAAAAATCAGAATTCAGCACTCCTGAAACAGTTTCCATGCCAGACTTCTGGGAGTCATTCACCACGGAGCATAACCTCTAGCCTCCTGGTATTGTGTCCCTTCAATATCAGATTCTGTTTCTCTCAAGTCTGGTGCCTCAGCCACTCTGCTCTGCTTCTCCCAACATCTTAGTCACTGCCTTGTTCTTGACTTTGGGCCTTCTTCTTACCTGTTTTTGCACCTGAGCCCAATCCTCTGTGGGTCATCTTTAATCTCCCTAAGAGACAGGAAGTGGTCAGTTCTATTAAATACTCTTCCGTTTAAATATTTGTACCTTTTGGATAGCCCTTTTATGCCAAACTATCTCCTAGCAACCTGACTGACCTATAGATAACTGCTTTGGAATCAAGTGCTGTTCCCTGATGCAGACAACCTGGCCAGGGTGGCAGCATCACAGCAAGGCTGATCATAGGCAAGGAAGCCCCCTGGGCAGTGTGCAAGGAAATTTTAACATAGTAGTCACATTCCTTAAAGTGTGGTCCATGGACCAGCAGCATGGGCATCACCTGGGAGCTTGTTCAGAATGCAGAACCCCAGAGCTACTCAATTAGGATTTACATTTTAGGGGTTGGGGTTGTGGTTCAGTAGTAGAGTGCTTGCCTAGCAACTGGGTTCAATCCTCAGCACTACATAAAAATAAATAAATAAAATAAATGTATTGGGTCCATCTACAACTAAAAAATATATATATTTAAAAAAAAGAATTTGCATTTTAGCAAGACCTCAGGTGATTGGCATGTATGTTTGAGAAGCACTGAACTATCACCCTCCCTCATTGATTTCTAGTAAATCTGGACTTCTCAGTGTATTGGGTTTGCTTATAACTGCATATCCCTGTGGGTCAGATCAAATCTAGGCTTAAAACTTTTAAAGCTGAATTGAACCTTAGCCACAGTCAGATTTCAGAATGAGAAATTGAAGCCCAGAGAGATTAGGTCGTTTGCCTGAGGACACAGCACTAGAATACATTTTGATTTACACACAATTTCTAGAAACACCAGTAATATAAGAAAAAATATTTCTATTTGGAACCTGGCAATGCAAGTCAGATTGTAAGCCAGAAAAATGGTAAGAACTCGTTCTAAACTTGAAGTCATGGATGAATTAGCTGACTATATACAGTAACTGAACTTAACAGGGGTAGGGCTGAGAGGGCTTGGGGAGATGTCAGGATTGTCTGCCAGAGAGACATACTATCACACTTCCTGTTAGAGGGGCTGTCACTAGGCCATGCGCTGTAGCTATCTTATTGCCATAAGAGAGTTGATTAAAGTCTGTCCCATTTCTTAGCCATTCCTCACCCATCTTTTATATTTTTTAATTTCCAATTTGAATCACATCAGAATGTTTTTGACCTGCACAAGGTTTTCATCTAAATCAGGTACCACAATAATAAAAATAACTCTAGTAGTAGCAGTGATAGTAATAATAATAACTAAAGCATTTTCATCATTCTGTGTATATGAATGAGCTCTTTGGGAATTTGTCAAATTGATATGATTCTGAAAAATTGTGCCATTATTATCTTGAAAGTTTGCTGAATATTCCATTTGATTTCTTCAGTTGATCTTTTTTTTTTTTTTTTTTTTTTGGAACTAGGGATTGAACTCAGGGGTACTCAGCCACTGAGCCACATCCCCAGCCCTATTTTGTATTTTATTTAGAGACAGGGTCTCTTGAGTTGCTTAGCGCCTTGCCCATGCTGAGGCTGGCTTTGAACCCGAGATCCTCCTGCCTCAGCCTCCCGAGCCACTGGGATTATAGGCATGTGCCATCATGCCCAGCTCATGAGTCGATCTTTTAAAAAACATTTTTCTTATGTTTTGTAATGCTCTTTGTTCAATTGTTATTCAGCCACAAAATATCTGTTTGACCAGATTTTTGAGGTGGTGGAATTATATGAATATTTAAAGAAATTTTAGAAATTCTAGTACAGGCACCTGATTTTAGTGAGGTGAGGAAAATAATGTCTACATACTTTAGCTTTCTGTTACTATAAGAAAATATCTGAGATAATTAACTTAAAAAGAGGAAAGGTTTATTTTGGCTCACACTTTTGCAGTTGTCAGTCTGTGGGCATTTGGCTCATTGCTTTTGGTCTTGTAGCAAGGTCTCCCACCATGGTGAGAACACATGGTGGAGGAAGCTGCTTGCCTCATGGCAGCCAGAAAGCAAAGAGAGATAAAGGAAGGGCTGGGCTTCCAATATTCCCTTCAAGGGCATGTCCCCAGTGATCTAACTTCCTCCCACCAGGCCCCACCTCTAAACAGCTCCACAACCTCCCAGTTGCACCACAGGCTGGGCTCCAAGCCCACACCAACCTTTGGGAGACATTTATCCAGATTGAAGCACCATTCGTGGCTAATGTCAAAGTAGAAACGAGTGCAAGGGAGCATCAGATCTGAATCCTCCCATGCACTACTCAAGTGTTAGATGCCTGCCTGTGGGAGCCCCCTGTGCAGTGGATGTACCAGGGGAAGAAGGGGATTCGAACACAACATGCCAAGGGGAAAGCATGAACCACATGCCATGGAGAATGTGTGGTTGTTTGCCTCAACTTCTATTTCTTTTACTTTCTGCCTTTTCTTTGTTTCCTTGTCTTCTTGAAAAAGATTAAGTGTTTATTAAGTTGCTTAAGACCAGGAATAGCTTTTTAGTTTTATCACATATTCATCGTGCCTCAGTAACTGTGACGGGTACTCAGAGATGAACCAAGTCAGGGAGACATGCCCATCACTAAATAACCATACGAGGGGCTGGGTGCCATGACAGAAGTGCAGAGCCCCGTGGGGAATGCAGGAGAAGGACCAAGTCTGAAACAGATTGGATGGGGTGCTTTTACACTGAAACTTGGAGAATAAATGGGAGTTCCTTAGGCTGAGCAAGGTTTTCCAGGCACAGGGCAAAGGTACCATGATGTGTCTTTTTGAGGAATAGTTTAGTAAGGTTGCCACATGTCTGGTACAAAGTGTGGAGTGACAGCTTTTGCAAGCCATGGTATGGAGTACAGGAGTTAACTAGACAGTCTTATCAGACCCTTCTAGTGGTCTCCCATAGAACATGTATCCCAAATTCCCTTGACTTTGAAGAACTTTGAATAATAACATGCTGATGCCACACATGTGGGCACTCATGAAAGATGGTACCTGTTCTAATATGAGTGGTCCTAGCTTTCCTATAGTCTCCACCATTCATACTCAAACACATCCACTTCATCCACTGGGTTTGGTCTTTCACAGATTGCAGGTCTAATGATAAAACATCCCATGATCGCCCCGCAGCCCAGCTTGGCACTGCTTCAGAAGAAACAGCCAATGGGTGGACCCCTGCCCTGGGCTTGAGTCAGAATCAATCTATCTTCCTCCCTCCCTCCCTCCCTCCCTCCCTTCTATGGGCTTAGAAGGAAAGAAGAAAGTCAAGTGCTTGATGAAGGCTGAAATTTACATCAGTTATCTTCGAAGTCACCACCATTACTGAGTAAATATGTGCAGTAAAGTTTTTAACCAATTTTTTTTGAAGAAATATCAAGTAAGATAATTTCTTGTTGGAGTTATTCATGTTTGTGAAGATAAGGTCATAAATCATTTCTAAATATATAGAAATGTATAGAAATATATTATATATATGTATGTATGTGTATATATATATATATACAGAAAAATAATACATCCTTTCTTCTGAAATGCCATTCCAGAAGAAGTGTTGGTTTCCTAGGTCATCCTCAGCTAATGATCTCTTCCTCATCTCCTGCTTTCCATTCCCTCTGCTTTCGTCGGGGAGGAGGGGGTCCAGGATAGCAGCACAGTCTATTACTTTTTCCTTGATATTAATTCTCTCATATACTATTAAGGAATCTTCTAATTAAGGGAAAAATAAAATCACACCATTCCTTTGTTGAAATATCTTTGATTCTTTAGATCACCTGTTCTTTCTTCAGCAATCAATATCCATTATGATTTGGCCACTGAGAGTCAGTATTTGGAGGGAGGCCTTGCTAAGCCCCTGGTGGTGGAGACCCTGGGGTTCTTCTACCTGACTCCCACCCTCTCCTTCTAGATGGAATTAATGGGGGTAGGGTAGGGTGGGAACACAGCCTCATGTGAAGGATTGGGCCACTGAATCCCTGGTTGACTCTTGTTGTTGGTAATGAGCAACAAATGCCCCTTCACTGCAACCTCCCACAGAGGAACCCATGTTCCTCAGAGGTTTGAAGACAGGGGGAGGGACCGTGGGTTCTCACAGGATCAGAGAGCTCAGTGCCCCGGGGAACTCCGGCACCTGGAACCCTCTTAGCTGCCTGCCAAGTTGCTTGAGCCTGAAGGAAAAGTACCCACAAGCCATAATTAGGCATTTTTCTCTTTTCTCTTTCTCTCTGTTTTATTTTTTTTTTTTCCTCTTTATAATGGAAATTCTGGAAGTCAGCAGGAGCCAAACAGCTAGACAGTGCCTGGCAATTTCCCTCTGACTGTTGGTGGCAGCACAGGTCACCTTTGAGTTATAGGTGTATTCCTCCAAGTGACCCCTCAGTGGGGTTAGGTGGATACTGGGAGTGCATTGCCCTTTTAATTTGCCTCCTGAACATCACAGCCAGCAGGTTCTCTGCACCGTTTAAACCACCCACCCTGGTAAAACATTTTCAAATATGTTCTGTAATAAAAATCTTTCCAGGGCTCCATCAAGGGGTCTTCTCAAAGCTGTTCCTATCTGTGAGCAGTTTGGACCAGAGAGTGGCCTGCATCTCTCCCCTGCTATAACCCTTCTCCTCCAGATTGATGGTCACATGGTTATCCCCACCATTATCCCAGAAAGGACCAGATCTTGTCTCTCAAACTGGAGATCCAATGAAAGAAGATTGGCATTGCCCCTTTCTCTCTCCCATAGTCCTGGGACTAAAGCCTCAGGTGCCAGTCAGGATGGACAGATCTGTTTTATTACCTCTAAATCCTATCTCTGACTAGAGCTTCCAATCTGATACTCCAGCACCAACTAAGGAGTATTAACTCAGCCCGATCCCTGCTTATTTTGCTAGAGGAACTAGTACGTGGTAGCCTTGTCTACCCATTGCAGGAATGGGTTTGGGAGAAGGAATTCCTTCCAAGCATCACCACAGGCTCCTGGCTGAGCCCCATGGAGACTATGCATTAACCAAGTGTGTCTTCATGGGCACAAAGAGCTTTAGTATCTTTCCCCATACCTGTGTAGCCCAGCCTGTGTGGTGGCACAGTCTAAGGCTGGAAGGGAAGGCCCGAGTGATGGCCAGTCTGTGGGATGGTCCTCGGAGGGCAGATGCCGGACAGGCAAGTGGAGGAGCAGTTTCCTAACCTGGAGCTTCTCTTAGTGGGGCTGTTCTTCCATTGGCTCAAGATCATGTGTCAGCTTCTTCTTGTGTCTTAGCAATGGGAGCCTAGAGTTCAGGAGAATGAATACCATATGGTTTTGTACCATAGTGTGGGACGGGAGCAGGAGCTGCCCTGGATGCACTTCAAGAAGAGGGTGCACTCAAAGGGCAGAGGGAAAGTCCCTGTGGTCCTAATGTCATTACCCGGACTTTTTCTACTGAAACGTTGGATGCGTGATTTGACTGGAGAACCCCATAGTCCAAGAGCCTGAGGATCCACACCAGAGGAGCATCCAGGCCGGTTCATGTCAGTTCATGGGCACATATGTTTCTCACATTTTGGGTGTTAAAAGGTGTTTCTCACATTTTGGGTGTTAAAAGGAGCAGAAAGATCAAGGACAGTTGGCAGGTGGCCCCCCACGCCCTGGGTGACTGAGTAGCCTGTGCTTTTAGGAAGCCCCTGTGAGCGGATCTGTGTGAAGGGAAGGGGGCTGCCTTGTTGGGCATTGGGATGAGTCAACTTCATGTTGCCCTGGACAGAGACTCGGGTAGTCAGGGTACGTGGTAGACTAAAACAGGAAGTGAACAACAACCTTCTTCCCATAAGCAGCGCCTCACAGGTATTTTCTCCTTACTCAGGAGAGGCTTTGCTTCAGGAATTGCAGTGTCCCATTGAAAAGAGAGGCAACTTCTTTCCAGGTAGGAAACTTGCAGTTTGGGAATCTATCCTGGGGGGCCCAGCAGTAGCAAGTCTGCACGGGAAAAAACCAAAGGCCGGTTAGTTACCTCCACATTGCCCCCCTGTGAGCTCACTGGTGTCCCCTGCTAAACCTCTTCAGAGTCTAAGTAAACAAGACCAAAAGCAATATATGAAACGGAACCTTGGGAATATCTTTTTCATCCTGGATTTAACAATTTTAGACTTTCATCTGATGTTTTTTCAGGGGAAGGAGGTAAGGTCTTAATAAAAAAATAAAATAAAAATATAAAAACAAGACCACAGCGTCTTGCTTACAGCCAAGGCCTCTGGGCCTGGGCCTGGAGCCGTTGAGCTCTGAGAATTTATTGTAAACATCAGTGTCGCCAAAACCCACAACCAGTGCTATTACTGGGAAGTGGGTGGAGGGGTTAGCTTTGTTTTTAATTCTGGAAATAACATGGCTTCTTTCTGTATCTGTGCTCCTCAACTTGCCCAGCTGGTCCCTCTCTTCATAGGTGAATATGTGCCCCCCTTTTCTTTCTTTCTTTTGTTTTTTATCCAAAGCCCTCTTCCGTGCAGGCGGGAGCTTCCTGCCTGCTAGTCCTCACAGATTCCTCTCTGCAGCTGAAGCGGGCGTGTAACTTTGATAGTCATATGAAACAACCTTAACTTTCCCCGGGGATATTTATAGCGAAACATTTAGAATTATTGCACCATAAAGCCTGCTTCGCTGATTCTTGCTGATTAAAAACTTTTTTTAAAAAAGGACTAATGTAAAAAAAAAAAAAAGAAGAAGACCCAACAGCTGGAGCCGCGGTGACTCCTGTGCCCTTTGAACACACCCCGCTCTTGGAGGAGCCTGGCAGGCTGGTGGGCCCTTCCCTGAGGTGCTTTGTGCCTCACCTCCCTTCCCACCCAAGCTGAGGTGGAGGATGAGTGGCCTGGGAGGGACGGACTTGTCTTTCCACCACGCTGGAGGCCAATGCCAAGTTTTACTTTAGGAGAAAACACCAGGCAATCCCTGGTGTTAGGTGAGGCTGACATATGTATTCCACCCTGGCCCCTGGCAGGCAGGCCCAACAGGACGCAGGCCTTTTTAATTGATGCTAGAACCTTGGGAGGGTAAGAAGTTGGCAGGAATTGACAGAACCCTTTATTCCTTCTTCCCTGGTGCCCATTTACCAGGCACATCCTCAAGGGCACTGTGAAATTGGACCCAATGGGGTTTCTTCCCCTGGCTTTTGACCAGAACCAAACTGGTTTCATCAAGTCCTTGTGTAGACGCAATGTGTGTTAATTGGTGCATTGAGCACTAATCCTCATTCTCTTTGGGTGCTATGGTGAGCGTTCCCATAACCTCTCCTATTTTGTGCCTGGTCTTTTGGGCCCTTGCCAGCGCCAGTGCCACCCTCATTTCTGTGTTTTTTTTTTTTTTTTTTTGGTACTGGAGATTGAACCCAGGGCACTCCAGTCTCACTGAGTTGCTTAGGGCCTTGCTAAGTTGCTGAGGCTGACTTTGAACTCTCGATCCTCCTGCCTCAGCCTCCCAAGTGCTGGGATTACAGGTGTGCACCACCATGCCCGGCTCTCATTTCTTTTTTCACTTCCCCTTCCTGCTTCTTCAGCCCCTCCCCTGGCCACACACGTTCACACATATAATCCTTAACCCACCAGAGTGAGAGACTTCCCTGAATCTAGCTCTGGTGGAAAACTCATCTGGAAAAAAAAAAAAAAAAAAAACCTTTTCTTGTTCCTGAGAGGTGACCAAAGAACATTGTAACACGTGGCTCCTGAGGCCTAATTCGATGCTCTAGCCAGAGTAGGGAGAGCGGCTGACAGCAGCACCTCTGATCATGCCGGTCGCCAATCCTGGGTGACCCTCACTGACTGTGAGTAAGTAACAGCAAAAGGAACAAAAAAATCACGAGCAGGCACACTCTGTAACCAGCACTCACAGTAAATAAAAGGCCACTGCTCTCCTTAGCGTTGGAGTCTCCTTTGTGGCACCCTGTTCCGGTGCCCTTCTCTGTCTGTTGAGAGTAATCATCCTGACTTGCGTTTTCCCCATTCCCTTGCTTTCCTTTATATTTTATCCCGCATGTTGGTATCTCTAACTAGAATATTCTGTTTGCATGTTTGGGGGCTTTACATGACTGACTAATACGGTACGCATTCTTCTGCAGCTTGCTTCTTTCTGCCAGCGTTAGGTCCTGATCATCACTTTGGCTGCTGCTGTGAATTGTTGAGGTTCACTGTGGCCTTGAGGCCTATCATATGGAGATATTGGTTCTGGTGGACACTCAGGTTGTTTTCAGGTTTTGCTATTGCAGACTCTGCTGTGTAGAGTGTGTGCATTGTAGAACACATCCAGAATGTAGAATGTAGGCTGCACATTCTAGACAAATCTCCTTATTCAAGTCTTTCCCTAGAAGGGGAATTACTGGATTACAGGACATATTCATCTTTAACTTTCCAAAGTGACCAGGCAGGCTTGGTACCTGGTAGACCAGGTACATTCTGATAGGCAGGGCAGTAAATCACCTGTTTCATATTCTTTTTTTTTTTTTTTTTTTTGGTACTGGGGATTGAACC